>OZ010586.1:4562768-4810268 GCA_963932145.1 Acanthosepion lycidas
AGAGGAGAAAGGACATTAAAATACAGGATTTAAAAAGACAAAATGATGTTACATTTTTGAAAAGCAAAGTAGGAAGCCGAAAAAGAGTTCCACAGTCGATGAGTGCGAGAGAAACTATTAGAATAGAACTTACGGTTGCATCTATCCATTTCAACGTAAAAAGATTAATATATGCCTTAGAAATAGTGCATGAGCTAGTTAATATTGGGTTGATTTATTTGTATTCTAATCAGGTTAGTAACAAGGAGAAGCATCTGTTTCTTCTAAAATCAGAAAATAACTGAAAAGTAGAGGAAAAATGAAAAAAAAAAACCCCTAAAAAACAACACAGCAGATGCAGTCAAAGATTTATAAATACTATCCTTTTAATAAAGCCACCTCCCATACATTCTTAGAGACAAACGAACAGCTTCTGTAACATGTGTAAATAAATATGCAGTAAAAAACAAAATGTAATCATATTAAAAACAAAATATGAGGGCTTCGTTTTCTTAAAATATTCACTCTGTCCTATAAATGCTGCTACATTTTATGCTTGAAATTTGTATGAAAATATAACAGCTATTATAGAACAATAAAATATATTACATTGAAACATTATATTAGAAGAAGGATATATATATATAATATATAATAATTATAGATATATTATATTATTACACTAAAGAACAATAAAATATAACGCATTGAAATAATTTTAATATATTTGAAATGTTGAAATAGTTTGAATATTTGATTTATACTTTTTATATATTAATACTTAAAAAATATATGAATATTTTTATAAGTATATAAAAAGTATAAATTAAATAATAACCACGAATTGGTAACAAATTGACATATATAAAATTTAGAAATTGTACAGAGTTTATTTAGAATTTGTTACACTATCTACTTATATATACCTTTTAGAATACGTATATATACGCGTATGTATATTTACATATAACATTTAGACACACAGACGCACACACACGCATATATATATTGATTAATTGATTGACTGATTGAGCAGGTGTCGTTCATGCACACATAATAATGACTATAAACATTTACTACTCACTCCAATTTTCTTAAAGATGTAATGAAAATTGCTCGGCTCGACTAAGAAGTGATCCCAAAATAAATTATTCTTTTGCTTAGTCGGTCCTCTTTTGGGCAGTGATTCTGGCCGAGAACTTTTCAGCATCCTCTTACACATATATACACACACATACAAAAATATTCTTAAACATTGGTACATATATATATATATATATATATATATATATATATATATATACACATACACACACACACACATATACACATATGAGATCATGCTATTCATTCATGCATATTTAAGCGTTTTTTTTTCTTACCGCAAAACGTAGATTTCCGACAGGTGGTGCAGCATACGGGACCCCCAGATAGTATTCCACAAATTTGTCGGGTAATATTTCACGGACATAACCTTGTATTTGCCCATAAACTGTGTTCCTCAGCGGTTTGTGAGGCGGTACAGTCTGTGCCCGCGCCGAAACTGAAAAGGTCCAGATGAATATGAGAAGTGAACACAGGAATGTGGAGGACAGCTTCCACCTATTTGAGGGCCAAACAAGGGGTCGCCACCTCTGGTCTGAAGTCTGGCTGCTTGAGGAGGCATGCGCTATTTGGCCGAAAGTTGAATCGTCGGGTTGGGGAAAACGTGCTTTGACTGTGAACGAACACATGACGACTACGAACAAAAGAGACTCAATTTGTTTGCAAGTTGTTATGTTGCGTCCTGCTTGCTATCAAGTCTCGCTTTGAATATTTTCGCGTTCAGTGACAGCTGCCAAGTTCCTATTTCTCCTTCTCCTTCTTCTTCTCCTTCTTCGTCTTCTTTGAATTCGTTCTCTTCTACTTCTTTCCTTTTTATTCTTCCTGATTATTATTTTCTTTCGTACATTCTCATTTTTTGATTTTTTTATTTCTTTCCTTTTTTTACTTTTTCGCATATGTTTTTTTCTGCTACTGTTTTCGTTTTTGGTTTTGTTCGGATTTTCTTGTTTTTCATTTTTGTTTTAATCAGTTTTTTTTCCCCATCATTTTTCTTTCTTGCGCATTTTATATTTTTTTATTTCTTCTTATCAGATCCCACATCTTTTTTTCTTCTTCTTTGCCTCTTTCTTTCTTTCTTTCTTTCTTTCTTTCTTTCTTTCTTATTCACGGGTATATCTTTTAAGCCAACTTTCTTTCTTTTTAATTGGATTATTTCATTTTTCAGCTTCTCTCTTTCTTTCTCTCGTTCTTTCTCTCGTTCTTTCTTTCTTTCATTCTTTCTTATTTACGTATATTTCTTTTTTCTTTCTTTCTTTTTTCTTTCTTTCTTTCTTTCTTTCTTTCTTATTTACATGTATTTCCTTTTCAACCTTTTTCTTTTCTTTCTTTCTTTCATTCTTTCTTATTTACGTATATTTCTTTTTTCTTTCTTTCTTTTTTCTTTCTTTCTTTCTTTCTTTCTTTCTTTCTTATTTACGTGTATTTCCTTTTCAACCTTTTTCTTTTCTTTCTTTCTTTCTTTCTTTCTTTCTTATTTACGTGTATTTCCTTTTCTTTCTTTCTTTCTTTCTTTCTTTACTTACTTATTTTTCGAGACATTCTTCACACTCTGTTTTAACCCTCATCTATTTGCAATTTTCATTCACAATTCCCTCCTCTCGACGCCTCGCCCGCGTTTCTTTAATTTGAATCTTTTTCTCCTTTTATTTAAGAAAGTCGATCTTTTTTCTCTCTCGGTCATGTGGTTTATGGCGTTCCCGCATCAACACACACACACACACACACACACACACACACACACACACACACACACAACCCTATATGTTTTTTCGCCTTACTCTTCTCTATCAATGACCAGTGTTAAATAGTACACAGCTCTTTTAATATCGCGTTTGTACATATATAAGTGCACATCGCTACACACCTGAGTTTATACACTCTTCTTCTTCTTCTTCTTCACGGTTTCTACTCGGGTGACTCCGTGTATTGGTGCTGCCATTCGGACATCGGATTCTGCCGATTTTGCTTAGTGAAGCTCAACAAACGTAGATAGATCTTTAGATGCAGGTGCGTGTAGACAAGACGAACAAGAGGAGGAGATTAGAATGAATTGGGGGATGAGGTACTTGAACGATGGAGGCTGCGCCTAAAAAGATGCGACAGGAAAAACAGGGAAGTGCGCTTGCCACAGAGCGATGGTTAGTGGGTTAGCCTTTTATAATATTATTGTTCATCCAATACAAATCGAAAGAGCCACTCAAGGTAGAGGTTTACTGAATGAGGTTGTTGTAAGTGCTTAAAAGGAGGTAGTAAGGAGTGCATATACGGATATGTAGGATAGATAATATTTGACTCTCGGCATTTTTTAATCAGTTCATCCCAAACAAGGCAGTAAAGCCACTAAGATCGAGAGAGTTACTGCGTGTGAAATAATATTATTAAGGAACTAAAACAAAAACAAAAAAAATAAAAAAAACAGGAATCAAGAATTTATTTTTACAGTCTCTTTTCTTTCTTTCTGATTCACGGATATTTTTTCCTTTTCAGTTACTTTTCTTTCTTTCTTTCTTTCTTTATTTTCTTTCTTTTTCTTTCTTTCTTTATTTTCTTTCTTTTTCTTCCTTTCTTCCTTTCTTTTTCTTTCTTTCTTTCTTTCTTTCTTTATCTTTATTTCTTTATTTTTTTTTTCTTTCTTTCTTTTAATAGTCTAATAAGTTACAGCTAATGAGGCTATACCTGAATTGCCTGTTGGTAGACTAGTGTGAAATTAATAAATATTGACAAAGAAGGAGAAAAACAAAAGAAGATAAGTCTGTAATCCTGTTGGGATTAGCCAAATATCGGAAAAGGAAAAAGAAATGAGTAAATAAGGTAAATAAATAATAGAAAGAAAGAAAGAAAGAAAGAAAGAAAGAAAGAAAGAGAAATAGGGAGATTAGAGGTAAGTGAGAAATGTTACAGAATTTGGAACTTTTACAAGTATGGCTTTGAAAGCACAATTGAAAGAAAAGGAGATGAGAAAGTTATAATGAAAAAGAGAAAGACAAGCGCCAATCTGAGAAAAGAGATACATTGAAAAGAGGGATATATATATATATATATATATATATATAATAAAAAGGTTCAAACACTAATATTCCATGGTTATAATTTATTACATTGGAATCGTAATTACGATCCAATTCATTAGACCTAGAAATTCAAAAAGAAATAAAAAAAAATAACTCCGGGAATAAAAAATAAAATTTAGTGAGAGTGTATGTATGAGAGTGGGGGACGAATGTGAGAGGTAAATGAAAGTTTTAGAGAGGGGCAACAGACGAGAGAAGAACAGTAAGGCCTAAAAGGGAAGGCGGGAATTAAAATTTAACAGAGAGAAGTTTTAAAGAAAGGGGTTAAAAGACGGTTTAAATGAGTGAGATACAGATAAGCATGAATTATTTTCCGATGTATAATTCATTACTGAATTGCTGTCCTAAATTAAATTATATATATATATATATATATATATATATGTGTGTGTGTGTGTGTGTGTGTGTGTGTGTGTATACCTGGCACCGGGCTACGTCCTTGTGCTGGTGGTATTACGGCTACGACTAGCTTAGACCAGCTCTGACTAGCTTGGACAAGCTATGACCAGCAAAGACCAGCTTAGACCAGCGGCCCGAGTAAAAACATTCGGGTCTCCACGTCAAAAACTGACCTTGTGTCTCAACCTGACTCAATGGGGGTGGGGGTCAAGTAATATATATATATATATATATATATATATATATATATATATATATATATATATATATATATATATATATATATATATATATATATATGTGTGTGTATGTATGTGTGTGTATTAAACTAAATTAAATATATATATATATTAAATTAAATTAATATGTATATTAAATTAAATATATATATATTAAATTAAATTAAATATATATATATATATATATATATATATATATATATATATATATATGTGTGTGTATGTATGTATGTATATATGTATAGAGAGAGAGGAGGAGGAGGAAGAGAGAAGGGAAGAGAGTGAGAGAATGAGAGAGCGGAAAAGACTGAAGTAGATATGAATTGGCTGAGGTTAATAGATCGATAAACGAAAATTGAAGAGGGATTTATATAATTACACGAGACATGAGTTAAAAAAAAGACTTAAATTGTAAACCCTAGAATAAAAAAACGATCTTTTTATTTTGAATAGAAAATGATATAAAATAAATAGAGGGTGTGTGCGTGCGTGAGTGTGTGTTTGTGAGGGAGAGAGACAGAGAAAGCGTGTGTTTATGAGAGAGATATATATAGAGAGATAGAGAAAGAAAAAGACAGAGAGGGAAATAACACCAGACAAAAATAGATAGAGAAATAGATATGAATAGAGTGAGACACAAAGGCAGGCAATATTCTCTCTTCTCGATTTAGCTCTGTTGAGCGAGGTACGAAACCGGTTAGCTAGCCCGTTTTTCATTTTTACTTTTTATTATCATGAGTGTTAATTATAAAACTAATTTTTGTCTATTCATGGCAGTGATAAAATTTTGTACCACCAAACATATCGTTATATATATATATATATATATATATATATATATATATATATATATATATTGTGGTGTATTTTATGCAAGTTTCGTTGAAAACGAGTGAAAAGTTACAGTGGTTGAAATTTTTATATAATTTCTCATGTGGGAAAATTATACGAACGCATGAAATTATATAAAGAAACAACCATTGAACCTTGTTAGTTGTTTTCAATCTTGTATATATATATATATATATATATATATATATATGTATATATATATATAATTATATATAATTATTTATTTAAAAAAAATTTATAACATAAATATGTTATATATATATATATATATATATATATATATATATATATATATTTATATATATATATATGGCGAGAGAGAGAGAGAAAGTATAATAAACTGGGATAGATAGATAGATAGATAGATAGATAGATAGATAGATAGATAGATAGATAGATATGAAAGACTGACGTAGATATGAATTGGCTGAGGTCGATAGCTCAACAATTAAAAGCAAAGAGGAATAGATTGTGATAGAATTAAGTAGACTTTGATAGTTTTATCGTTGATTTTACAAGTAGACAGATTGTTAATTTATAGGTTTTATCCGCAAAGACAAAAAAGTTCTTATAATCAATAGTTCAAAGATTCACTTCTAACCAGGGGGTTGGACAAAGGCAACGGGGGTAAATATGGCTAGAGGCATCTTCATAACGATTTGACAGATTAAACCCAATATTAAAATAAAGATTGTGTTGCGCCAGTGTTCCAAATACAGAAAATCTGCTTGCCGTGAAAATCAAAATTTGTAATCATAACTTATATCTGGTTTGGAATATGCACCTCAGATACAGAATGAAAATGTGCAACACTCTTAGCCGCCATGCGAACATAGATATATAGATAGATATAGATAGATAGATAGAACAAACTAAGATAGATAGATAGATAGATAGATAGATAGATAGAACAAACTGATATAGATAGATAGATAGATAGATAGATAGATAGATAGATAGATAGATATGAACCGACTGATAGATATGATCATACAGAAACAGAGAGAGAGATTTGAAAAAGACAAGATAAAAAAACTGAAAGGGACTCAGATTTATAGGCCGTTTCCGAAGGTTACATGTAAGGACATTGGCGCAACATATTCTTCCCCGACCTTCTTTAGCCTTGTGTTGTAGTGTACTATGTTCTGTAAATATCTATATAAGTGGAATGATTGTTGCATACGACCCTGGTGTTTACCGAGTGCATAGTGATTGAATGAGAAAAAAAAATGTCTAAGGTGGGGTCAAATTGTCATCGTAAGCGTTGATGTTCATCGCCGTCATCTGCGGTAATATCAGGGAAAGTCGAACGACGCTGTTGGAAAGAGAAAGTAACTGTAGTCGTGTGTGAATGGATATAAATGATAAGCTTGTATTGTTGACATGACAGTAGGTTGGCGATTGGCAGGTTGAGTTGGATTAGGAAGGCGTGGAAAATAGTTGTATACAAGTGTTGGGGGGGGGGGCCTTGGGTGAGTTGATAGCACCGGGGTTAAGGAATACATGTAGACAAAGCGATTTCCATATATTAACACAGAAAATACAATAAAATAAAAAAGAATGGGATGGCTCATCTGTGCGCAAGTGCAGATAGATAGATAGATAGATAGATTTGAACAAAGATAGATATACAAGAACAAAGAGTGATAAAAGAAAAAGAAAGAACAGACCAATATAGACAAATGTTAACAAACAAAAGAAAGATTATCAGATGACATTAATATAGATAGATAGATAGATAGATATGAACAGAGAAACGCACAGATAGATAGATAGATAGATAGATAGATAGATATATAGATAGATATAAACAGACAGACAAACACACAGATAGATAGATAGATAGATAGATAGATAGATAGATATGCAGAGAGAAATAGCCAGAGAGATATTAATAGGTTAATATAGACAAATGGGATAGAGAGAAAGACTAACAGGATTTGATAATATTAAAATAGATGTGGACAGACTGATATATTTCAAGAGATTCAGACAGGAAGTTATACTAATATACAGAGTTGGTGCAACGGTCTGTGATACAGCTCCACCCCCTAAATCTATGATAAGGGACTCCCCATTCTACTAAATCTCAATTTTCATGAGGAAGTATTCATATAAAATACAAATGTTATTGCAATATTTATTATGTACGATAATGGGTCATATGCAAAAAGGTGAACGATTCAAGTCGAAAGGCTGAAAATAAATCCAATGTATCTAAATACAAATAAGAGACATGTCATAATAGATCATTCCTGCTTAAATAAATCAACGTTTTACGGCAATTTTTCTTGTTAAAGATTGAACAATTTAACACATGCAACATAATGATTAGTAAAAAGTGGATTCTTCGAGACTTAGCGTGAGTAAAACAAATTCATGGATTTCGAGGAAAAAAAACAACCCAGAATGACGTCAAAATCCGCAAAAATTTTCATCTTTTAATAGTTGAGCTTAGTTTAATTTGTATATAAATGTATATAAATGTAGGTAGAAAGAAAGGAAATGTTGATAAAATAGCGAGGGCCTAAATCACTGATTGTGGCCCGCAATCAGGCTTGCCGCCCGTTCGGAGGAGATCAATATATATATATATATATATATATATATATATATATATATATAGACAGAGAGAGAGAGAGAGAGAGAGAGAAAGAGAGAAAGATATATATATATATATATATATATATATATATATATAGAGAGAGAGAGAGAGAGAGAGAGAGACAGACAGACAGATAGACAGACAAAGAGAGCGTTGAAAATGTTTCGAGCGATAGACAGACAAAAAGACACAAAGCAAGAGAAATCAATAAATAGAAACATAATGAAATATAAAAATACAGGGAAAATGGATAAATATGAATATTATGCACACACACATACATACATACGTGTATATATGTGTGTATACGCGTGTGTTAATACATATATATGTGCGTGTGAGTGTACCTCTGTGTGTGTGTGTGTGTGTGTGTGTGTGCGTGCATGTATTACTTTACCCGTACGGTCAAAAAGATGTCGGCCATATTTAAATAATTTTGCAGTTGTATTGGTTGTATTTCCCGCTTGAGTCATGTTAGGTTTTTCTGAATGCAATTAACTTTAATGTCACATGAAAGAGAAAAAAAAATCCTGTTTAAACCATCAACCATCAAAAAAAAGCACCCACCACAAAAAAAAAAAAAAGAAAAAAAAAAAGACGAACAAACAAACAAACAAAAAGAGGAGAAATAAAAATCAATTTATTAACATTCTCATATTCCTTACTTATTAATAAGATTTTATTTTGTTAACGCAACACGAGGCAGCAACACGGTTATTGCTGCGAAGTCTTCATTCCGGTTACCATAGCAGTATATCGTATAAATGAAGATCAGGATGCGTTACCGATAATATATTAATTGCATAAAGATAATTCCCCATGTAAAAAATTCCAGCATAAAATATCATATCTGTACGGACTGGACTTGATGTATCAGTGGAGATATTGCAGTACGACAACCAAGATAAGCATGATGGTCCAATATTACGGCATATTAATAATGAAAATTCCTTTTACAAAAAATTACATCATAAATTATAATCAGCTCCTTTGTCAATACACTTAATTATTTTATTGGTCAACATTAATCAGATTGACTGAATGAAGACCAAAATTCTACTAGGTGCTTATTGATACTTCATTATATATATATATATATATATATATATATATATGTGTGTGTGTGTGTGTGTGTGTTTCATTTACAAACAGTACTGTTTCGCTATATCACAACTCCTCAGTGTGACTAGACGCCCGAAAGCGGATCGAAACCCAAGCGATTTGATGTCAGTCGGAGTTTCTACTCCTAAGCCGGCAGAGAGAAACTGCTAATTCTAGCGTATTGTTTTACGAATGTAAACAAACGACCCTCAGCCAGAGGGCTCCAATTCATTTTACCGAAGAGCTTAGCGTTTTAGCGTAGGCGGCTGTCGTTTGTAGAATTAGGCTGTCGCTCAAGGCATATATATATATATAAATAAATGTTCGGTCTATCTTCGTTTGCCGTGGTTGGGTAGCATTAGTGAATCCTTCGCCAAGCGTATTTCATGGAGTTCACATCAGTGTTATTTTGCAGCCAATGTTCGTGTTGTTTTTCAAACTAAGTCCGTACTTTCATCTATGTGTAAAGATGTTCTACCCCCCCACCATATTAACTCTGTTATTTATCATTTCAAATGTAGTTGTGGATGCGACTACATAGGTAGAACGACACAGCGGTTGGACGTTAGAATTAAACAACACGTACCTGCTATAATACTGAATAAAAAATTTTCTTTGGGTGATACCATTCGTAACACGTATGGGTCTTCGATTGCGGATCACTTTATAAAGAATCCTACTTGTGCGTTGAATTTCAGTGTGAACTGGTTTTCTGTTTTGGCCAGTTCGCACTCGCTATTCCATCTTAAGGTGTTAGAGACGCTTTACATCAGGTTCAGGCAACCTACTCTTTGTAAACAAAGAGATTGTTTGCTTGGACTTGCTGTGCTGCGTTTCTAGCATCTTGGTTTGTATAACTTTTATAATAATTTATTTCTTCCTGTCCAATCATTCATGTCATGCATAACAGACTTCTTTTCTTTTCCTCATAATTTCCCCGTTAACAGTTCTGATGAGAGGGGACGAAACCGGTCGACTAGTGTTTGTTTTATTTTAAATCTATCATGGTCCATAATATAAAATTTCTTGTTTTTAATGCCTTAATACGCTTCTGTACCGTTTCAAATATATTCAAATATATATATATATATATATATATATATATATATATATATAAACAGACACACACATATACATACATACATATATATATATATATATATATATATATATATATATATATGAATTGAGACCTAATATGGATTAGAATCCAACAGAATGATATAAGAAATAAATGGGAAATTGTAAATCTATATGCGTTTGTTATTTGTTTCTTATCTTATATATATATATATATATATATATATATATATATATATATATATATATATAAGAGAGAGAGAGACAGAGACAGAGAGAGAGAGACAGAGACAGAGAGAGAGAGACAAGTGTTGTCTCAACAAAATCAATTATGGCATCTCTACAAATATTCTTAAATGTCTATAATTGGTAACAGAAGCCATTGGTTTATACCAACGGTTTTCGATTCATACTTCTACAATTCACTCTCGTGTGGTCATGTCTGACGTCATGAGATGCGGTGCGATTTTCGCTTCTAGCGTCTTATATGCACATGTTTATCGTTGCTTAGAAATCATCTATGCAAGCAATGACAGACTATCATCACTGTCTTGTCCGTATATTGTTTAATATGTTGTAATTGACATCTTTGATAATGGCTTAAGTAAGCCGAAAGCTAAGATTGTATTAAAATAAAAAAATATGGATCAATATTGTGAATTTCTTTCATCGTTCAGCGATAGTGTTATTAAACTTATCAGATGTTACGAAAAAATTTTACATAAAATAAATCGACAACACTTGTCTATAATATTTAATGAAACGTGTATCAATGAAAAGATGCTGCCTAAATACACACACACACACACACTATATATATATATATATATATATATATATATATATATTAAAAACAGTGGCGGCTGCAGCTGCTATTAACGCATCGCTCTTCAATGTAGTTTAAGTTATGCTATATTTATGTGTAAAATAGCTCAATATCAGAGACAGAGCGTATGTAAATATGCATTTTAAAAATAGCCACTGAGGTCAACATCAAGCCGTGACAGTCAGTTTCATGCTTGAACACAATCTTGGTGTGTGTTGTGTTTTGGCTTGAGTATTTATATATTCTGGTTAATGTTGTATTATGGTAATAAGGTCTATTTTATTATCCTGTTATTTGGTAGGCAGTGAAGGTTATGTTTCAAATTATTCCAGAGGCTATTGAGTGGGAATAATTGTGGATCAGGATGCGGTTATTTATGGCTATCAAACAATCCTAAAACACACCACACAGCACAAAAAGTCAACAGAAAAAGAAACATTATCTGGTTTAACGCGCCGTACAATAAAAACAAACGTAGGAAAAGAATTCATTACACTCATAAACAAACATTTCCCCACCCGATCTAGCACTCTTCGTAAGGTATTCAACAAAAATACAGTAAAAATCAGTTACAGTTGCACCGAAAACATGACACAAATAAAAAAAAGAACAAGAAAATAACAAAAAAAACAAACAAACCAAAAGTAAAAAAAACTAAAAGTAAAAAAAAAACAAAAGTAAAAAAAACAAAAACAAAAAAAACCCGCACAAACAAAACCTACAATCAACTGCCGTGTAAAGAACGGATCCCACTTAAATGGCAGTTGAAAAATATGCATCGGAGTAACTGAAGGACTCTGGAAGCAGAGAAACTACACACATAAAAGTCTATTACAAATAGTAAATACGCTAACAGCACAACGCTTTCTAAACATATATTGGAAATTAAATACTAAATCCAAATTACACCAATAATATCATGAAAAATAATAAAAACAGCATCAGCCGACCACAATAAATCCAAAAACTGCAAACTGTCAGGAGGAAAAAAATAACTATCATCATCTTCACAGACCAACACAAATTACTAAATAAATAATCAAATGTTATCTCAAAATTCAAACACGAAAACATTTTTTACTGTTACTTAAAAATTGAAAACTAAAAGCTAATACCTTGTAAAATACCTTAATGATAAATGCAAGGATATACAATATATAAAACGTAGATAATGTAACATATTTTCAACAATGCCGATACCTTAACCTAAACAAATAATATAACAAACCATAGAGAAAAAAAATATATGCATAAATGAATAAAATAAACCAAAAAATCTAAATAAACAAATTAATTAAATAATAAACAAATTAACAAACTACGAAAGCTTTCATAAACATAAGTAAAAGCAATAATAAGAATCGACAACAAATAAGTAATCAATAATAAATATCAAGTATAAAGTTAATAACCAATATAAAATAGCTACAAATAGCATTTGGATCTACAATTATTCCTACTGAACAGCCTTTAGAATAATTTGAAATATAACTGTCACCACCTACACCAATAACCGTTAGAATAATACAATAGATCTCACTATCCATAATGGACCATTGACCAGCATATATAAATAGTCAACCCAAAACGCAACATGGATGTCCTGAAGATTGTGTTTAAGCATTAAACAGGGTGTAGCCGTTTGGTGTTGGTCAGAGTGTCTACCCCATATATATATATATATATATATATATATATATATATATATATATATATATATATATATATATTGAGGATATTGTAAGACAAAATGGTAAAAATTATATGTGTCATATTTCATCCGTTAGGACTTCATCGGACTCGGTTTATTGACGTTGTTGCGACTACACATGCGCATGAACGAGAGACGCTGGTAGTTTCAACATTTTTGGAAGAATTTTTTGCAGCCTAGCCAAATTCATCTATATTCTTTTTCTTTTTCTTTCCATCATCTTTGTTTTTACATATCCCACATTATGATACAAGTACCTCCATATAAGTACCTCCAAAGATTCGCTAAAAATGAGCGTGCATGTTGGAAATATGCCGCAAACATAAATTTTTTTTTCATAAAAATATTTGTTATTTTTAAGTTTCCTCTTAATGGGGTAGACACTCTGACCAAAAGATTTTTTTATGTAAAAATATTATTTAATAATCCTTTTTTTTTTTAGAACGTTTGAAATTTTCGTCAAAAATCTTGTTTTTATTTTTTTTGGTGTCAACGGGAGCGGGGATGTTGTCATAAATTTGTATGGGAAATTTTAGCGTCTTTTTGCAGTGAAGAACACATTGAATTGGAAATTCTTGCAAAAATCAGATAACGGATTTTGTTTAAACGTTCAGTCTTATTTAAAAATGAATTAAATTATTTTTTAAACATTTTCTTATTTTATAAAATCTTGGTAAAAATATTTTTTTAAATTTATTCAATTTTATTCAATTTTAAGAATGTTTTTTTTTTTTGTAGCGTTTAATGTTTACATTGAGGAGGCACGGTGGACTAATGGATAGCGTCTTGGATTGAGGAATCGCAGATCCGAGTTCGAATTCCAGTCAAATCCATTACATTCACTTACGTGCTAATACACTTGGGAAAGGTGTGAATCCTCTTCTTCTTCCTCCAGCTATGGGTAAATAGCAGGACAAACTGGGTTCTATAGCCTTGGATGGCATCTGGTCTAGGAGAAGAACAACTCTAAATTCAAACCCAGTGTTGAGCCCCTAAGGCGGATGAATGGCACTTTGTGCTACCTTCCGGCAACTCCTGCAGCCGCGCTTGTACCAAACTGTATTGGTTTATCCTCTCCTTTGGACTCTGCTAGCAAGGCCGAAAGGAGGAAATAGACATCCGGGCAGCCCTCGTTCTCCACCGCGCTACTCCATCGTCTCTCTAGACGGGCGGATGCCGATGACGACGACGACGAATGTTTACATCAGTTACAAGGACAAATCCTTGGAAAATTTAAATCATAAAATTTCTATGTCAGCCAAGACCAACACAGAATAAAAAAATGCAATAAAACTGACATTATTTAAATAGAAAAGCATTTAATTGCTTTTATGAATAAGATATTTTATGGACACTATTGACTTAAGAAATTTTTATCAATGAATGATGAATATTTACACGAATTGTTTTTATTTTTTCAATTTTAATTATAATAATTTATAACGTTTTAAATCTTTTAAAATTCTATGTTAATTTACAGTGGTTAGGTAATTGTTATTAATTAAAACCTATATTTACTAATCATAAATGGAAAAGCTTACTACAATTTAGCGACACCCTAGATTATTTTAAAAAGAATTTTGAATAATAATAATAAAATAATAATAATGATGAATAATAAAAAATACAAAAAACAAACACATTTCCCATGATGCTAAGAGGAACTTGAAATATAATTACCTCCACTTGGCTTCGTCAAACATCGTTAGGTGGTGCTGTTGAAGCCTATAAAAAGATAAACATTTCTTGTTTTGATCTCTTTCTCCTCTTGATCCAAGATGCAGCACGACGTGATAAGTAGGTTCCCGCTGAGGAACGTTAGTTTCCCCGGTTTACTGGCGACTGATCATTCTTCCAATTTTCCAACACTTGCTGCTGGCATGTGTCTTCCAAAAATCTACACTTGATCGATGCTCATACTTACCATAACTTCTGGAACAAGAAAAAGAAAACGGACATCCTATAACAACGATTAAACCTTCCAGCGATAAAGTAAGTATTTTGGTTGTTCCAACCCTGCGCAATGCTAACTTGAGCTCGACCATTAATACGATGCTTATACTTACTTACCCTAAATCCAGGACTGAAAAGAAAACGGACCTACCCAAGAGATATTGAGAACTTGTTTCACTACAGTAGGCATAAAAATAAACCATCCGTAGTAAAAACTTCAAGTTTTTGTATGTTTTTCATTAATTATTTAGATATGAAAACGCACCCACATATAATACACACAAACATGCAACCTTTTTTTTATTTTATTTTACTAACGTTCACACAATACAAGGCCCGAGATCCACTTTAGGTAGAGGGTTGCTGTGTTGAGTTGCATTAGGGTCAGAAAGGACAAGCAGTGAAGTTCTTGAGGCTATGCAGGAAGGATAATGGTTAAGCCTAGATTGAAGAAGACAGGATTTAATTAGTGAATAAAATTTCAGACTTTAGGTGGAGACGTTAGAAGTCTAGTTTGGAAGTAGACTTTAGAAGAAACCAGAAACCCAATCCTAAATAGGGAAGAAAACGATAAACCTCTACTTCTGTCCAAAAGATCGGGGAGGAGTGTGAACCGGACGATAGGCAAAAAGTAAAATATTAAAGCGTAGGAAGTATTTTCTACATTTTTTTTGTTGTGAGATAGGGATTTCACGCGAGAGTACATTATTCACCTTCGTTTGTACTCAAACTATGGCGAGAGTCCGGTTAATGAGGACCCTGGAGTAAAAATGAGAAGCCCACTTTTTTTGTTCTTGATTTTAGTAAAGAGGGCGTCAGTAGAAAACGGAGACATGGCTTCAGAAAATAAGTCAGCCAGTTAAAGAAAGAAACGATGAAAGAAAAGATTGAAATTGCGGAGAAAGAGGCTGAATCAAAAAGAAAAAGGGAAAAGAAAAGAATTCATAGAGTGCGTGGATAGAAAAAGAAAAGATAAAGGAAATAGAGGAAGAAATTAAAAAAAAACATCGGAAAAGAAAGAGAAAGTGAAGTTAGAAGGTGAAAACGAGGCAGATGCATTATGTAAAGAAAGAAAGAATGGAAGAGAACACGGAATAAAGATAAAAGAAAGAGGAATGATAGCGATGAATCGTGAAAGAAGGAAGGCGTAGAAAAAAAAGTAAAGATTTAAAAAGATGTATAAATTTGAAGAAAGAAAGAGTGTAAACGAAGGTCACAACAGAAAGGGTGGAAGAGCGGCAATCATAAAGGGTAGTTAGAAGATGAAGAATTTTAGATAGGAAGATAGAAATGAAGAGAGAAAAAGGGGAAAAGAAAGAGTGTAAAGATTGAGAAAAAAAGAGGCGTAAAATAAAGGAGAAAAAAAAGCAGAAAAGGATAAAAATAAACTAAGATTAAAGAAAGAAATGGAGTAAACGAGGGGTGCAAAAGAAAGGGTGGAAGAGCGGCAATCATAAAGATAGGCCAGATGGAAAATTTTAAACAGGAAGAAAGCAAAGAAAAAAGCGGAAAAGAAAGAAACACAAAAGAAAAGAAAAAAGAAAAAAAATGTGAAAAAACTCCGCTTATCTAGTATATTTCTCATCCTCATGTACTTTATAATGAGATCCCATCACACTCAGATGAATATCTTCCGTGAACCTGACGTAGGTGCAGGTTAGCTTTTTCAGGAGTTTGACGTCATCACTGATGAAAGGTGGATACGGATTGTCTTCAGAATAAAGACTAGATTCATGCAGCAATGGAAAAAAGGGTAAGCTTATAAAATCTGAATTACGATAACCCCAGCAAAAGGAATTACGGTATACATATATAGAAATAACAACTCTGAGAAAATAGACCGCATAATTTGACTATTAATTTCGATAGCATGTTACTTTTTATTTACAAAATTCATAAACTAATTATTTTAATTCAAATAAATAAAGAGAGAACTACTCTGTAATTAATCAAACTCCAATTACATTTAAAATTTGAAGTTACTTTTACTTGCATTTCTACTAATCCTTAATCAGCAGAAGTCTAATCCTAAATAATTTTTGACGGCACAATTTAAAAAAATTGTTTTTTAAGACACCAAGGTAGTTTCTCTGTGCCTTTTCTATAAATACTTTCATGGTAATTGTTATGATGAACTTTCCTCTATGCTACCTAGACTATGAATTTAAGCGCAGTACTAGATTGGCAGTAAGGTCACATCATTTCACAGTTGAATTAACTAGTTTTTATTTCTGTGTTAATAGTTTCTTCTCTCCCACTTCTCTCTAGTGGAACTCTCTTATGGCTTCTTGCTTGTCAGTCAAGTTTGATCTTCATAAATTTAAATGCAATGTCAATCGTTATTGTCTGCCCCTTTAAAAACTGTTCTTTTATAATCGTCTCCTTAATGCTTGTTTCTTAGATTCCTTCACACTCAATAAGCACTTGTCCGTCTTAGTTCTCGTTCTTTTATCGTTATCGCATCTCAGTAGTGTATTTTTGTCATATTCTCACATACACAATAGCCCTTTTAGTCTTAGTAGCTTTGTTGTCTTGCTTGGGGTGAAATGATTAAAAATTAAAAGTATAGAAATGCTCATGACGAACAAAAAAAGAAAGAAAGCAAAGTTTAATAATTGTTATTAAATTGCAAATTGGACTGGAAAATGCTTTGTCCTTTAAGTAAGAACATTTTAACAGTATTGCCCTACTAAAAATCTTGCTAGGATTTACCGTTTTTACTCTGTTTCAGTAACTGAAATATAAACAGAAAAAGGGTAATTATAATACAAATAACTGTAATGACAAAAGTACGCAGTTGTAGGCTTTAAGAAAGCTTTATACAACTAAGAATATAAGGTTCGCGTATAGTGTCCTCTTATAGTCCTGGTAAACAGAAATAGATCTCTTAAAGAGGAGAGTAACGGAACAAGAGGAGACCACTCTTGAGTATTCATAACAATAATCACCTTTTAATTTCTTAAAATTCAACTTATAAAGTTTATTTTCATGATAAACCCTGTAAATGTTCATGATCACAGAAGAAAAGGAAAGAGAGTTAAAAGATAATTAATTTTTATTTAAAATAATTATACGTTCAGATATATAGAGAGATTAATTTTCTGAAAGGATTTTTAACAGATATTATTTCTTATTACTGTTTATGGTAAAAAAAAAAAAGTCCGTTAAAATATCCTTTCAAAAAAATACTTACTTATTATTTACGCTTCATGTCCTAAACTAAAGCAGATGATGATTTAAAAGAGAAACACAAGTTTTCTTTCACAGGTAATTTTGAATTTGTTCTGTCAGTCTGACCTCGTTGCCGAATTGTTAGAGATATTCTCTGGCTTAAAAGGGATGCAGGCTCGATTCCTGTCACAGGTAGGATTTTTTTTAACAGAACTTCTCAATTTAGGCAGGTTGTTATCGATTTCACTGTTTAATAAAATAAAAATCTGGGGTAACGACTCAAAGACGAGTACCTAGTAAAAATACAGCGCCCGAAGAGTTCCAGCCACCCAATGACACTCACAAGGTTTAGTTCAACTCGAGGTACAATTTTCAGGTACGTTCTACCGCTTCTCCAGGCAGATAGCATCAAGAAGTGTCACCTCACTGACAAATCAACAATGATTCGATTCGAACCCGTTTCTCATAATCGGAAAACAAACCTTCATAACTACTCGGTCACGCGGAACTGTTCAGAAGCCACTGATGTTGGTGCTAGCACGAAGTAAAAAGTCATCTTGACAGAGGTTTTTGAGTGTACAGACCTTGCTCAAACTGGGGATCACGCCAGATTATACGTTCTCTTCCAGATACTATAAAAAAGAACGCTCAATATAGTTCCAGTATAACTCAGGTTGGTTCAGTGAGCATCACAAAGCAGGCGTCTGCAATGGGGACTGGCTCGCCGCTCTAGCAGACGCGTATACTCGGAAAATGAGTAGCCAGCAATTATATATATATATATATATATATATATATATATATATATATATATATATATAAGTGAAAGAACAGAGAGTAAAAATCCACAGTTCGTAGCATTTATTTTAAAAATAAGTGCTCAATACAAAGTAGTCCAAAATCTTATTATATTTTTTTATTATAATAGATTATAACAAAAACATTTTACATCGCTACACAAAAGCTTTCATGTTTCAATACTATGATTGTATTTCTTCGGGCAATGGTTGGTAACTTTCAAAAGTTATCTAGCATCGTGTGAGGAATATAAAATCATAGTATTGAAACATGAAAGCTGTAAAATGTTTTATTATGATATGTATATATGAAGTCATCCGCAGACAGACTGTTTCGATGTATCACAAGCACGTCAGTGTTGCCAGACATCCTATCGCTTCAAACCGGCACTGAAACCCGACCGATTCGACATTATCCTCCGCTATCGGCATCCGGCAGAGAGAAAAGCGAATTTTTGCGTTTTTTTTTTTTTTTTTTCACAGTGCTCGACCGAATTTATTATTTTTCGGGAGCATATATACATACATACATACATACATATATATATATATATATATATATATATATATATATATACATTAAGAAATGGACAAAGTCCGACAATTTATTTATTAAAGACATTTTTATGTTTAACGTTCTTTTTATAGATACAAGGATTTAAGTAAACGCTCTGTTTATAATAAACAGTATTAAATAACATTTACCGGGCTGAATGTCCGAGAAATTTTCGTAGAAAATGAAATGTATTCCAAGGACGAATATTTTCTATGAAAATTCCTCGGACATTCAGGCCGGTAAATGTTATTTAATACAGTTTATTATAAACAGAGCATTTACTTAAATACTTGTATCTATAAAAAGAACGTTAAACATAAAAATGTCTTTAATATATATATATATATATATATATATATATATATATATATATATATATATATATATATATATCCGAGAAATATCCGAGAAATACTCATAGAAAATATTCATTCAGGCCGGTAAATGTCGTTAATACAGTTTATTATAAACAGAGCATTTACTTAAATATTTGTATCTATAAAAAGAATGTATAAACATAAAAAATGTCTTAAAATAATTGTCGGACTTTGTCCATTTCATAATGTGTGACGTAATTTGTTTACATTTGGATACGCATCAGTTATTTTAATATACATATGAAAACCGGAACCTTAATATTAGGGTAAGTGTGAACGACGACCACCAACACTATTATTATTAAGTTGCAAATTAGATTTTATATTTATTTAGTCTTCAATCTTGCGCACTTTAAAACTTACACTCCTCACAGAATACCGCTACAATGTACGCTTCTTTACTTTGTTATAATAACGAATACATACAGTACAGATGAAAAAAAGTAATCAGGTCGTTATGATACTTTTTTTTTTAATTATTTCATTCAAAGCAAGGCAATAAAGCCACTAGGACGCACGCGCTTACTGAGTGTTAGAGAATATGAGAAATAAAGCTATTAATAATTTGAGAGGACAATAAAAAAAATAAGAATTAAGACATGATTTACATTGCATTTAAATTTTTGAAGATCAGAGTTTTCTGAAAAGCAAGAAGCCGGAAGAGATTTTCACAAGTGAGAAGTGCGATAGAGGACACTGTTTGCATAGAATTTACGTTTCTGTTGAGCCATTTTAATTGTAAATTGATGAGAACTGGTCGTCAATCCCGTACTTTATAAAATCTAAGGTACCATAGAGAAAAATTCATCTAAACAATTACCATGAAAGTATTTATAGAAAAGAAAAGGAAAGCTAGGTTATGGCGATGGGAAAGGGACTGAAGCCGAGATGCCAAGTCAGGACCAATAACATTACAGATTCTTCTTTGGATTTTATCAAGAATCTCTAAATATATAGCCAGAGCACTAGACTAGGTGTAACAGTAATATTGAAAGCAAGGACGAATGGTAGACTTCTAAATATGTAAGATAGATTCTGGCGAGAAAAATTATCTAACACGACATAGTTAAATAACTTAATTTGCTGCAGACTTAGCAATTGATTCAATATAATCTTTCTACTTTGTCAGCTGGTGATGTTAGTTCAAGAAGTCACAATGAGTCACTCTCCTGGAGGTTAGCATCAACCATGCTGATGGAAGTTAAAAGGGTTCTCTCAGATTATTAAAAGAGCGTAGTTTCATTTTGGAAGTGTTAAAATTAACAAGCCACTCTTTTCCCCATTTAACAACAGATTGTAGGTCTTTTTTTTTTAGATCTGCTGCCAATTTGACCTTATCAAACCGATCAGACTTACTGAACAACTGTATTAATGCAAAAAGATCTAGAAGAGTGGCTATTCAAGACAACTTTCATTTCGCGATTTGATAAGACAGACTGAATCAATTCAAAAATTCGTCCAGAAATATTATAACCTTTCAAATTGTGAAGACCAGTATGTCAAACTCTGTCAAATGCCTTGAGACATCCAAAGCAACAGCCCGAGCTTCACAATTCTTATCTGAAGTTTGATAGACTGTTTCAGCAATAGTCGTTAGCACATCAATAGTTGACCTAGAGAAGTGAAAGCCATGTTGATTATCTGAAAGAAGACCCTGCGATGTGAGTTGCTTAACCAATTCAGAGTTAATTAGAGCCTCTAATACTTTGCCAAAAAGTGGTAGAAGGCTAATAGTTAGAAGGATCAGATGGTTCGCCTGAATTATTAAAGAAGATGATTTCCAACAAGCAGAAAATCAAGAAGCAATAAGGTATTTGTTGTAGAGTTTAGAGAGAACAGGGGTCAGTCCAGAGGCACACGTTCACATGCTTTGTAAGAATCTAGTTTAGAAATAGTTTAGATAATATATAGCTTTTTGTTAGTTTAGCAGATCTGAAAATGTTTTCTCTCAAAACGGACAAGCAAAGAAGATAATGCTCATCTTCATTTCATTTTACCAGAAGTTGTTTAGGCCAGTTCGTATTAAAAAGTATATTTTTTCCTGAACTTTCATTTTAACACTCACTTCCTACCTTCATAGTGAACTACCATAAAAGAGGAACAAGTCAATATTGTATTGCAGTCGCGCTAGAGGGAATGCAGTTGTTAATTCTAACATATGTAATGGAACTGACTGCAGGAGGGACACTACCTTGCAGATGACAAGTTCCAAGGATGAACATAAACACAGAAAACGCAAGAAAAACTCAAGAAGAAAACAATTAGAGGGTTATTCTAGAAAACAAATTGAAGGAATGATTGATAAATCGTTATGAACATAGTCAGGCCGAGGCAAACTATATAAAGAAAATGAATTATCCTTAATGGCTAGATTAACCCTTTTCACACAATAAACAGTCGGCATTCATTGATTGAATAGTGAGCGTTAGTTGGAATTTATAAAATTTTTCTCTTGAAATATTCTTAAGTTCATTGTTATCGCTCTTTCTAATACTTGGGGGATATTTCTTCCTAAACATTTTAATGTAATGTGGAAAGTTAGCACCTTGATTATGTCATTATTTTTTCTTTAAGTTATATGTGTTATCCATTTTAGTTGTTGCTGCTGTTGAAACTCTGCAAATGATGTGGTTTTTGCTATTTCGTAAAGCTCTGTGAATTCAATTTCCGCGACGATAATAACAACGCTATCCGAACACCTAATCGATACTAATTCTTCACAATACGCCAGCTCTCTTCTCAATAATGCCTTCATATGTAGTGTTCCCACGCCCAACCTAATTTCTAACTCCTCCAATCTTTTTTCCAGGTTCTTCAGGACCCTTCCCAGTACTCCGATAATGACTGTCTCGCTCATGTTGCGCAATTCCTTCGCATTACGAGGTAGATAGCTGTCTTTAGATTTTTCTCTCGTATCTACTCTAGAGTCTCTCAGGTCAGGTTTCAGAGCATTTTACGTGTTTTATTTCAAGCGAATGAATCCTCTAAGGACTTAAAGGAGAAAGTCCTTCATCAGACCCTATAGACTAGAAAGTCCAATCTATTCTGCTATTTAACCGATATCAAGGGAAGAAGATACGGATTCAGCCCTTTTACAATGTCAGTTGTGCGAAAGTGAACGCAGCTGACTAGACTGGAATTTGAACTCGTTTCTCCGATTCCAATTTCGGCGCCGATAATAGCAACGTTATCCGAGCATCTAATCGATACTAATTCTTCACAATACGCCAGCTCTCTTCTCAATAATGTCTTCATCGGGAGTGATGAGTGTGAGTACTCATTAAATAGATTCTAATAAAAACTCATCAAGTAATACTCTTTAAGAAAATATTAATTAAAAATAATAAGAAATGTGTGCCTCTTCATCAAGCAATTGATTTCAAATAAAAGCTAAATCAAAGTGAATATTATGGATGGCTTGACGACAGAAACACATACCGCCTGATAAAAAATGCTTTCAGAAATTCACCAAACAGTCGTGAAAGATAACAGTTGAGAAATAAGATTAAGGATTTGATTGGCAAGGACAAATTTTTAGCTGAGATAAGGTATTAAAAAAAAAATGCGAAATCGTTCTCCGTTACTATTTGTGATATCCTCAGTAAGACGAAATCTAATCTTTGTGAATATATGCAGGATATGCACTGATTTGTATGCACGGTAGAAAATGTCAACAGCCTAATGCATATGGGTGACTTCAGATTGTTCACAAAGAATAAAAAATGTAGGGGTAGATAAATTACGTAATAATGCGTCTGGTATAGAGACATGCACAGTATTAGCAATGCAGAAATTTCCCATTGCTATATTGGTATTAGGTTGCCAGATAATAACGGAATGATAAGATTAACTATAAATACGTGCTAACAAATATCTAAAACTATTTGGACGCGTCTCCGTAAAGTAGAAATAAATCAGAGTAAAAATAAAAAGGGATATTTTAAGAGAACCACAAAGAAACAAAAACCAAAAGTAGAAAATCAGATGAACAAACTATTAGCATCAGTAATGGGCGACTAAAGGGAGATTTTACACGTCATGTCGTGAGTTCCGTCTCGTGGGGTCACCACATATATTGCAACCATGCCAATAGTGGGGTGTCTAGAGCAATAGAGTCCGATGGAACCCATTCTTCTTCGTGTTGTTTTTAAATTTCCTTCTCCTAGACTGCCAACCAAGATTAGAGAGCAAGCTGGACCTGCTTTAACAGCTGGGAGTGGCGAGACTATGTGAATTGATACTTTCGAACCATATTTGAAGAAAACAGAACACAAAGAATTTGAACTCTGTTACGCGAGTCTTACTTACCGACACCGACAACGACTACACTACGCATGCGTCCTTTACTATAGATACAGCTGATACATTTACTCCTTTTCATATTTGGAACATCTAATTATAAACTGGGAATTATTAATAAAAAAAAATTTTAATAATTTAAAGTCCACTATTTACATTATTCGGACTATTGTCCTCATCTTTGTCGCCTTGTTTATCACTACGTTTCGGCCGTTGTACGCTCCGGCCTTCTTCAGGTGGTTGGAATGTCGAACTTAACCCTTTATTTCGCTCACTGGGTAGACTGTTCTAGTTCCACGTGCCGTGTCTAATGGATGTCAGTTATCACCTGTTAATTCCCCTCTCAAAGTTTTCCACCGCCTTAACCAGGTTTTGAACGAACACTCTTTGGGTCCTGTCACTGGATCTAACCTAACGCCTTTATCCACTGTGCCATAATTTAAAGTCAGCGAAGACTTTTGCACCTATGTAGTTATAATTCTGGAATTTCTGTGGTTAGAGACAGTTATCCTTTCTTTTTTTTTTTTGCCTTTCCGTTATTCAATAGATTGGAACTAGATCCTTGCTCCAACTATATATCTCGAAATTGCCGATAAAATTCTAAAAAGTGTTTGTAATATAATCGATGCTGACCTGATATCTTGATTTGAGTCACTTTCCCATTGATTTGATGTGATGTGGCTTCCCTCTGTCTTTTCTTCAAATATTTTCATGGTAATTATTCTGATTCAGTTTTTCCTCGTGAATTTAAGCGTGCTACTAGATTGGCAATTAGGTCTCATCGTTTTACTGTTAAACTAGTTAAATGCAAACGTCAATTCTATTCTAATCGTTTCTTTTGTCGTACTTCTTTTTAATTTCTTGCCTCCCCGCAAACTACAACATCTTCAATGAATTAAATGCAACATCAATCGTCATCTTCTATCTTCCTGAATCCTGTTCCTTTATTGTGTTTTTCCTTACTTCTTCTCACTAAAGTCTTTTTATTGTCTTACACTCCCTGTAACTGCATGCGTCTTAGTGGCATTATCCTTTTGCTTGTTGTGAAATGGTTAAAAAAAAAAAAGAAAGAAGAAAAAAAGACGAACAGAGGAAAACAATGCATCACCTGCTAATGAGCTTGAGTAAATGGATGGTTGAACAAAGATTAGGAGAGATAACAAAAGGACAGAATTTATTAAGGACTACAAACGACTATCTTTAGAAATCACAAATAATCATCCATGTCGGGGGAAAAAAAAAAAACACTGTAGATTAGAAAACAGACAGCCGAGGGTTTTGAATTATTTTTCAAGTTGCAAAATGTCGCTACAAACAGAGCAATCTGAATTTTCGCATGAAAAGTTTTATTATTTATTTATTTTTTGAGCAGTGAGTAAGTATTGAATGCAATATCTGCGTGTAAAGGGTAACAGACACATGTTACAAAAAATACCTAATCGCGCTAGAAAATTTTAACAAATACATTATATTGATGTTTGTTCTGATTTACTAAGTCTCAAGATGTATCAAGACGTGGTAATTACATTCCAACCGAGGAATATTAGTTTCCCCGGCCAACTGAACTCTCTTCACACTTTACAACGCATGGTGTTCGCACATGCCTTCAAAAATCTCCACCTACGAAGTAAGTCAAGCTTTCTCCTTGGTTGTTCCAACTCAGCACAAGGATGAAGTGGGCACGAACATAGTAAGGAGGCATATACTGACTTACCCAACTTCTGGACCAAGAAAAAGAAAACGAATATTCCATAAAAGCTTTCAACGATAAAGCAAGTACGAACTTTCCTTTGGTTTGTTTCAAATCTGCGCAAAGCTGACTTGAACTCGACCATGAATACGATGCTTATGCTTACTTAAAGTAAATCCCGAACTAAAAAGAAAACGGACGTATCCAAAAGACATTAAGAATTCTGTTTTACTACAGTTTTATATATATATATATATATATATATATATATATATATATATATTTTATTATAGGATATTACATTCAAACATGTATAAACCGCTTCATAAATGCAGTCATGTTTCGATGTGTATCATCACATCTCATCAGGTGTTAGGAATTGACTCAATTATTAGCGCCTGATGAGATGTGATGATGCACATCGAAACATGACTGCATTTATGTAGCGGTTTATACATGTTTCAATTTAATATCCTATAATAAAGTATATATATATATATATATATATATATATATATATATATATATATATATATACAAGCGAATAAACAGTCCGTGAGAGAAACACAAGGTTTTGTATGCTTCTTAATTGTTTATATAAGAATACTTAATGACCTAAAATTCACACAAACACAACACCTGTTAAATTTCTCTAATTCTAGTCAAGTCGTGGCACCGTGTAATGTAAAATTTGGCTATTTGTAACGTAGGTGCATAGGAATTTTCCTACGTGGAATTTAAATTCTTGGTTTGTAAGTGGAATGTTGAAACGAATAAAATGGGTTATACACAATAAAGAAGCAATGGGTTGCTTTGATAATTTATGAACATAGAATATTTGAAAAAAGAAAGAAACTGACATTAAACTATGTTTGCTTAACTTCCCACCTTGTTGAATAAAAAGGTGGAATTTGTTCTACGCTTCTGTTAAAGTCCTCAACACTTGCTTTTCAATAGCAAATTCACATAAAATTATATATTGTACCCATGTTTTCTCTTGAGTTTACGTAGTCATTTATTTAATTTATTGTCGCGAATCATCAAGAGTTCTATAAACACTGCCGTGATCTTGAGAGTCTCCTCCCTTCCTCGAAACTACAATTTCTCTAATCTTCCCGTTAGTATCTTTGAAACGGATCGAAGCGCACAAATGATTATAGGAACGATATTAGTCGTCTTATCTCTCGGGTGAAGTCCCATTATTCTTTTAAAATCAATTCGTATTTTCTTCTATTTCTTCCACAAATATCAGGCCCGATTCAGTTATCTGAAAAGGGTGGCAGGTCTTAATATAAAAATCACAGAACAGTTTTGTTTTCAAAATCAGCTTCTGGTTTATGCATATACCATTTGTCTTTATAGGCGAATCCAAGACATTCTCAAGTATCGATTCTATATTTATAGCTCTTCCGGGTTGCCATACTGTGTTTATCTCTATCTATAAAAGGTAGGATGTGTGTTGTGTGTGTGTGTGTAGCGAATGCACGGCTGCAATTTTCGACGGATTTACACCAAAATTTACATGCACATGCTGCAAGTTAGTGGAAAGGCCAAGACCGACTTTGCATTTCCCAACTCCCATCGATAGTGGAAATAATCGATTTTTTCATGCTTCTACGGCAATTTTCATGTAGTTTGCGGCCATTTTCTACTGGCCAGAGTGAGAGCCTATAGCTGGCTGCCACGAATAGGCAGGAAGATTCTATTGGCCAGCGTGAGAGCCAACACCTGACTGACACGAATGTTAACCAGCATGCTAGCATGCAAAAAACTCGATACCTGCATTCGTCACAAGTGGAAAAAATTTAAATCTGCATGGCACTTTACTCCAATTGCCTCATTCGCTTGCTTAAACTCAACGTTGATTCTGATTCCGCAGAACTGGGTTGGGTGTGAAAAAGTATTTTTGTTAACATTCTTTTTTCATTCGGGTTTTCCAGTTACGAGTCTTTTTTTAAAGCTGATCGTTTTATGTTCATTTTGTTTAGTTCTTTTTTCGTAACAGATTTAATGTTTAGTATAGAGCTTAGAAAAAATTCGCTGTGTGAGATAGGCAAGAAGTAAGGCATGTAGCAACATCAGCACGGCAAAGGACACTCCTTTAAAGGCAAGGAAGGGCAAAAATATTTTAAGTCAAGTGATAGCGATTGCTGTATGAGTCTTACGATTTTTGAATCAAGCACGGGCAACGCCGGGCCATGCTGCTAGTACATAATATTGCAAGCATTCTCTACTCTTTCCTTATAAAGTCGATATCTCCTTTTCTGTGCTTTATCAATATTTTCCTCAGACATAATTTCTAGGTTGCAACGCTAAAAGATTCAGTTTATAATTTTAGATGTCGTCTTCGTCGCCAAGTTTTTTCATTCTGGATATTCCGTACCTATCATTTTAATTTTTCAGGGTAGGGATCTTTGTTGCTATTTAAATTTTATTTATTGCCTCCTCCCCCATTATTTTTCTGGATCAAACTGTTGCCGTGATCTTTTCTCCGCTCCGCTGCGTTTATCTAACAAGTCCTATTATAGTCAATTAAATAGTACCTTCAAAACGCCCTTTTTTTTCCTATTTACGCATTATTTCAAGGATATATTACTTCGGTACCCGTCATTAATTTCTTCGTCTGTCGATTTCATTAATTCATGATTTTAATCCATCCCAGGAATGAAGACTTCAATAATAATAACGCTTATATAGTCATCACTTTTATTATCACTTTTTACCGTTCAATATTTTCTAATGTTTGTTCTGATTCTTCTGGCTTATTGATTTCCTTCTTCTTTCATTTCGTTTCATGATATTTACATGCAAGCTTAATGTCGCAGTTGATTTATTATGTGTCTGTTCAGTCCTTTCTGCTGTTATATGTTTCCCTTATTCATTAAAACATTTCAAACTTTTGTATAGCAAATTCCATTTATGCCTCCGATAAAAGCTCTAACCAGTGCTTCTAAAGCCATTTTTGACTGTGATTAATTTGAGCTCACGAATATAAGGCCGAAGAGCCACTCAAAGTAGAGTGTTACTGAATGAGATGTGTGATATGAATGTAAGAATAGGGAGTAGGAAGCGAAAATTACGAGGGCGAATAAATAATGTTTTTTGTTGAAGATGGTGATATTTGGGGAAGCATCTACGCGGGAGTACGTTTGAGGGAAAAAACCTCAAGAGAGAAACGTCCTTTTTATCAAACGAATACGTAGGAAATAAGGCTGATTCAAACATGTGGACATAGCAAGGTGGGCGATACTAAAGAATGGAGCTCAATTGAACGTTTAGGCTTACGGCCACATCACATTTAAACACCGTTTGCCGTACCGTCACCGAAGTTGAGCAACGTCGAGCCTGGCCAGTACTGGGATAGGTGGCCGCTTGGGAATACCAGGTACTGTAAGCTTAGATGTGCGGGTGGTATAATGGATAACAGCTTGAGACTTAAAATCGAAGAGCCGAGTTCTAATTTCAGTTAGGTTTGTTATATTCACTTAGGCGCAAAGATACTTGGGGTTGGTATGAATCCATATCTTCCCTCAGCTATAGGTTAATTAGTAAGATTGTATCACTAAATCATTATCCCCCACTAAATTCTTATCAGCTAAAAATATTTTCCGGTTTTAAATAACCTGCAAAGGGTTGATATGCCGTAAAAAGCGAATCAATCGTTTGAACATTTGCCATAAAAGTAGCGATAGGGGTGCAACATTATGTCTGGAGGAAAGGAACGGTAGGGTGAAAAATTACAAAGGAAAATGAAGATATGGTGTTGACATTTGTAATTTATTCCTTTATTTGACTTCTTTGTCAATCTAACCTTTGTAATTTATTCATTTATTTGACATCTTTGTCAATATAACCTTTGTAATTTATTCATTTATTTGACTTCCTTGTCAATCTAACCTTTGTAATTTATTCATTTATTTGACATCTTTGTCAATATAACCTTTGTAATTTATTCATTTATTTGACTTCTTTGTCAATCTAACCTTTGTAATTTATTCATTTATTTGACATCTTTGTCAATATAACCTTTGTAATTTATTCCTTTATTTGACTTCCTTGTCAATCTAACCTTTGTAATTTATTCATTTATTCGACTTCTTTGTCAATCTAACCTTTGTAATATATGCATTTATTTGACTTCTTTGTCAATCTGACCGTTGTAATTTATTCATTTATTTGACTTCTTTGTCAATCTAACCATTGTAATTTATTTGCCTTCTTTGTCAATCTAACCTTTGTAATTTATTCATTTATTTGCGAGCTAAAAATTAATTTCTGATATAGCTCCACTTTTTACTTCCTCCTCTTACGTACAATCAGTAATCCTCTAACTTAAGTGGCTCATAAGCCTTGTATTGAGTGAACAGTCAATAAAAAAACATATTTTATTTTGAACGACATTTGCGAAAGGCTTACCAGATTCTGTTCTTTCCTCCTCTCGATGGTTGCCATAAAAACAAATTTTGATTCAATGTCATGTGTGAATGGCATATGCTATGTCCGGTAAACGTCATTCTTTTGATTTCTATCTTCGAGACTGGGACTAGCTCTTCGTAGATCTACCCGTTTGTTAGTCCGGCCTTTCCATAAAAATAGCATTATGTTTCAAATAAGAGAAAATTCTATTTTCTACTATACCATGAAACTAGCCGACTACATAGCGACAGTTTATTCATCTTTATGTCGTCGAATCTTCTGCTAAGATAGAAAAATTTTATACAAAAATACAAGGAGGTGGTGACAATACCCAATTAGACCCAGTTACTAAAACCAGTATTTATTTACTGATTTTAAGTATTACCTTGAGCAGAATTTTGCACATTCCCTCGTATCTGTCTATATTTCTTCAAGGACACATGGCACAGTGGATAAAGGCGTTAGTTAGATCCAGTGACAGAACCCAAAGAGTGTGAGTTCAATATCCGCTTAAGGCAGTGGATAATTTGAAGAGGGGAATTAACAGAAGATAACTGATAACTGACATCCATTAAACATGGCACGTGGTACTAGAACAGTCTAACCCAGTGAGCGAAATAAAGGGTTCAGTTCGGCATTCCAACCACCTGAATAAGGCCGGAGCGTACAACAGCCAAAACGTTGTAATAAATATGGCGACAAAGATGAGGACAATAGTCCAAATAATGCAAATAATTCCTTCGTATATATAAACAATAAAACGTTCGTTTTCCAAACATGAGACCGGAGTTCGAATTTCACCATGGTCGATTTGTCAGGGAAGTATCTCCTTAATGTTACCGGCCTAGGGAGACGCTAGCAGCGTGCGGCTCCTTTGGAAACTTCCTAAAATCTATACCACGAGTTGACCCAAGCCTTGTGAGTGAATTTGAATAAACGGAACTATTTGGACGACGTCGATGGTTTGTGGTATCACGATGTCGCAAGTAATTGGGCGAACTGGTCTTGTTTAAATGGCTCATGACGATCGATGACCATGGCAGGTAATGACGTCTCTCCCGAAAACTGTAACTAAGGTCTGTTCAGTATAGTTGTAGTATAATCCACACATTAGTAAAGTGACTGAGTTACTGGGGGTGGAAGGTTTAGAAACAGAAACATTACCAGGGAGAGAGAACAAAAGAAGATTTATAATGGACAGTAGATAGCGGTTGACATTGCATTTAAATTTTTGCAAATTAAAGTTGACTGGAAAGCATGGAACCGGATGGGTGTTCCACAAACGAGAAGTGCGAGAAAAGAAACTGTTATCATAGAATTTACGGTTATATCTACCCAAATCAAATTATCGATAAAAATACGGGTGAAATATTAACCCAATTAAAGATGGTTTATGGGGTTTATGGGTTACTGTGAAGAAATTGAGTGTTATTGATTGGATGAAGTTGATTAAGTAAAGACGAGACGGTGTACTCGATATCTCAATCAAGAAGTGGGTAGTGAAAAAAAATGAATAAAGTAAAAAAAGAACACTATTTACATTATTTGGACTATTGTCCTCATCTTTGTCGGCATATTTATTACAACGTTTCATCCCTTCAGTATCTGTCTATATTTCTGAGATGAGGTATTATGTACACTATTTACATTACTCGGACTATTGTCCTCATCTTTGTCGCCATATTTATTACAACGTTTCGGCCTTTCAGTATCTGTCTATATTTCTGAGATGAGGTATTATGTACACTATTTACATTATTCGGACTATTGTCCTCATCTTTTTCGCCATATTTATTACAATGTTTCGGCCCTTCAATATCTGTCTATATTGCTGAGATGAGGTATTATGTACACTATTTGCATTATTCGGACTATTGTCCTCATCTTTGTCGCCATATTTATTACAAGGTTTCGGCCGTTGTACGCTCCGGCCTTCTTCAGGTGGTTGGAATATCGTACTGAACCCTTTATTTCGGTCACGGGCTTAGACTGTTCTAGTACCACGTATATATATATATATATATATATATATATATATATATATATATATATATATATAGTGGATAGAATAAATATAAAAGTAAACATAGAAGTCAAGACTTAGAGGCGACAGGCTGTTTCATGCATGACACAATCGTCAGGTCGCGAGTGTTGGATTTGTCCTCGATTTTTTTATATATATGTGTGAGTGTTTCATTGTGGTTAATCCATTCTGGCGGTTATCTTGCCTTGTTTATTCATTCATTTATTTATTTGGATTAATTTATTTTACTTATTTTTTATTTTATTTTCTTATTTATTTATTCTTTTCGGTTTTCTATGTTTTAATTAACGTGGTAAAGAAATTTCGAGGGATTTGCTTTGGTCACTTATTTTACTTGTTTTTGCTTCCTTTTAATTGGTTCTAACGATTATTTTAGCAGAAACGATTTGTAAGTTGTTCATTTATTTATTTTGGTTTAATTTTTACCTATTTTTTTCTTATTTATTTGCTTATTTTTATTTCTTTTTTATTTTGCCTATTTTTATTTACTCTGTTCGGCTTTCGATTTTTGAGTAACTTAGTAATTTTTTTATCCGTTATATAACAGTTATAACTATTCAAGCCGTTATTTTGGTGGGATTGTTTTCTTCCTTTGTTTATTGTTTACTTTATTTTTTTTATTCGGATTGATTATTTTTACTTGTATTTTATGTATTTATTTTCTATTTTTATTTATTCTATATCGTCTATTCTAAAGGAAGTGGTTTTCTTAATTTGTTTTTTATTTGCTTGGGTTAATTTATTCTTATATTATTTTGTTTATTTTTATTTATTCTTTACAGTTTTCGATTTTTAAGTAACGTAAAACCGAAATTATACACACCCTAAGAAAAAGTAATGAGAACAAGAGAAGAGCCATTAATACAGTAAATGCAAAGCCCATGTACTGGATTCAGTTTATTCAATTTCATTGACGCTGTCACACATCAAGAAGGTCTGTATGAACGCCATTATTTTCGTGGCACAAAATGATGCGACGCCATGTCCTGTGTAATATTTTACGAAGCTGTGTTTTCTTGATTGTTGCTAAGGCTCTTCAAACGGTGCCATTCAACTGATAGATATTCTGGTATCGTTCATGTTAAACTCTCTCTTTGATAATGCCCTACAGTGCGTTGAAATAGAAAATTACATTGTGCAGGAGCGACAAGACTTTCGGGCTACCATTGCGTTATGTACGGGCGACGAGCTATTCGAACCACCATAAAGTTATGTAGGGGTGGCAAGACTTTCGGACAACCATGTATATTTTCTTTTTCCATGATGATTTGTCCACTTTTTTTAGATTTTATAAACATTTTCTGTAATTCTATTTATTTTATCTATTTATTCATGTCTGATTCTATTTTATGCAGTTTTTCGATCGCTGCATATTTTTGTATACTTCAATACAACTGAAAATAAGGAACAGGACATGAATTTAGTAAATACTTAACACTTTAAATACCTCGGTGTAAGGATCAGTTATAAGAAATTTAACACGAGTCATGTTCTTAAATAGCCTCGTGAGATCGAGACATTCATATGGACGACATCAATGGTGAAATATCAAAGCTGTCAGCTGTATACAACGCATTTCTAAGATCAATGGTTTGAAATGACTCTGAGCAAAGGAAGCCCGTGGGTCTTGCCGAAGAGCATCCTTTTTGGAACAATGTCGACTGGCGATACAGAATCACAAAGAATTATACAATATAAGACAAAGCACATCAATCGAGGATTTTCAACAACAGCTTCGAGTGACATGTAATTTCATATCAAAAGTATGTCGAAATAAAAATTAAAAAATAAGCAAATAAATAAGAAAAAAAAGTGAAAAATTAAACCAAAATAAATAAATGAACAAATTACAAATAGTTTCTGTTAAAATAATCGTTAGAACCAATTAAAAGGAAGCAAAAACAAGTAAAATAAGCGACCTAAGCAAATCCCTCGAAAAATATTTAACATGTTAATTAAAACATAGAAAACCGAAAAGAATAAATAAATAAGAAATGAAAATAAAAAAAACAAGTAAAATAAATTAACCCAAATAAATAAATAAGTGAATAAACAAGCCACTCCCGCCAAAATAACGGCCAGAATGGATTACCCACAATGCACAACTGATCCATATATATAACTAATCGAGGACAAATCCAACACTCGCGGCCTGAAGATTGCGTCTAGTCGCCTCTAAGTGTTGACTTCTATGTTCACTTTCATATTTACATACGCTCTATCTCTGATATTGAGCACTTTATCCCATAAATATAGCACATTTTATTATCTATATTTGAGACTATATTTCTTTATAGGGGATAGAATATAAATTTATAGTGGATAGCGGCTCAGATTGAGGAATAGGAGAGCCGAGTTCGAAATCCATTGCATCTACTTATCTGCTAATATTGTTTGGAAAGATATTAATCATCTTCTTCTTCTCCCAGATATCGGTAAATAGCAGGACAGATTGGATTCTATAGTTTTGGATGGCAACTGTTCCATGAGAAGGACAACTCTGAATTCAAAACCTGCTGAGGGTCGTTTGAAGATTTTTTGGCACGTAGTGCACCAGATCTCTGTATTCAGCCCTTCAAAAAGTGTGGTTGGTTCTGCACAAAGCCTTCAACACTATAATCAAATCATATGTGCAGGTGTCTGACTGTCGGTTCATAGGAACTGAACTGTTTGAACCTCATACGTCGAATACGACGGAGAGTCCACCAAGAATATAAAAGTATTTGGTCATTATTTACCAAAAACACGTGATGGGAACGTAAGTTTGAAACTCAGGTCGTGTTAACGGTGAATTTTTCAATCATTTAACAATACTATATATATATATATATATATATATATATATATATATATATATATATATATATATATATATATAATATTTAATAATTTATTTAATGAAACATGTATCAATATATATATATATATATACATATATATTGATACATGTTTCATTAAATAATATAGACAAGTGTTGTCTATTTATGTAAATTCATTTCATATCGTCTGATTAGCTTAATAACATTACCATTAAACGAAGAAAGAAAATCACAATATTCATACATATTTTTTAATCCTATCTAAGCTTTCGGTTTACATAAGCCATTATCAAAGATGACAATTACATTACAATATATTAAACAATACACGGACAAGTCAGTGATGATAGTTTGTTTCTGTTTACATGGAAGATTTCCAAGCAACGACAAACTCGTGTATATAAGACGCTGGAAGCGAAAATTGCAGCTCATGTCGTCACACATGACCACGTGAGAGTGAATTCGAGAAGTATTAAGTATGAGAAGCCGTTGGTATAAACCAATGGCTTCTGTTATCAATTATAGGCATTTAAGAATAATTGTGGAGATTTCGTAGTTTATTTTGTTCAGGTTAAGTTTCAACTGTTTTATGAATATAGCTTCAAGAATGTTTAGTTTTTGTTTATTGTTTTCATGTTTAAGTGTAGTTATGTTTTCAATGAGGATTTTCCGGAATTGTGTATGCGGCCAGACATGTTTCAATGATAATGTTATTAAGCCTATCAGACGATATAAAAGAAATTTGCTTAAAATAAATAGACAAAATTTGTATATATTATTTAATGAAACATGCTTTATATATATATATATATATATATATATATATATATATATATATATATATATATATATATAAGTGAAAATTCAGATCAAGTTTGTTTCATGTTTAAACGAAATCTTCAGGCCTGAAGATTGTGTTTAAGGATGAAACAGACTAGGTGTTAACCTCAGTGTCCACTTTTTTTTACTTACAGACATTATATATCCCTGATATTGATCACTTTAACACATAAATATAGCATACCTTATAACAATATTTTATATAAATATATATATATATATTCACTCACTAGAAGGTTTAAAGGTCATTCAACGTAGAGGATTACCGAATGAGGTTGTCGTATGAACGTAAGCGGCCGAGATGTGTAGATTATGGAGGCATATGAAGGAAATATAACGGATGACGCTGGACGAAGAAATGAAGATTGTATCGACCAGGGAAGCATTTTATGGGGTGGGTAGAGATAGCAGCTTTTCTCACTGACTAACCGATTGGAAGCTGCCGATTGGAAATTTCTTCTTTACAATGGAATACGAAGAGAACATAGATGATTCGTCCCAATGCATTGTGTGTCTTAGCTGTGAAGGTCTGAACATGTGTAACTAATGAATGTATTTCGTCAGCACTTTTACCATGGAAATAAGGATAGAATAGCGACAAACGATTGATATTTTGCCTCTGGGATATATATATATATATATATATATATATATATATATATATATATATATATATTTCAAAGGCTAAATTAAAATTAAATTAAATTTAAAACTGTTATAATAATAATAATAATAATATTTTTTTTTTAAATCTGCTCAGTGGAAAATGTCATGATGCCATTTCTGAACTTAGGAAAGAAATGAGTATACGCCAGAAACCAAAAGAAATAATAATAATAATAATAATAATAATAATAATAATAATAATAATAATAATAATAATAATATATCCGATAGTTCCGACAAAATAAAACTAGCTGCTGCTCTCGAATATAATCTCCAATCACTTGTTAGCTAGGGCAAGAAATGACTTGTAAATCTTAACAAAACTGCTATCTTATCATCACAGAGGAGCATTTTTGTCTAGCATCAGCAAGGACCGGTGCTAATCTCTCCAGGAGAGCAACATTTTGCGCCTTCTTGGTATCTCGTTTTCCTTTGATATGGAATAGACTGATTATATTGAATTGCTAGGTCTGCTGATAGAAAAGTTGGTTTACTGTGTCTTGCCAGGCAATTTTTCTCAACAGAATCCATCTTGCGCATTTATAAATCTATCATTCGTCTATGCAATGAATATTGCTTCTATATCTGGTCTGAAGATCCTATCTTTAGTTTCTCGACAAAATCCAAAGAAGGGTCTGTAATGTTAATAATCTTAACCTGGCATCTCGACTTCAGTCATTTTCCTATCGCTGTGATAGGGCTTCGCTATATCTTTTCTATAAATGTTTTCATAGCCATTGTTTTAATGAGCTTTCCTCCTTGGTGCCTCGACCGCGTGAATTTAATTCGGCTACTAGATTGGCATTTAGGTCTCACTGTTTTACTGTTTAAATATCGAGATGCAACCATAAGTCATATTCTAATAGTTTCTTTACTCACACTTCTCGCTTGTGAAACTCTCTTGCAGTTTTTTGATTCCCTACCGCTTACATTCTTTAGAAATGTACACCCTTGTGCAAATTAATTGAAACAACCACTTCTGTTTCCTTTCTTTCACCATACGGTCAGTTATTTTAACTGTCATTTGCAGTGGTGTGCAGTAATATGAATCTATTTTCGGGATGTATGAAAAATATTGCGTCATCTGTGATTACGTCAGATTTTTATCACGCCCAGACACTACTGTCTCGATTATCGATTAGTTGTCCTACGGCCATTGTCTGCGATGGCCGTTCCTCAAAGGAAGCGTACGAAAATTGAAACGCTGCACGAACACACTGACAAGCCTTAACAGAGAACAAATCAAAGTACTATAGACTGGCCCGGAAACTCTTGGGTTTCATTGGAAAAATACGAAAAAAAAAAAAATTAAAAAAATAGCGGAATTATTCGTTTTGTTTCAGTTAATTTGCAGTCGAGTTACACTTTTTTTTTATTCTCTGTCCATCGGGCTGGGATCACAGTGTGGTATCTGTTCTTCTAATCTCTAATGGTAATATTAGCCGCTTCCTTATATGAAAACATTTGTCATTCATTAAATGAGTAGCCAGTGCTATTGTCGATTGAAATTTATAACATCTTTTTCAAGTCCAATAGTTGTTATCGCTCTTTCCAATATTGATATTTTGCTTGAAGTAGTGTTTTTCAATCTCTTCTGCGAGCATCATATTGATATTTTGCTTGAAGTAGTGTTTTTCAATCTCTTCTGTGAGCATCATATTTTTAAGCCTTTTTCCTCATTATATTCCCCAGAAATTTCAACTTCCTTATGTTCAGTGTAAGTGCCTGTTTTCTCAAAAACTTCGTTGTTGCTCACATGTTTATTATATTCTCAGCATCTTTCTGTAGAACCACGTTCCTCTTACTTACATTTCTTTTACTTCAACTTTCTTCTTCATCCCTCGGGCCTTGCACAGGGTGACATCACTGTAAAAAAATAAAAGAATAAAAACAAAATCCCTCCACGTACTGAATCCATTTCATTTAAATCCGTTGAAATTTATTTCTTTTGAACGTCATATTTATTAGAACGTTTCGGCCCTTCAGTATCTGTCTATATTTCTGGGATGAGGTATAATATAAACTAGTTACATTATTCGGACTATTGTCCTCATCTTTGTCGCCATATTTATTACAAAGTTTCGGCCGTTGTACGCTCTGGCCTTCTTCAGGTCGTTGGAATGTCGAACTGTACTCTTTATTTCGTTCACTGGGTAGACTGTTCTAGATCCACGTGCCATGTTTAATAGATGTCAATTATCAGTTATCTCCTGTTAATTTCCCTCTGAAAGTTCTCCACTGCCTTAACCGGGTATTGAAATCACACTCTTTGGGTCCTGTTACTGGATCTAACTAACACCTTTATCCTCAAGGACACATGGCACAGTGGTACCGTCCTCCGCTTCAAACTGGTAACCAACGGCAATCTCGTCCATTACAATATTGCAACACCACGTTACTAGAGTAGAAAATAAGGTACATAATATTATTAAGTACAAAAATATGAATATTGTTTTGGGGGACATATTACAAGGAGTGTTGTAGATAATGATTATTCATCTTGTCCGACAGAAGATGAACATAAATGCAATTATTCAGCAATTATCTGTCAGCGCTGGGCAAAAATAAAATCTTTATACCCTAAGAAGACATCATTTGGAAACATTTGAGAACGACTCTCTTCTTATATAGGAAGAACATGTCTTTTTTAAAAACATTTTTAATATCAATTCACCTCAAGCAAGGCGATAATGCCACTAAGACGCAAGGTGGCTACTGAGAGTGAAAGAGGGTGTTTCCTGTTTAGGATTAGGTTTAGTGAAAGAAGGTGAAAAGACTATAGTCTTTTCAACTTCTTTCACTAAACCTAATCCTAAAAAGTAAACAAACGATAAACCTCTACTCCTGTTCAAAAGACCGGGGAGGAGTGTGAACTTATCTACTTCTGTAATGTCCGAGTAAATAAATATACAAGTTGTGATCAAACGGACATCATTGCCAGCATTTTCATTATATTTGATTCTATGTGGATTGTAAACAAAGAAACTACCAATCAATAAAACATTTTTACATGACAGAAAGTAACCTCATCATTTGAAATTATTGAATATTCATCCAATATTTTTAATTGATTTTCTTGTACTAATAGAATATTTGTGATGACAATATGGCTGTTAACACGTGACCCTGCATAAGTCAAAAGGATTGGTCGGCAAACACTGAAAAGGATTTGATTTCAAAATGAAACTGCTACAAAAAGTTGAAGTAAATAAGGGAGAATGACGAGGAAATACATGTGTTATATTTAACGAAACAAAATAAGGAATTTATTTACAAGTTTACACATTTGAAGTTGTCAGCAGCTTGTTTCAGGAATCAAATATTTAAAGTTTGTAGTTTTGATGAATTGCCAAGCTGAGAAAATGTTCAGATTAAATCATCGGACATAAAGTAATATTCGGAAATGTTTAAAACAAATTGAGAGGAGTTCGTTTTTCACATAAAGGTTATACGGTTGTATTCATGAATGAATGAAAAGATATATTTTAGGATACTTAGCTTTGGAGGTGAATAAAGTTCTTTGAAATTGCCCTCCTCTCATTAGAGGCTGATAAGGTATCAGTGTGTAATTTGACACCAGCGTTATTCAGACGCTTGAACTCTGCTTCTTTCTGCTTTTTCTCTCTTTATCTCTCACTCCCTCTGCCTCGCTGACTTGTTTCAACTTTTTTTTTCTGTCTATTTATATCAAAAAGCAATTTGACATCGGTTCGTTACTTTTTTCTCAGTTTGTAAGCCGCTTCCTTTTACATTAACATTCGTTAAACTTTGCCTTGATATTTTCTTCAGACAAGAGCCAATCCTTTTTCTTTCTTTTTTTTTTTTTATTGGTCAAAATAAATTTGATTTTTGGTCACGAGTGATACGAAGTCTGTAACAGTTGAACGTGCGACTTCAGTGAATAAAATGTTGTCGTTTTATCGCCTTTTGGAAGATCTAAAATGCTTGACGTAAATATTTTTATCTCGCTTCTGATGAATTAAAAAAATGTTTTGCTGAAACCGCGTGGTGTCTTCTCTCCTACTTCCGCGTCTGAAAATACATGACTTGTATTTTTTTATGGCCTTGATGTTAATCCTCTACAAATTTTTGGTGCCTTTGCCAGGAACTTTTTCTTTTTTCTTAACACAGACTAAGCCTATTCTTAACTTCTATATACTTACGTATGCTGAAAAAGATAAAAAAAAGAACGTATTTTTATTCATATAGTCAAAGTGAGGGAGAGCGCGGAGGCGTAAAAAATATCATGTCACCCGTAATTTTAAGCCAAGCGCAGTAATCGTACACACGTCCTTTTTTTTTTTTTATCTAAACACTTAAGTTAATCTATTAATCATTAGGTTCAATCTTCTATGAGGCTGCAGAGAATTTACGGTTACTGATGTGCAATTCAGAACGTAAATCTTTTTCGACCGAGAGCCATTTGGTGTAGTGAGTACATAATAATGATAAATCCTTTCACCCACTCCCTTCAAAATCGGAGAGCAGAGGAAAAAGAAAGAAAGGGATTTGTGAGCCTATGTGAAATTATTTTTGGACCAATGAAAACTTTGCCTATGGACTTTAAGAATTGTGATTTATTTTCCTGAAACGATCTACTATTTCAAGCCTGTAAATTTGTGAATAAATTCCTTATCTTGTTTTGCTAAAATTATCTGTGTGTTTCCTTGTCATTATTATCCTTCATTAATCTTCTTGGCGTGGATAAATCAAGTGTTCATTTAAATGCTTAAGATCCATGCCACTATATTGGGATTGGAACGATAAAGATCAACATTTGATGTCCAGAATTAGACGAGGCGTGCCAATTCGACGTCGCTTCCTTTCAATATACATCGGCATTAGCCGATGTATATTGAAAGGAAGCGACGTGTTGAATTAATATGGCTTTGGGGCGGGGGTTATCATTTCACCCGAGTGAAAAGCGATAATGCCACTAAGACTCAAGGGGTTACTAGGATTGGAAGACATCAGGAAACTCGGTTCAGGAAGACAGAAGATGGCGATCGACGTAACATTTAAATTTTTGAAGAATCATTGCTATATGGTATTTTATTTAATCAGGATATGATTGCAAGTGTCTCATTATAATCACTGTTTCTTCTTAAATAATAATCATCTACAGTAATCATCATCATAATCATCAGTCCCATGACCTGGTATGGTTGTAGGATCGCTGAGCACCTGACCTTTTTATCTTGGTTTGAAAGCCGTAGAGGTACTGATTCATGAGTAGTAGCATGTCTTGGACAAGCGGATTTGTCAGAGCATATACTTCTCCAGGTTAAACCACAGCCAATATCCTCCTGTTTGGCCACTGATTTCAGTTTCGGTAAACCATCCGCCATGGCCGTTGATTTCAGTCTCGGTAAACCCTCCGTCATGTCCGTTGATTTCAGCTTCGGTAAACCTTCCTTCATGGCCGTTCAGTTTCGGTAAATCCTCCGCCATGGCCGTTGATTTGAGTTTCGGTAAACCTTCCTTCATGGCCGTTCAGTTTCGGTAAACCCTCCGACATGTCCGTTGATTTCAGTTTCAGTAAACCTTCCTTCATGGCCGTTCAGTTTCGGTTATCCCTCCGCCATGGCCGTTGATTTCAGTTACGGTAAACCTTCCTTCATGGCCGTTCAGTTTCGGTAAACCCTCCGCCATGGCCGTTGATTTCAGTTTCGGTAAACCCTCCGGCATGTCCGTTGATTTCAGTTTCGGTAAACCCTCCGTCATGTCCGATGATTTCAGTTTCGATAAACCTTCCTTCATAGCCGTTCAGTTTCGGTTTACCCTCCGCCATGGCCGTTGATTTCAGTTTCGGTAAACCTTCCTTCATGGCCGTTCAATTTCGGTAAACCCTCCGCCATGGCTGTTGATTTCATTTTCGGTAAACCCTCCGGCATGTCCGTTGATTTCAGTTTCGGTAAACCCTCCGTCATGGCCGGTCAGTTTCGGTAAACCCTCCACCATGTCCGTTAATTTCAGTTTCAGTAAACCTTCTTCATGGGCGTTCAGTTTCGGTAACCCCTCCGCCATGGCCGTTGATTTGAGTTTCGGTAAACCCTCCGTCATATCCATTGATTTCAGTATCGGTAAAACTTCCTCCATGACCGTTCAGTTTCGGTAACCCCTCCGCCATGGCCGTTGATTTCAGTTTCGGTAACCCCTCCGCCATGGCCGTTGATTTCAGTTTCGGTAAACCGTCCGTCATGTCCGTTGATTTCAGTTTCGGTAAACCCTCCGCCATGTCCGTTGATTTCAGTTTCGGTAAACCCTCCGTCATGTCCGTTGATTTCAGTATCGGTAAACCCTCCGCCATGTCCGTTGATTTCAGTATCGGTAAACCTTCCTTCATGGCCGTTCAGTTTCGGTTATCCCTCCGCCATGGCCGTTGATTTCAGTTACGGTAAACCTTCCTTCATGGCCGTTCAGTTTCGGTAAACCCTCCGCCATGGCCGTTGATTTCAGTTTCGGTAAACCCTCCGGCATGTCCGTTGATTTCAGTTTCGGTAAACCCTCCGTCATGTCCGATGATTTCAGTTTCGATAAACCTTCCTTCATAGCCGTTCAGTTTCGGTTTACCCTCCGCCATGGCCGTTGATTTCAGTTTCGGTAAACCTTCCTTCATGGCCGTTCAATTTCGGTAAACCCTCCGCCATGGCTGTTGATTTCATTTTCGGTAAACCCTCCGGCATGTCCGTTGATTTCAGTTTCGGTAAACCCTCCGTCATGGCCGGTCAGTTTCGGTAAACCCTCCACCATGTCCGTTAATTTCAGTTTCAGTAAACCTTCTTCATGGGCGTTCAGTTTCGGTAACCCCTCCGCCATGGCCGTTGATTTGAGTTTCGGTAAACCCTCCGTCATATCCATTGATTTCAGTATCGGTAAAACTTCCTTCATGACCGTTCAGTTTCGGTAACCCCTCCGCCATGGCCGTTGATTTCAGTTTCGGTAACCCCTCCGCCATGGCCGTTGATTTCAGTTTCGGTAAACCGTCCGTCATGTCCGTTGATTTCAGTTTCGGTAAACCCTCCGCCATGTCCGTTGATTTCAGTTTCGGTAAACCCTCCGTCATGTCCGTTGATTTCAGTATCGGTAAACCCTCCGCCATGTCCGTTGATTTCAGTATCGGTAAACCTTCCTTCATGGCCGTTCAGTTTCGGTAAACCCTACGCCATGGCCGTTGATTTCAGTTTCGGTAAACCCTCCGTCATGTCCGTTGATTTCAGTTTCGGTAAACCCTCCGCCATCTCCGTTGATTTCAGTATCGGTAAACCTTCCTTCATGGCCGTTCAGTTTCGGTAAACCCTACGCCATGGCCGTTGATTTCAGTTTCGGTAAACCCAGCGTCATGTCCGTTGATTCATTTTCGGCAAACCTACCTTCATGCCCGTTCAGTTTCGGTAAACACTCCGCCATGGCAGTTGATTTCAGTTTCGGTAAACCTTCCTTCATGGCCGTTCAATTTCGGTAAACCCTCCGCCATGGCCGTTGATTTCAGTTTCGGTAAACCTTGCTTCATGGCCGTTCTGTTTCGGTAAACCCTCCGTCATGTCCGTTGATTTGAATTTCGATAAACATTCCTTCATGACCGTTGAGGTTCGGTAAAACCTCCGTCATGTCCGTTGATTTCAGTTTCGGTAAACCCTACGCCAGGTCCGTTGATTTCAGTTTCGGTAAACCTTCCTTCATGGCCGTTCAGTTTCGGTAAACCCTCCTGTTTGGCCACTGATTTCAGTTTCGGTAAACCATCCGCCATGACCGTTGATTTCAGTGTCGGTAAACCCTCCATCATGTCCGTTGATTTCAGCTTCGGTAAACCTTCCTTCATGGCCGTTCAGTTTCGGTAAATCCTCCGCCATGGCCGTTGATTTCAGTTTCGGTAAACGTTCCTCCATGGCTGTTCAGTTTCGATAAACCCTCCGCCGTGTCCGTTGATTTAAGTTTCAGTAATCTTTCCTTCATGGACGTTCAGTTTCGGTTATCCCTCCACCATGGCCGTTGATTTCAGTTTCGGTAAACCTTCCTTCATGGCCGTTCAGTTTCGGTAAACCCTCCGTCATGTCCGTTGATTTCAGTTACGGTAAACCCTCCGGCATGTCAGTTGATTTCAGTTTCGGTAAACCCTCCGTCATGTTCGTTGATTTCAGTCTCGGTAAAGACTCCGCCATGTCCGTTGATTTCAGTTTCGGTAAACCTTCCTTCATGGACGTTCAGTTTCGGTTATCCCTCCGCCATGGCCGTTGATTTCAGTTTCAGTTTCATGGCCGTTCAGTTTCGCTAAACCCTCCCGCATGTCTGTTGATTTCAGTTTCGGTAAACCCTCCATCACATCCGTTGATTTCAGTTTCGGTAAACCCTCCGTCATGTCCGTTGATTTCAGTATCGGTAAACCTTCCTTCATGGCCGTTCAGTTTCGGTAAACCTTCCTTCATGGCCGTTCAATTTCGGTAAACCCTCCGCCATGGCCGTTGATTTCAGTTTCGGTAAACCTTCCTTCATGGCCGTTCAGTTTCGGTAAAACCTCCGTCATGTCCGTTGATTTCAGTTTCGGTAAAGCCTCCGTCATGTCCGTTGATTTTAGTTTCGGTAAACCTTCCTTCAAGGCCGTTCAGTTTCGGTAAACCCTCCGTCATGTCCGTTGATTTGAGTTTCGGTAAACCCTCCGTCATATCCATTGATTTCAGTATCGGTAAAACTTCCTTCATGACCGTTCAGTTTCGGTAACCCCTCCGCCATGGCCGTTGATTTCAGTTTCGGTAACCCCTCCGCCATGGCCGTTGATTTCAGTTTCGGTAAACCGTCCGTCATGTCCGTTGATTTCAGTTTCGGTAAACCCTCCGCCATGTCCGTTGATTTCAGTTTCGGTAAACCCTCCGTCATGTCCGTTGATTTCAGTATCGGTAAACCCTCCGCCATGTCCGTTGATTTCAGTATCGGTAAACCTTCCTTCATGGCCGTTCAGTTTCGGTTATCCCTCCGCCATGGCCGTTGATTTCAGTTACGGTAAACCTTCCTTCATGGCCGTTCAGTTTCGGTAAACCCTCCGCCATGGCCGTTGATTTCAGTTTCGGTAAACCCTCCGGCATGTCCGTTGATTTCAGTTTCGGTAAACCCTCCGTCATGTCCGATGATTTCAGTTTCGATAAACCTTCCTTCATAGCCGTTCAGTTTCGGTTTACCCTCCGCCATGGCCGTTGATTTCAGTTTCGGTAAACCTTCCTTCATGGCCGTTCAATTTCGGTAAACCCTCCGCCATGGCTGTTGATTTCATTTTCGGTAAACCCTCCGGCATGTCCGTTGATTTCAGTTTCGGTAAACCCTCCGTCATGGCCGGTCAGTTTCGGTAAACCCTCCACCATGTCCGTTAATTTCAGTTTCAGTAAACCTTCTTCATGGGCGTTCAGTTTCGGTAACCCCTCCGCCATGGCCGTTGATTTGAGTTTCGGTAAACCCTCCGTCATATCCATTGATTTCAGTATCGGTAAAACTTCCTTCATGACCGTTCAGTTTCGGTAACCCCTCCGCCATGGCCGTTGATTTCAGTTTCGGTAACCCCTCCGCCATGGCCGTTGATTTCAGTTTCGGTAAACCGTCCGTCATGTCCGTTGATTTCAGTTTCGGTAAACCCTCCGCCATGTCCGTTGATTTCAGTTTCGGTAAACCCTCCGTCATGTCCGTTGATTTCAGTATCGGTAAACCCTCCGCCATGTCCGTTGATTTCAGTATCGGTAAACCTTCCTTCATGGCCGTTCAGTTTCGGTAAACCCTACGCCATGGCCGTTGATTTCAGTTTCGGTAAACCCTCCGTCATGTCCGTTGATTTCAGTTTCGGTAAACCCTCCGCCATCTCCGTTGATTTCAGTATCGGTAAACCTTCCTTCATGGCCGTTCAGTTTCGGTAAACCCTACGCCATGGCCGTTGATTTCAGTTTCGGTAAACCCAGCGTCATGTCCGTTGATTCATTTTCGGCAAACCTACCTTCATGCCCGTTCAGTTTCGGTAAACACTCCGCCATGGCAGTTGATTTCAGTTTCGGTAAACCTTCCTTCATGGCCGTTCAATTTCGGTAAACCCTCCGCCATGGCCGTTGATTTCAGTTTCGGTAAACCTTGCTTCATGGCCGTTCTGTTTCGGTAAACCCTCCGTCATGTCCGTTGATTTGAATTTCGATAAACATTCCTTCATGACCGTTGAGGTTCGGTAAAACCTCCGTCATGTCCGTTGATTTCAGTTTCGGTAAACCCTACGCCAGGTCCGTTGATTTCAGTTTCGGTAAACCTTCCTTCATGGCCGTTCAGTTTCGGTAAACCCTCCTGTTTGGCCACTGATTTCAGTTTCGGTAAACCATCCGCCATGACCGTTGATTTCAGTGTCGGTAAACCCTCCATCATGTCCGTTGATTTCAGCTTCGGTAAACCTTCCTTCATGGCCGTTCAGTTTCGGTAAATCCTCCGCCATGGCCGTTGATTTCAGTTTCGGTAAACGTTCCTCCATGGCTGTTCAGTTTCGATAAACCCTCCGCCGTGTCCGTTGATTTAAGTTTCAGTAATCTTTCCTTCATGGACGTTCAGTTTCGGTTATCCCTCCACCATGGCCGTTGATTTCAGTTTCGGTAAACCTTCCTTCATGGCCGTTCAGTTTCGGTAAACCCTCCGTCATGTCCGTTGATTTCAGTTACGGTAAACCCTCCGGCATGTCAGTTGATTTCAGTTTCGGTAAACCCTCCGTCATGTTCGTTGATTTCAGTCTCGGTAAAGACTCCGCCATGTCCGTTGATTTCAGTTTCGGTAAACCTTCCTTCATGGACGTTCAGTTTCGGTTATCCCTCCGCCATGGCCGTTGATTTCAGTTTCAGTTTCATGGCCGTTCAGTTTCGCTAAACCCTCCCGCATGTCTGTTGATTTCAGTTTCGGTAAACCCTCCATCACATCCGTTGATTTCAGTTTCGGTAAACCCTCCGTCATGTCCGTTGATTTCAGTATCGGTAAACCTTCCTTCATGGCCGTTCAGTTTCGGTAAACCTTCCTTCATGGCCGTTCAATTTCGGTAAACCCTCCGCCATGGCCGTTGATTTCAGTTTCGGTAAACCTTCCTTCATGGCCGTTCAGTTTCGGTAAAACCTCCGTCATGTCCGTTGATTTCAGTTTCGGTAAAGCCTCCGTCATGTCCGTTGATTTTAGTTTCGGTAAACCTTCCTTCAAGGCCGTTCAGTTTCGGTAAACCCTCCGTCATGTCCGTTGATTTGAGTTTCGGTAAACCCTCCGTCATATCCATTGATTTCAGTATCGGTAAAACTTCCTTCATGACCGTTCAGTTTCGGTAACCCCTCCGCCATGGCCGTTGATTTCAGTTTCGGTAACCCCTCCGCCATGGCCGTTGATTTCAGTTTCGGTAAACCGTCCGTCATGTCCGTTGATTTCAGTTTCGGTAAACCCTCCGCCATGTCCGTTGATTTCAGTTTCGGTAAACCCTCCGTCATGTCCGTTGATTTCAGTATCGGTAAACCCTCCGCCATGTCCGTTGATTTCAGTATCGGTAAACCTTCCTTCATGGCCGTTCAGTTTCGGTAAACCCTACGCCATGGCCGTTGATTTCAGTTTCGGTAAACCCTCCGTCATGTCCGTTGATTTCAGTTTCGGTAAACCCTCCGCCATCTCCGTTGATTTCAGTATCGGTAAACCTTCCTTCATGGCCGTTCAGTTTCGGTAAACCCTACGCCATGGCCGTTGATTTCAGTTTCGGTAAACCCAGCGTCATGTCCGTTGATTCATTTTCGGCAAACCTACCTTCATGCCCGTTCAGTTTCGGTAAACACTCCGCCATGGCAGTTGATTTCAGTTTCGGTAAACCTTCCTTCATGGCCGTTCAATTTCGGTAAACCCTCCGCCATGGCCGTTGATTTCAGTTTCGGTAAACCTTGCTTCATGGCCGTTCTGTTTCGGTAAACCCTCCGTCATGTCCGTTGATTTGAATTTCGATAAACATTCCTTCATGACCGTTGAGGTTCGGTAAAACCTCCGTCATGTCCGTTGATTTCAGTTTCGGTAAACCCTACGCCAGGTCCGTTGATTTCAGTTTCGGTAAACCTTCCTTCATGGCCGTTCAGTTTCGGTAAACCCTCCTGTTTGGCCACTGATTTCAGTTTCGGTAAACCATCCGCCATGACCGTTGATTTCAGTGTCGGTAAACCCTCCATCATGTCCGTTGATTTCAGCTTCGGTAAACCTTCCTTCATGGCCGTTCAGTTTCGGTAAATCCTCCGCCATGGCCGTTGATTTCAGTTTCGGTAAACGTTCCTCCATGGCTGTTCAGTTTCGATAAACCCTCCGCCGTGTCCGTTGATTTAAGTTTCAGTAATCTTTCCTTCATGGACGTTCAGTTTCGGTTATCCCTCCACCATGGCCGTTGATTTCAGTTTCGGTAAACCTTCCTTCATGGCCGTTCAGTTTCGGTAAACCCTCCGTCATGTCCGTTGATTTCAGTTACGGTAAACCCTCCGGCATGTCAGTTGATTTCAGTTTCGGTAAACCCTCCGTCATGTTCGTTGATTTCAGTCTCGGTAAAGACTCCGCCATGTCCGTTGATTTCAGTTTCGGTAAACCTTCCTTCATGGACGTTCAGTTTCGGTTATCCCTCCGCCATGGCCGTTGATTTCAGTTTCAGTTTCATGGCCGTTCAGTTTCGCTAAACCCTCCCGCATGTCTGTTGATTTCAGTTTCGGTAAACCCTCCATCACATCCGTTGATTTCAGTTTCGGTAAACCCTCCGTCATGTCCGTTGATTTCAGTATCGGTAAACCTTCCTTCATGGCCGTTCAGTTTCGGTAAACCTTCCTTCATGGCCGTTCAATTTCGGTAAACCCTCCGCCATGGCCGTTGATTTCAGTTTCGGTAAACCTTCCTTCATGGCCGTTCAGTTTCGGTAAAACCTCCGTCATGTCCGTTGATTTCAGTTTCGGTAAAGCCTCCGTCATGTCCGTTGATTTTAGTTTCGGTAAACCTTCCTTCAAGGCCGTTCAGTTTCGGTAAACCCTCCGTCATGTCCGTTGATTTTAGTTTCGGTAAACCTTCCTTCATGACCGTTCAGTTTCGGTAAACCCCCCGTCATGTCCGTTGATTTTAGTTTTGGTAAACCTTCCTTCATGGCCGTTCAATTTCGGTAAAACCTCCGTCATGTCCTTTGATTTCAGTTTCGGTAAAGCCTCCGTCATGTCCGTTTATTTCAGTTTCGGTAAACCTTCCTTCATGGCCGTTCAGTTTCGGTAAACACTCCGCCATGGCCGTTGATTTCAGTTTCGGTAAACCTTCCTACATGGCCGTTCAGTTTTGGTAAACCCTCCGTCATGTCCGTTGATTTTAGTTTCGGTAAACCTTCCTTCATGACCGTTCAGTTTCGGTAAACCCTCCGTCATGTCCGTTGATTTCAGTTTCGGTAAACCCTCCGCCATGTCCGTTGATTTCAGTTTCGGTAAACCCTCCGCCATGTCCGTTGATTTCAGTTTCGGTAAACCCTCCGCCATGTCCGTTGATTTCAGTTTCGGTAAACACTCCGCCATGTCCGTTGATTTCAGTTTCGGTAAACCCTCCGCCATGTCCGTTGATTTCAGTTTCGGTAAACCCTCCGCCATGTCCGTTGATTTCAGTTTCGGTAATCACTCCGCCATGTCCGTTGATTTCAGTTTCGGTAACCCTTCCTTCATGGCCATTCAGTTTCGGTAAACACTCCACGATGGCCGTTGATTTCAGTTTCGGTAAACCTTCCTTCATGGCCGTTCAGTTTCCGTAAACCGTTGCCATGGCCGTTGATTTCAGTTTTGGTAAACCCTCCACCATGTCCGTTGATTTCAGTTTCGGTAAACCCTCCGCCATGTCCGTTGATTTCAGTTTCGGTAAACACTCCGCCATGTCCGTTGATTTCAGTTTCGGTAAACCCTCCGCCATGTCCGTTGATTTCAGTTTCGGTAAACCCTCCGCCATGTCCGTTGATTTCAGTTTCGGTAATCACTCCGCCATGTCCGTTGATTTCAGTTTCGGTAACCCTTCCTTCATGGCCATTCAGTTTCGGTAAACACTCCACGATGGCCGTTGATTTCAGTTTCGGTAAACCTTCCTTCATGGCCGTTCAGTTTCCGTAAACCGTTGCCATGGCCGTTGATTTCAGTTTTGGTAAACCCTCCACCATGTCCGTTGATTTCAGTTTCGGTAAACCCTCCGTCATGTCCGTTGATTTCAGTTTCGGTAAACCCACCGCCATCTCCGTTGATTTAAGTTTCAGTAAACTTTCCTTCATGTCCGTTCAGTTTCGGTTATCCCTCCGCCATGACCGTTTATTTCAGTTTCAGTAAACCTACCTTCATGGCCGTTCAGTTTCGGTAAACGCTCCTTCATGTCCGTTGATTTCAGTTACGGTAAACGCTCCGGCATGTCCGTTGATTTCAGTTTCGGTAAACCCTCCGCCATCTCCGTTGATTTAAGTTTCAGTAAACTTTCCTTCATGGCCGTTCAGTTTCGGTTATCCCTCCGCCATGGCCGTTGATTTCAGTTTTGGTAAACCTTCCTACATGGCTGTTCAGTTTCGGTTATCCCTCCGCCATAGGCGTTGATTTCAGTTTCGGTAAACCCTCCTTCATGGCCGTTCAGTTTCGCTAAACCCTCCGTCATGTCCGTTGATTTCAGTTTCGGTAAACCCTCCGCCATGTCCGTTGATTTCAGTTTCGGTAAACCTTCCTTCATGGCCATTCAGTTTCGGTAAACACTCCACGATGGCCGTTGATTTCAGTTTCGGTAAACCTTCCTTCATGGCCGTTCAGTTTCCGTAAACCGTTGCTATGGCCGTTGATTTCAGTTTTGGTAAACCCTCCACCATGTCCGTTGATTTCAGTTTCGGTAAACCTTCTTCAGGGCCGTTCAGTTTCGGTAAACCCTCCGTCATGTCCGTTGATTTCAGTTTCGGTAAACCCTCCGTCATGTCCGTTGATTTCAGTATCGGTAAACCTTCCTTCATGACCGTTCAGTTTCGGTAAACCCTCCGCCATGGCCGTTGATTTCAGTTTCGGTAAACTCTCCGTCATTTCCGTTGACTTCAGTTTCGGCCAACCTACCTTCATGGCCGTTCAGTTTTGGTAAACCATCCACCATGTACGTTGATTTCAGTTTCGGTAAACCTTCCTTCATGGCCGTTCAGTTTCGGTAAAACCTCCGCCGTAGGCGTTGGTTTTAGTTTCGGTAAACCCTCCGTCATGTCCGTTGATTTCTGTTACGGTAAACCCTCCGTCATGTCCGTTGATTTCTGTTACGGTAAACCCTCCCTCATGTTCGTTGATTTCAGTTTCGGTAAACCCTCCGCCATATCCGTCGATTTCAGTTTCGGTAAACCTTCCTTCATGATCGTTCAGTTTCGGTAAACCCTCCCGTATGGTTGTTGATTTCAGTTTCGGTAAACCTTCCTTCATGGCCGTTCAGTTTCGGTAAAACCTCCGTCATGTCCGTTGATTTCAGTTTCGGTAAAGCCTACGTCATGTCCGTTGATTTCAGTTTCGAGAAACCTTCGTTCATGGCCGTTCAGTTCCGGTGAACCCTCCGCCATGGCCGTTGAATCCAGTTTCGGTAAACCTTCCTTCATGGCCGTTCAGTTTCGGTAAACACTCCGCCATGGCCGTTGATTTCAGTTTCGGTAAACCTTCCTTCATGACCATTCAGTTTCGGTAAACACTCCGCCATGGCAGTTGATTTCAGTTTCGGTAAACCTTCCGTCATGGCCGTTCAGTTTCGGTAAATCCTCCGCCGTAGCCGTTGATATCAGTTTCGGTAAACCCTCCGGCATGTCCGTTGATTTCAGTTTCGGCAAACCCTCCGTCATGTCCGTTGATTTCAGTTTCGGTAAACCCTCCGTAATGTCCGTTCAGATTCGGTAAACCCTCCGCCATGGCCGTTGATTTCAGTTTCCGTAAACCTTCTTCATGGCCGTTCAGTTTCGGTTTACCCTCCGCCATGACCGTTGATTTCAGTTTCGGTAAACCTTCCTTCATGGCAGTTCAATTTCGGCAAACCCTCCGCCATGGCCGTTGATTTCAGTTTCGGTAAACTTTCCTTGATGGCCGTTCAGTTTCGGTAAACCCTCCGCCATGTCCGTTGATTTCAGTTTCGGTAAAACTTCCTTCATGGCCGTTCAGTTTCTGTAAACCCTCCGCCATGGCCGTTGATTTCAGTTTCGGTAAACCTTCCTTCATGGCCGTTCAGTTTCGGTAAACCCTCTGTCATGTCCGTTGATTTCAGTTTCGGCAAACCCTCTGCCATGGCCGTTGATTTCAGTTTCGGTAAACCTTCCGCCATGGCCGTTGATTTCAGTTTCGTTAAACCTTCCTTCATGGCCGTTCCGTTTCGTTAAACCCTCCGCATTGGCCGTTGATTTCAGTTTCGGTAAACCTCCCTACATGCGCGTTCCGTTTCGGTAAACCCTCCGTCATGTCCGTTGATTTCAGTTTCGGTAAACCCTCCGCCATGGCCGTTGATTTCAGTTTCGGTAAACCCTCCGCCATTTCCGTAGATTTTAGTTTCGGTAAACCTTCCTTCATGGCTTTTCAGTTTCGGTAAACTCTCCGCCATTTCCGTAGATTTCAGTTTCGGTAAACCCTCCTCTATGGCCGTTGATTCCAGTTTCTATAAACCTTCCTTCATGGCCGTTCAGTGTCGGTAAACCCTCCGCTATGGCCATTCATTTCAGTTTCGGTAAACCTTCCTTCATGGCCGTTCAGTTTCGGTAAACCCTCCGTCCTGTCCGTTGATTTCTGTTTCGGTAAACCTTCCTTCATGGCAGTTCAGTCTCGGTAAACCCTCCGTCATGTCCATTGATTTCAGTTTCGGTAAACCTTCCTCCATGGCCGTTTAGTTTCGTTAAACCCTCCGCATTGGCCGTTGATTTCAGTTTCGGTAAACCTTCCTTCAGGGCCGTTCCGTTTCGGTAAACCCTCCGTCATGTCCGTTGATTTCAGCTTCGGTAAACCTTCCTTCATGGCCGTTAATTTTCGGTAAACCCTCCGCCATGGCCGTTGATTTCAGTTTCGGTAAACCTTCTTTCATGGCCGTTCAGTTTCGGTAAACCCTCCGTCATGTTCGTTGATTTCATTTTCGGTAAACCCTCCGACATGGCCGTTGATTTCAGTTACGGTAAACCCTCCGCCATATCCGTAGATTTCAGTTTCGGTAAACCTTCCTTCATGGCTTTTCAGTTTCGGTAAACACTCCGCTATGGCCGTTGATTTCAGTTTCTGTAAACCTTCCTTCATGGCCGTTTAGTGTCGGTAAGCCCTCCGCTATGGCCATTGATTTCAGTTTCGGTAAACCTTCCTTTATGGCCGTTCAGTTTCGGTAAACCCTCCGTCATGTCCGTTGATTTCTGTTTCGGTAAACCCTCCGTCATGTCCGTTGATTTCTGTTTCGGTAAACCTTCCTTCATGGCAGTTCAGTCTCGGTAAACCCTCCGTCATGTCCATTGATTTCAGTTTCGGTAAACCTTCCTCCATGGCCGTTTAGTTTCGTTAAACCCTCCGCATTGGCCGTTGATTTCAGTTTCGGTAAACCTTCCTTCAGGGCCGTTCCGTTTCGGTAAACCCTCCGTCATGTCCGTTGATTTCAGCTTCGGTAAACCTTCCTTCATGGCCGTTAATTTTCGGTAAACCCTCCGCCATGGCCGTTGATTTCAGTTTCGGTAAACCTTCTTTCATGGCCGTTCAGTTTCGGTAAACCCTCCGTCATGTTCGTTGATTTCATTTTCGGTAAACCCTCCGACATGGCCGTTGATTTCAGTTACGGTAAACCCTCCGCCATATCCGTAGATTTCAGTTTCGGTAAACCTTCCTTCATGGCTTTTCAGTTTCGGTAAACCCTCCGCTATGGCCGTTGATTTCAGTTTCTGTAAACCTTCCTTCATGGCCGTTTAGTGTCGGTAAGCCCTCCGCTATGGCCATTGATTTCAGTTTCGGTAAACCTTCCTTTATGGCCGTTCAGTTTCGGTAAACCCTCCGTCATGTCCGTTGATTTCTGTTTCGGTAAACCCTCCGTCATGTCCGTTGATTTCAGTTTCGGTAAACCTTCCTTTATGGCCGTTCAGTTTCGGTAAACCCTCCGTCATGTCCGTTGATTTCTGTTTCGGTAAACCCTCCGTCATGTCCGTTGATTTTAGTTTCGGTAAACCTTCCTTCATGGCCGTTCAGTTTCGGTAAACCCTCCGCCATGGCCGTTGATTTCAGTTTCGGTAAACCTTCATTCATGGCCGTTGAGTTTCGGTAAACCCTCCGCCATGGCCGCTGATTTAAGTTTCGGTAAACCCTCCGCCATGGCCGTTGATTTCAGTTTCGTTAAACCCTCCGTCATATCCGTTTATTTCAGGTTCGGTAAGCCCTCCGTCATGTCCGTTGATTTCAGTTTCGGTAAACCTTCCTTCATGGCCGTTCAGTTTCGGTAAACCCTCCGTCATGTCCGTTGATTTCAGTTTCGGTAAACCGTCTGTCATGTCCATTGATTTCAGTTTAAGAAGGCCTCGTCCCGCAATGCCATGTCATCACCGCCCTGGTTCTATACTTATCAGTGGAGTTCCGTCTCCACCGCTGTGTTAGATGTCCCTTAATTCTACAAAAAAAAAAAAATAAATTAAAAAATTTCATCCAACCTTTGACCAGTGTTACTATTAATCCTGCTGCCTGTAACCTTTCTCACCAGAAGAGCTTGGTGAGGGAAGCGGATTCGTTGCCGATGACCCAACCAGATGACAAGTAGTACTGGGTTACTTAATACCAGTAGCACCCGTGTAGAATAACCTGACATAGTTACATCCTCATTAATTTGTAAAAAGAATTTGTTGCTTCTTTGTATGTTACCATCGTCTAGAAACACATAGGTTTATTATAAATTTCCTAAACTATTCGATTTACGGATTGAACTTGTTTTTCTATATGAAGAGTTTAGTACAATTCCTTAAGTTTGCTTCTATAGTCACCCATCTTATTAGTATTAGACAGTTTAATGTTGGTTCAAAGATGTTTTTCCTGATATTTCTGATGCTATTCTTTGTTTATTGCTCGTTTTCTTCCTGATTTATGCAATGTAATCAATTTTAGTAATGTTTCCTTCTTAATCAGACTTATTATAAAACCCAGGTTGTGTGTGTGTGTCTGTTCGTTTATATATTGGATCGGATTTCCTACATTTTTTAACCGATTTCAACAAAACTTCACAGGACTTCGTAAAATTACCTTGCGGTGGTTCTGACAGTGCCAAAAATTGGAAAAATACAATTGTTTTTGCACAAAATCAATTTGAAAACACGATTAAAAGGCATCGCTGTTTCGAGAATGAAAGGGGGACAACTCATATCGATTTATACTTATTATAAAACCCAGGTTTTTGTTTGTGTGTGTGTGTGTGTGTGTGTGTGCGCGTGTGTGTTCGTTTATATATTGGATCGGATTTCCTACATTTTTCAACCGATTTCAACAAAACTTCACTTTTTTGGCAGGTAGTGTTTCTTATTGTCTTGCACACTTTTTTCTTTGTTTTACATTCGGAATGCTTTTAAAATTTCATTTACAAGCCAATTGTTTATAATAAAATTGAAAAATTCTATTCAATCGGTAGACTCATAACGATTGAAAACAATGTTTTTGTTTGTGTTTGGGTTTGACCAATTCGTAAAAAAAAAAACAAAAAAATAAAAAAACTAATTAAGACATGCGTGTCCGTCAACCTTAAACAATAATTTTTGTCAATTTTATTTTTCAGTCTTGATGATGGTCGATACTTGATCTATCTCTTACTGTTACATCCCTGGGCAACGCCGGGCTCTCCTGCTAGTATACTAATAAATTTATCTCGTAGTTCGTGTCCTGGGTATGACAATAAGCTACATCCAGTAGCAAAGCCTGTGATTGGGAGTGTTTGAGGAGTGCTGTTGCTGCTATTCCTAGGTCTACCTTGACCTGGAGTAGTAGCACCTGTTAGGGTCCAAGCAAATAGTGGTTTGCTTTGGTATGCTTTACAGCATATCAACCTCAATTTAATGCCGATAAGATTTTTATTGCTGGTAATTTTTTTTTTCCCAATACACTTTCATAGTGTTTTGATCCCAGTTTGGGAGGTTAACTATTTGCTCATAGCTGGGACCTTAACAGGTGCTACCACCCAGGGTCAGGGTGGGCTTGAGAACACCAGCAATTAAGAGATGGTTCGACGCTCCTCAAAACCTACTGATCAGAGGCCTTGCTGCTGGATGTAGTTTATCGTCTTACCCAGTACGCCTCATTTGATGTGGGGCTTCTTACCCCTCTGCAGAATTACAGTCGGCTTATTCTGAAGTCCGGGACGACAGGGCAAATAGGGAACCCGTCTCCCCAGGCAAAAATCAACAGTACATTTTTATAATAAAATGGGCAACAATAGATTTTTATAGCAAAATGACAATGCAACACTAATATAAAAATACATTTTTTAAGTACAATTACCAACAATACATTTTATGATCTACAAACATATATATCTAAAAACATACCTTTACCTTGAAAGTATAAAATTATGTACAGAATATCTGTACCTGAAATCATAAAAATTACGTACAAAATATTTAAATTTCGGCATTAAATAACCCATATGCCGCTAATCAGAATCAACAAACCAGCATCACAGTTCAATTCAATTTGTTGCTACGTTTCCTTTTTATAACCCACTTTTTCTTGATGTCGTTTTCCTTAAAGACGTGGGCAGTTGTGGATCTCTACAACTTCCTGTTCGTTGTCGCTCTTAGTAAGGTTTGCTTTTTTCGCCATCTCTCCTAAACCCTGTTCTGCCAACCAATTACACAAGTTCATCAGGAGTTATTCACTGTTTTCCTATGTCTCTCTTGCTTTTAATCTGTCCTTTGTGTCTCAAAATTCTTCAAGACCCTCTGATTATATATGCCCTTATATAAATTTCAATTGTCTTTTTGTCGTTCTAAGTATGAGTCCTTTTTGTTTTCATTATCTCTGAAACTTCGTTGTTACTGGCATGTTCAGGCCATGGAAGTCTGAGAATACTGCACAATTTTCGATACAAAATTCCGTTCATTGCTAAAAGTTTTAACCCTAGGAACCGAGATTATTATTATTATTTGTTTTTAATTTGAAAACGTCATTATAGCTAATTTTTCTACTGTCTTTAGTTAAGATTTCTTCATTTATAATATAAAACACTATTTATCGGCCACGCAACCTGATCATCTCTATTTAGTATTGAGTTATTCCATTATTATTCGGTACTAAGAATCTAACAGTCTTTGTGTTGTCATAACGGAATAGATAGTAACAAAGGAAGATAATACCTATTTTTTGTTTCGTATTAGCTTTCTTTGAATGTTGTTTTTTGATAAATTTGGATCTTCAATCCTGCAAAAAAGGTGTTTCAAAAGGATAATTTTTCCGTTGACACCGCTATTATTCTTTTAACTCTCTTCATTCTTAGGCAATGGTTGTTGTTTTAAAAAGAGATTATTAGAATTGTAATAAAATCTAAACAAATAATGAAAGTTAATTTATACATTTTTTGTTCTTGAGAATTTACAACAAAAACATTATTCATTTATTAGATTGTCTATTTACAAGAATAATTTTATATTTATAACATTCTAAAAACTAATACATTTAAAACTAATTCAATGCAATATCTATCATTTACCTATTTATAAAGAAATAAATGTGAAAACAATTTTTTATTCATAAATTTATAAACATTTACTAAATTATTAAAATATGTAAACTAACAAGAAATCTATATTTACCCTTTTATAAAGTTCGGGTCGCTTGACAATTAATCGATGTTTTCCAACAATTCCAATAAAATATCTAATAAATAAATAGTGTTTATTATTTTTGTTGTCGATTCTTAAGAACAAAGAAAATGTATAAATTCACTTTCGTATGTTTAGATTTTATTACAATTTTAATCATCGATTTTTAAAAACAATAAACATTCCCGGGGAGTGAAGGTAGTTAAAATATTAGCGGTGTCAAGGGAAAAATCCGTTCTATTGACACACCGTTTTTTCCAGACACAAAGGTCCAAGTTTATCTTTTTTTTTCTTTTTTAATGATTTCACATGCAGAATTCTTTCTGACATGCGATAATAATTAACTATATTGATTAAAATCCTTGATTACTTAGGCCCAAAATATAGTCAATGAGATGTAAAATTATTTGTACATATCCATCATTTTTTGATGATATGGATAAACTAGGTAAGGCTTCAAGAACACCAGAAAGCTGTAACACGAGGGGAAGGGGAAAATTCAGGCGTGGCTGACCACATATGGAGAGAGAAGGTTTTCTGTAGGATCAGGTTGAGATCATAGACAAGGAACACCATTGGAAAATTCGAAAACTTAAGGAATCAGCACATATGCTAGGCCACAAAAATCTCCTGAGCCGACTAAGCATGGAAATGAATACAGTATGGGAACCAGTAATAAGGAGTGCCAGAGAAAAGCAATAACAACAAAAGTTGCAATATGAGCTCTGGTAAAAATGGTTGCTGAGTGGATAAAGGCGTTGGTTAGATCCAGTGACAGGACCCAAAGAGTGTGAGTTCAATACCCGGTTAAGGCAGTGGAGGACTTTCACAGGGAAATTAACAGGAGATAACATGGTACAAAATAAAGTTCGACATTCCCACCAACTGAAGAAGGCCGGAGAGTACAACGGCCGGAACTTTGTAATAAATATGGCGACAAAGATGAGGACAATAGTCCGAATAATGTATGGATAAGCTAATATTATATAATGAGATATATCAGTATTTATCTACACGCACGCTGTGATATTTTTATGGCTTACTCAACCTTTTGTTAGTTATTTAAAGCTGAAACATTTGGGATTGCAAGAACAATTTTTTTTTTTTTTTTTTTGCAAATAAACATTGCATGACAATTTTTTTGAAAATAAAGATTTTCCCGATAAAAGTCCTAATATTTAACCCATAGCTAAAGGAGGAGATAGATTCATATCTTTCCTAAAAGTATTTGCGCGTAAGTGATTGTAACGAACCCTACTGGAATTCGAACTCTGCTCTCTGATTTCTCATTCCGATCCATTATCCATTCCAAGCCTTGGGTGTCATACTTGAGGCGTTCAGACGTTTACATAAGGAAATTCCCATCAGTACTAAAAAAGCGAAGTGAAATTTCCTGGGGAAATATTTTATAAGTTTCAACGCAACATTGTCCGAACAATTAGCGCCAGTGTTGCGTTGAAATTTTATAAAATGGTCCGTAGATAAATTCAGCGTTAAATAATTAAAAAAAAATTAACTGACGTCAGAATTGAATGCGTCTCTGTATCACGTCGGGGTCACCATTCTGTGGTTTGTTTTTCTCTGTTGGGGTTATGTGTTGCGTATTCATATCAAATCGCGGTCACCAATCTGTGGCGGGAGTAAAGTAGTTCTCTGACTTATAAGGTTGAAAATAGAAGTGTGTTTTGGCAAGTTGTCTTTTTTCCAAAACAAGACCATCATTCAAATCTACAAATCTACCATTCGTCCTTGCATTAAATACTGTTGCCATATATGGTTTGGTGCCCCCGCTGATCATCTTGAGGTCCTCGACAAAATCCAGAGACGAATATGCAAGTGATAGGCCCTGATCTGGCATCTCGTCTACAGTCACTTTTTCACAGACGTGATGTGGCTTCCCTCTGTCTTTTCTGCAAATATTTTCATGGCAACTGCTCTGACGAGCTACTTTCACTGGTACCCTAACTGCATGAGTTTAAGCGTGCTACTAGGTTGGCATCTCAGCCCCACCCTTTCATAGTTGAAACGATTAAATGTAACCGTCTCTTCTACTCCAACAGCTTTTTATCTCGCACTTCCCGACAGTGGAACTCCGTTCCTCCTACTTGCTTCCCTGTTAGCTCCAATCTTCAAATATTCAAATATGTGATGTCTCTTCATCCTTTCCTCAAGAAATCCAATTTACACTTACTCTTACTCTCTGTAACTCCTTGTGTGCTAGTGGCACTCCCGCCTTGCTTGAGGTGAAAGGCTTAAAATAAAAAAAATGAATCAATCGTTATCTTTCCTGCTTCCTAAAAACTTTCATATTCATATTACAGACCTCATTCATCATTACCATTTTAAGAGTAACTATCTTGAGAGTCTATCGAACCTTGTCTTCAGCAAATTCTAATACAAAAAAAATCTTTTAAACTTAAATTTGATATATATTTTAACATTCTTCAGAAACGTATGTCTTTCCTTTCGTCTGTTTAAAATCATTCATTTTATTAGTAATTTAAATATATCCGTGAATTTTTCACGGGTGATAACCGACAAAATTAACAACTCCAAAAGCATTTCCTATATCGTTAGAGATTTTTACCGTTCGCCATTTAACAGGACGATTCAACAGATTGATTTGCTTTTTTGTTTTTACTTTTTTTTTTTTTTTTTTTTTTTTTTTTTTTAGAGCTTATCAACACTTTGTAAATTATCCAAAGCCGAAACATTTTAGATTGTAAGATTTTTTTTTTACAAGTCAGTATTTCAAAAATTTTTCGAGATAACAATGATCTTCCCAGATAACGTCCGACTATTTAACCCATAACTGGGGGCGATAAGATACCAAATGAGCAGAGACTAAACAGAAGATGGTAATGATCTGACTATAAAGAGCGAAAAAAAAAGCAAAAAAAAAAGAGAAACTTAGGTTGCTCGGTCAGCGAGGCCTAGAAAACGCCGACTGTATCTACTACATAATTGATATGTTTTTTACGGATTATCAACCCTTAGCGGGTAATTTAAAGTCAGACAATATTATTAGATTCTAAGAATTTCTTTTAGAGATAATAACGATTTACTGATACAAGTCTTAGTAATTAACCCATAGATGGAGGGAGGAGATGGGTTCATGCCTTTCCCAAGGGTATTTTGCGTGTAAATGAATATAACGAACCCTTACTGGAACTGGAACTCAGCTCTCCGATTTCCAATTATGAGCCGTTATCCATTACACCACACGCACATCCAGGTTTACAGCACCTTGTATTCTCAAGCGGTACTGACCTGGCTCGATGTTGCGTTGCTTAACTTCGGTGATCATACGAGAACCGGTGTTTCAACGTGATATGGCCGTAAATTTAGGTAATAATAATTTACAAGACTGACGAGATAAGCACCATATAGATAACATGGGGTTTATATACACGCCAACTCAAAAGGAATATGGCAGAAAGGCGTGTTTAAAGCGGGAGATCCCTGCCTACATGTGACTAGGGGAGTCAATTGGGTAGGCGTCTGTATTTTCACCTTTGTGTCTCGGTGCTAAGGCGGTAGGGGTTAACCTTAACCCCGACAAAGATATAATATAGATAATATTAATTTCCACGGCATTACCTTTCCATCGGGTGAGGGCCTAGGCCAACAGCGTCGCCAAAGGAGAAGCGCAAAGGGGGGGGGTCAACAATTTTTATTTCCAGTTCCATGTATGAATTCACAATGATGGCATTATTTTACCGAGACACATTCACACACCCAATTAATCAAAGATGTATTTTCTCACCACATTACGTTTTTATTATAACGTTCACTTAATACAAGGCTCAAGAGCAACTCAAGTTAGAGGGTTACTCTATGAAAATGCTGTAAGGGTGTACAAGGAGGTAAGTAAGATGTGTATGTTTAGAATGGGTAACGGTTGATGTTAGAGGTGAAGAGGTTAATATTGTATTGATCGGGAAAACATCTTTTTTGAAGAAACTGAGTGAAACTTCCTCATTACTAATGGAATATGAAGGGAATGAGAAGGAGTCGCTTATGTATATGCGGCTTTGGCGTGTCCCAGCTGTTAACGTCTGAACTGGTGAAACTAAGGAATGTATTGCCCTGAATATACCTGCCACATCTAGTCTGGTACTTCCGTGTGTATTTAGAGATTCTTGACAAAATCTAAATAATAATCTGCAATGTTATTGGTCCTGACCTAGCATTTTTTCTCCAATCACTTTCCAACCGCCGTAGCGTAGCTTGTCTGTGCCTGTCTTATAAATATTTTCATGGTAATTATTCTAATGTGCTTACCTCTATGGTAGCTAGACTTTATGAATTTAAGCGAATTACTGGATTGGCAGCGAGGTCTCATCATTTTACAGTTGAAATAGCTAGATGAAACCGTTATCTTCTGTCGTAATTCCTGTTATTTTATTTTTCTTTCTTCTTAATAATGTTTTTTTTTCTCATACTCTTTCACAACTCAGTAACTTTTTGTATCTTAGCAGCTTTATTACCTTGCTTGGAATGAAAGGATTAAAAAATGTAGCTCGTCTGAACATGAAAATAGCAATAGAGTATAGATTCATGGCGCATTCTCTCGCCAAACATTCTAAGTAATCCCCATATTTACAAAGAGATAATATATTTATTTCTGTAAAAAAAAAAAAAAAAAAAAAAAAATGGCGCAAGTCTTAAAATGAAGATGGAAAGAGCTGGTATCTTTTAACTTAAGACAAAGATGTATTTTCTCACCGGACTTCAACCTATAGAGTGAAACGATTCTGAGAGAATTAGAAGTCCCACGAGGATTCATTATTGGCGGATACAATTTTAACATAAGATACGCAGATGGCAGAGTTTATAGCAGACACAGAAAGGAAACTGCAAGAACTTCTACAGAAGGTAGTGAAGGAAAGCGAGAAGAAAGGACTAAATGCCAATTGTAAGAAGGCAGCATGTCTGGTTGCCAGCAAAAGTAACAGTCCAAGATACGAATTACAAATTACGGACAACAAAAATCTAGAAAGAGCAAAAATGTAAATATTTAGGAATTGTTTTAACAGAGGGCGAAAAATGCGGTACTGAAATCCGAAGGTGCATTGGAATAGAAAAACAAAAAAGCTAAGCAAATTATTAATAAAGTGGAAAATTTTGTTAGAAACAAAGAAAAGAGTGTTGAACTGTAATATCAATCCTCGTTCATAGCAGTGAATGCTGGATAATCCCCTCAGAGATGAAGAAGAGTCTTGAAGCAACAGAAATTTGATTTTACAGAAGGATGCTAAGAATACCATAGACTGAACATGTGAGTAATAGCGAAGTTTTAGGGAAAATGAAAGCAAATACGACATTTATACAGTTGAATGTCTCGAGCACATCATGAGGAAAGAGGGCTTGGAGAATGTAACACTCACATGACATACTAAAAGCAAGAGGAACACTGAATAACCTACGTAGCGAGCTTGTGTAAATGATTGAACAGAGATTAGAAGAGACAGCAAAAAGGCATTACTAAGAACCAAAAAGGACAGAAATCGTGGAGAGCTATAATCAGTCACGTCCTGAGAGGACATAGAACATAGAAATTTTAATCACTGATCCATTCGCATGAATATCATTCCTATCATCAAAGCTTCACATTCACTCATTTAAGTCGTGTTGCCGACATCTTAATAAGTAAAATTTTTACATAAACCAAAGATAAAAGGTATTTTTAGAACATTTGAACCACACCAACAAACCTAATCGTAGTAGAAATAACAGTTAACTAGATTTGATAAAAACCAAAAGTATGGGACACTCAGTGAGGATCGAACTCAGTTATGTGCCATGCATGATACACGCTTAGATGATCATGTATCTTTCGATACATAACTGGCGAGGCAAATTTTTTCTCGCAGTAGGTTGCCATTTCTTTCTGCGGTAGACCAGATGCCATCCATGCCTATAGAACCCGGCCTGTTCTGCTATTTACCCATAGCTGGAGGTGAGAAAAAGAGGATTCATACCTTTCCCAAGGTTTTTTTTAAAGCGTTTCACCCCAAGCAAGGCGAGAAGCCACTAGGACGCAAGGGGTTACAGAAGATTTGGAGCAAGATCAGATAGGAGTGATAGAGGAAAGGATGAGGAGAAGGGTAGTGGATAGATCAAGGCAACTGGAGATGTCGATTGACATTACACTTGAATAGCTGGAGATTATAGCTCTCAGGGAAACTGGAATAGGGAAGGGAGTTCCACAGGCGAGAGGTGCGAGACATGAAACTATTGGAGTAGAAGAGGCGGCTACATTTTGGAGTTTCGACAATGAAAGGGTGAGAGCGGGATGCCAGCCTCGTAGAGCGCTTGAATTCATGAAGTCTGGGAACCAGAGAATGCAGCTCCTCGGAGCAATTGCCATGAAAGTATTTGTAAAAAAGACAGAGAGAGGCGACGGCGCGTCTGTGAGAGAGTGACTGTAGACGAGATGCCAGAGCAGGGCCAATTATATTGCATATCCGCCTCTGGAGCCTATCAAGAACCCCGAGGCAAACAGAAGGGGCACCAGACCATATATGGCAGCAATACCCCATGCAAGTCGAATTATTGATTTGTAGATCTGGAGGATCGATTCCGGGGAGAAAAATTTCCTGGCGCGGCACTGGGAGCCAACTTTCCTTGCGGTGGACGAAGCAATTGACTCAATGTATTTGTTCCATCTCAGGTCAGCAGTCAACGTGAGACCGAGCAGCCGCAGAGAGGTGCTCTCGAGAAGTTGAGCGTCAGACATTCTAATGGAGGGCAGGGAAGGATCTCTGTGGTGATTAATAGAGAGCAGTTTTGTTTTTGAGGCATTAAAGTTGACCAGCCAATTCCTGCCCCAGTTAACAACCGATTGGAGGCGAATGTAATAGATTTGAATTTGGAATTCGAACTCTGCTCTACGATACAGTTATGTGCCATACGTGATACTCGCTTAGGCGATCATGTATCTTTCGATACATGAGTGACGAAGCAGATTTTTTTTCCGCCGTGGGTTGCCATTTCTTTCTGGGGTAGACCAGTTGCCATCCAGGACTCATAGCTGGGGGTAGAAGAAGTGGTATTAGCACGTAAGTGAATGTAATGGTTTCGACTGGAATTCGTACTCGGCTCTCCGATTCCTCAATCCGAGTCACTGTTAATTGATCTAGCGAGTCAAGCTTGCTAACCCTTACACCAGGTCGAAGTGCTCTTACAAACAAATATTATTTATATTTATTGTAATTTTACATACAATTATGGCACAAGACCGAAAAAGAGGGAGGAGTTGAAGCTGGTCTTCACTATCTTATACCTAGCTAATCCGATTCACGACCCATTCACTCATTGCAATTTGCGCATTTGCCATAAAAACTCGTCCGTCACCAATCAATCCTCCATACACCATAATACCGCATCCTCTCAAGGGAGACCTACAAAACGCACCCTGTGACATAAAAATTTAAAGATAATAAATTATTATTGACATAAAAATTTAATGATAATAAATTATTATGTATAAAAATCTAATGATGAACAACGAGAAGAGAGGAAATGAACCCCAAAACAAACTAAATGTCAAAACAAAGTAAACTAAACATAACTAATGTTAGTAGGGCCCGTCCAACCCTCAAAAAAGGAGAGGCCGCTGTATTCTGCTAATTAGACAAAATCAAGAGGCTCTCTCGCTAAGGGACGGGAAAAGGAGAAAATATATCCGAACATGGGAAATATAAATACCGTGTAAGCCGGATATAAGAGAGTTGTCGGGACCGGATAAGTCTCTTATATCCGGGTTTCTCTTATATCCGGGTTTGGTCTATTATATATACATTAACACAGGCTCTAATTTGGGACCAGATAAAATCTCTCTTATATCCGGGTCTCATATCCGGGTCTTATATCCGGGTTACACTGTATAAATAATATTACTTACTACCCAGAATGTTATTTCTTATTAGAAATAACTATAAATTACGATTTTGTGAAACGTTCGATTCAGAAGTGCCGATAAAATTCGATATCACGAATGTGGTGTTACCTCCCGTTTCATGTGTTTAGAAAGTGTGAGACACATAAATATCCATGTTAGACCTCACCTGATGGCCACATGAGGTGAAGGACAGAACATATTGCGGTAGACGTCACGCTATAGTAATACCGTCGAATGTAATGTTCACGGTGTGAGAGGTCTTGAGAACACCCCTCTCATTTAATCTGTTGTCATCGAGCTGATTATTTCAGCATGTTAAGATCCTCTTTTTAGTTTCATAATATCTTTGCCCTTATTCAGATAATTTCCATATTCTTTATTTTTTGAAAATTTCATCTCATCTACTTTCCGCAGTTGGCTTAAACATCAGTCCCTTTTACTGGATACGGTTAAACGAAAACCAAATTAAGTTCTCAAGCAAATCATTTAATTTTATCAACGTCTGATTACTGTTGACTAATGACATTTAATATCTTCAAGCCACTTCAAGGCTGGTCTAAATTGAAGCCAGTCTCCATCTTGAATTACGCCAACCACTTGACTTCAAGAGTAGTCGCCATTGGAAGCACACCAGAGCTTCTCGCATCCTAACGTTAGCAAGTCTGCAAAATATGAATTAAACTACTAATGCCCAGTAATCGCAAACAAAATGTATAACGAATCAAGGGCTACAAATAAATGCAAGATGTTTCACAAAGTATTGCGTACAAAAACATGGACGCTGAAGTGCTTTCAAAACTATATTTGGCTGTACCAATTCATAGATATCTTCTCCATACACCCTCTGCGCGTTTGTTTAACAATTTTTAGTGATTCGGTTTTCCCTGGGCCAACAATATCGGAAGTAGTAGACACTAGTTTAAAGTATTGATGGAATAAGTTGCACCTAGTCGATACGTTAGCATTCAGTACTTTAATCTTGAAACTGGTATCCGCTGAAAGTTACTACAAACTTTCTACTATAACATTGTTGGTATCTTAAGCACCGTGTAGTTTAAACAATTACCATCGTAATTATGACTAATTAACGTCCTCATCGTGACGTTAATCGAACCGGAAATCACCGCCGCAGCACTTGAAGAGGAGGAGTAAACGTAACTTCGGATAACTGCCAAATGCTACGAAAATAACTGGAAAAGTACACTATTGATAGGCGTAAAGAACAATTTGAAAGCATGATCTGCGCTAACACTACCAGGAGAGTCACCGATATTTATTGTATAAAAATACAATTTTGGCACAAAGCCTAAAAAAAGGGGAGGGGTTCAGGCTGGTCTTCACTATCTTTTATCTAGCTAATCCGATTCACGACCCGTTCATTCATTACAATTTGCACATTCACCACAAAAACTTGTCCGTCACCAATCAATCCTCCAGACGCCATAAGAGTGTCGAGAGGATCTACCCGGACAGTCACCTCGGACGTGGCCTTTTAACTTATGTTAAAATATATGCCTATTAGCAGCAGAATGTTCCCTCGCAGTTGATGATTATGATAGTTTAAAATACTCTTTGGGTATGTCTCACAATTTCCCCTACGGGCAAAACCTGCACATATTTCAGTCTGAAATCTATTCTTCCACGCACGTGAAATAACATCGTGTCTTTACAGTAATGGTAAAAACATTACTGATAGTCCTTGCCTCGGCGTTTCAATCGCGGTAGGCTTATCCTAATTTTAAGATAGTAAACGTCTTCCTTGTTCAACTTCGCTTTCCGTCTCTACGTATTACTCAGTTAACTAATCTCAATTTTCAAGCAATAAACCTGAACTGACAACCCATTTGAATCGAACGATGCCCTAATGGCTAAGTTACGGAAACTTTAATTCTAGAAAACTTCATCCTTGAAAAAATTTGTATTGATTCTTGAAGACAAATTTGGTATACTTTTTCTTTCAAGAATCAGGACTTACGTGGATTCACGATCATATTTTCGAATCTGTTAATGAATCACCTACGTTTGCTTATCCAATTTTTCTCCGATAAAAATAGAAGAAATTCAAAAGTGCACTGCTTGAACTATTTTCCCCCCTCAAACTTCCCTGTTTAAAGCAGTTACAAAAGCTATTACGCATGTCATTTGTCCGGAGTGGACAGGGCAGTTTGACTATAAAATTCTAGCTTTAGAAGAAAACCTCACGGTGTACGTTTGTAATGTTCGTTACCCTATCCGCTTGATTTTTTATTAAGAGGTCACTGCTAAAAGCCACAACTACCAAGACTATACTTTTTTTCTCTTCCTTCTAAAACTTGCTTAAGTCTTTAAATCCGGGTACTAAACAGGAAGAAAGGACTTCTCCTAACCATTCTCTCTGCCAGAATACATCTCTTAGTTAAGTACTGTGTAAGAATTATACGTTTGTCTTTGTAAAATATTAGGTTGGTTTCAAAAATAATGTCGTTTTCTCACATGTTACTATGTGAGAAAACTACATTATTTTTGCACCAACCTAATAGTGTCAATGAGTCTTGAAGGCTCGTACGCTTTAAAATTCCGAATTACGTCCTTATAACGATAATCTTTATCTTATCTTTCCTTTTTTTGTATAATCACACACAATGTATTCAACATTAATTAAATAACGAGTGCTTATTTTTACAAAGTTCAGAAATTTTTCAACGCTTAAGGCGTTTTCACTGACAAACCTGACAAAATGTGCTCAATAAACGCGAATGATATAATTGACTAAAGCTGGGAATACAAGTTCAAGCCTCGACTCCTTTACGTGTTCCTGCTTTTCTAAGTTCAGTGCAACAGCAGATCAGGGTGGGATAATGGAAATTCATTCGTTAAACCTCCGTATTCTGAGCGAATAAAATAACTTCTCCCTTCTCCAGAGCCCCCACTGATCTCGTAGGTTGGGAGGGGGTGTCGTACTTGGGAATTCCCTTTGGCAGTCAGATATCACATAACTCTACCTATTTGGTGTCTGAGCTTAATTATTTTATTTACTATCGCTACATTTCTTAGTAATTAGCTTGCAATATACTGATAAAATGTTGTAACACTCCGAGTCCGTTTCCTAATGAAGAAACGGTTAAGCGTAAACCTAATTCGTTTTTGATTTTTAATTTTTTTATTTATTATTTTTTTTTTTTTATTTATTTTTTTTTTTTTTAAACAACTTTCACAAGTATTTTGCATTTTCTTCAAGACTTCACACAATCCCAAGTGTTTATCCCAGTCCTGCTTAGCCATTGCTTGAAGTCAATAGTAATGACTTTAGCAATTCGTATGGTAAATAGCTGACCCTTGTTCTGGCCAGGACAGATTCTAAGACAGGCACTTTTTTCGATAAGACCAGGACATTCTATTCGCGTTTGAATTGATATTTAATAAATGTCCCCAGTTTCTTATAGTCTACTAATAGTGACTCTTAAATTGGCTAGTACAGGTAATAGGTTCTTCTAAACGCGACCCCATCAACCAACCTGTACCTACCAAGTCCCACTCTCCGTGAAACATTTTACCTGAATGGACTTAGCACCTGTAATACCTAAATACAAGAAAACCAAGTTGAGAAAACTATTTGAAAATACAGAAACCATTAACATGATGTCCTGCCTTAAAGAAATAGGCTTATACAAAAACATAACACCTATAACAGATCCTACACACACGTGTGCATATATAACGACATACGTTTACCTTGAAAGTATAAAATTATGTACATAAATATCTGTAGTTGAATGCCTACAACAGTTCAAAATCTTTAGATTTCGTCATTAAATAACCCATAGAGGTGTTGATGTACCGCTAACCAATCTAAATGCGCTGGACTGTAGAATACACCGACTGCACCTTTGTAGAGTGGTAAGATCCCTCACCTGAAATACATGGCTACAGGAACCTGACGGCGAAGCAGACCATAACCGGGTGTATTGGTGGTCATGTGACAAGCAACACTCCTTACTAGACGGGCGATCGGTGAGGCCCGATCCGATCAATCGGCTGGTTATGACAAGCCCTAGTACCGATACAATTAAATGCCGACAATATCTCACAACCGGGTCACACGATTTACCCAGTCCTTCAATATTTTAAAAGTGCTACAAGGTGGTGACTAAAGCTAAATCCAGTCGAGAAGGAACTTTGCTCACTGTTTCATATTAAAGCATCAGTTTATTTTTGGATACTGAAGCCAAAAATTAGCAGTGATTCAATCCTCTCGACGCGAGCATACAAGTCGATGTATCCCCGCCATCACAACCAAGGCGAATGAGTTTAACCCACTTGGTAAATTCCCAAAAGAAACTGGTGAGTAGAGTGAAGGACCACCGAAAAGAAAAATCATATAGCAAACTCAAATAAAAATCTAAACTGAATCTGACTTTGGATTCAGAAATAGAATCCCTTAGATCCATCATAATTAAATACCTCTAAAAAAAATTCTTCATCTATAATATATTCAAATGTTCGCTGGATATAATGATTTGGATGCTGAAATTATCCTCTGATCAAGCGGTTGAATTACCGATGTTGTATTAGTTGGTAAGAATATGACTTTCTGGTGTTCCAAATCTTGACTGGGTGCATCGTTATCTTCCATATTATCTCCTTACTTCAGGAACGAAGGAGTTGTTAAACCATTCAGTAAATATTTCTGCTGTCCTCCATGATGCTTTATTGGTGCTCCAATGAACTGGTAATTTACTTAAGTTTACGCCTTTCATTGCACGCGAACGAACTGATCGATTAATTAATAACGTTTTTTAACAATCTCCTGCAAGAGTTTCTACATGACAAAGTTAGTCTTTAGCTGCCTTAAAACCACTGGCACTTTTCTTTTGCTATATACGTTTTGTTTTGCATTTTTCCCTCAAAAGAGACCAGTTTTATCTGCGTTGAAAACTTGCTTTGAAATGTAACTGCCACCTTCAAATATTTTGGTCAGATTTGGAAGAAATTCTTCAGCAGAAGTCTTATCTGCCGATGAAATTTTACCTCATTTTTTATATTATGCAGTGTATGTCTTTCGAGGAATTTTGTAAGCCATTCCGTACTTGCAGCAAATTCATTCTTTTCATTGCTAGACAAGTGTAACGCATTTGATAACTTCAGGTCATTAATCTTCTTGTAAAATCGTAATGCCATCTGTTTTATGCTTTTAACTTCTACTGGTATCCCTTTTGGATCATTTTCTTCTATCCATATTATTAAAACATCATCCATTTTTTTTTCTTGGACCATGATTCTTGTATATGACGACGGCTTGGCAGATAATTTTGTTCCAGAAGCTACAGGTCTTCTAATGGCAGTATCATTCTTTTTGATGATTCTTATCGTAGCTTCGTTCAAACAGAAAGCTCTACTCAAGGACGCTGCACTTTCGACCTTACGAAGACGATACAAAATATTGATCTTGGTCTTCAAAGAAATTGATGCTCTTTTATTTTTCTTAGATGCATCAACTGACATTTTGGGGGTAGGTGATCATTATCACGATCGTAAATAATAAAAAAAAAGCAGAGAATGAAACACGCGATATGTCGTTCGTATTAGACCCGATGCTAACAACTGGCGCCGCGGGTCGTCTGATGGAGTGGTTGCATGCAGCCAGAGGTATGTACAGTGCATAGGTTTTGCCCACACCAGAGATTGGGAGATCACTATACGAAAAAAAAAAAATCCGAAAGAATAATGGGTTCTTTTTGTTGGACCGTGTTATTTCAAAACCGTGCAAAAAGAGAATCGAGTGTATATCACTTCACCTCCATGATCTCTCTCTCTCTCTCTCTCTCTATATATATATATATATATATATATATATGAGAGAGCAAGCAATATTTCGAAAAGGTTGGATGATACTGTTGGCAGTTAGAACATTTAGTTTCTTAAGTATAATCTTCTTACACATGACGGGACTTTTTTTAGTACTTTTCCCCCACATACGGGGTGATCCTCTTCAGTTCTCCTTGTGGTACCCATACCTCTAACACTTGAAACATCTCAAGGGATTGGGGATGTATTGTTTAACCCTCTCAATCGTAAATTCAGTTTCCATTATTTTGCTACTGACGGTTTATTAAATGCATGTTTGAATTTATTGATCATCTCTTTTTATGCTTGTCCTTCTATGGTTGTTGACTCCTTCGTTTATTTCCTCTGCTGCAGCCAGAGATAATTCTCTATTTCTAATAACTCCCTTTGAGGTATTAAAAGTCTTCCCTGTGGGTAAGACTTACTTCAAATGAAATCTTTCCACAATTTAAAATGTATGTTATCCGCGTGTTTCTCATTCTTCACGTTTACAAGTAAATTGCCATTTTTCACTGTTTGAGGAATTGCCCTGCTAGTAATTTTTTGTTCTATCGAGAATGGATACAGATTTTCCAAAGGGGTTTCTTCTAGAGATTAAATCATAGTGAATTGGAATTCAGTTCCTGTATCGGTCAGATTCCGTTAGGGTTTAAGTTTGTCATGTGATTTTTTTTTTTTTTTTTTTTACGAAGTGGGTTAAACCTATTCGCTTTCGTTGAAACGAAAATACCTCAACTCATATACTTGCGACGTGAGAGGACTTTGAGTCCCTGATAATTTTGCGCCTCAGTACCCCAAAATATAAACAGGTGTCTTAATATGAGACAGTGGTCAGTTTTTTTCTTCTCGGCTAGATTTATTCTCAGCCACTGCCTAGCATTTTTAAAATAATGAGGTAGAATGTTAGATCGTCATGTGATCTGTTTGAGATATTAATTATATACGTGCTAGGGTTGGGCACCTCGAGGCGATGTAATGGTTAGCAAGATTGTCTCGCTAGAACAATTACGACTGAGTAGCGTGTTCGATCCTTACTGGGTGCCCCCTAATTTCGGCCTTGTGCCCCATCTAAGCTATGCTTGGAAAATCACTATATACGTGCTAGGGTTTGACATGACCAGCCAATTTCCGACTGCCCAAGTAAGGAACAGTGTTGCCTGCCACTGGTACAACGGGCTCATGGACTGCTCAGCCAGGAGGTTTCCGTCCTTATGCATTACGGGTTGCCACCCACAGCAGTCGGCGTATTCTACAGGCCCAGCCGATAGAACGTGTGTGTAGATCATAGACTGGTAGCCATCAATTTGATGGCAGTGGTATTGACTGTCGGACCCATGACTGTTTACCAACGATGAACCCGAGCTGTTTCAACATACCAAAACTGCATTTGCGGAGACCCTAATCCCTCTGGAAATGGAGTACTATGTTGTTGACTGCGAGTTCACAGGAGCCAGTCTTCAACAAGTATCTGAAGAACTCTAGAACGATTTTCGCAAAACCTGTTCCTCTACTGAATTTGGCAGATGGCATTGATATTACGCTAGAGCAACGTTCAATCCCGTAGTTTGAGGAATCCATTTACCTTTTTGATAAACGATAGGTGTTTCCCATGACGAGTAGTCCACCGTTGCGAGTTGTTCTAGATCCTGCCCCACGGTTGCCAAAGCAGCACAAGACACCGGGGGCTTTGGACGAAATATAGACAGCATTCCAATGCACAGAGTAAGGGATTCTTACCCTTTCGTATACGTCACAGGCCTTCAGTGAAAATCAATGCATGCTTTCATTGAAAAGTAAGCTTGAACATGCGGTGGGATGACAGGTTTAGATTGAAGTGGACCATTTTCTTTCGTCCATTAATATGCATCCAGCTTTAAAATTTACACAAGGAAATGAAATTGATTTTTCTCTTCCATTTCTTGATGTCTTCATTAGCAGATCTTCGTTGGGTTTTCTTACATTTGTTTATCGTAAACCGACATTTACTGGTTTATATACCCGTAACATTAATTTAATTAAAACCCTTTTGCCCATAGGACTTTAATGATCTGTTCTAAGATCAAGTTGGATGATGAACTTGGCTTTAACACTAACTCTCTGTAACAATGCCTATCCGTTGGCCATTGTTCAATCAATAATTAAGAATAAAATTGCTGAATTCAATAAAGTTAAACCTGCTATAGTGCAAAGATGTCCTGTGTACCTGCGCCTTTCTTGGTTGGGTAATATTAGTGATTGATATGCAAGACAGGTTTCCGTAGCAGTTCGACATTGTTACTTTGTCGCTAACACTCGTGTCGTCTTTTCGACCAAGCTTGTTCTTCTATTCACACGAAAGGACGTTCTCCCTCCACATAAGTTCTTTAATTTATTCCTTTAAATATAGTTGTGGTTCACGCTACATAGGGAGAACGACTCAAAGGCTTCGATAACAGAATAAAACACGTTAAAATGAAAATAAGCAATATTAAGTACATTCCGGCCAGTACGTATGGGTCTTCGATAACAGAGCACCTAATAGCCATAATTGTGCTACTAATTTCCGTGTGGACTCCTTTACTATTCTTAGCAAGTCCCACTCGCCAAGGTGTGCCCGGGCAAGAAGGTGCAGCCTCCACCCCCTCCAGCTACAAAAACAACAACAGCAACAACAACGGCAGAGGTAGCAGCTTCGGAGGCAGTAAAATCGCCAGAAAGGGCACCCGACGGGGAGTGGGTGAAGGTGAAGGGGAAAAAGACGGTACCTTCTCCCCTGAAGCAGCTACCCAAACAGCAGGAGAGGAGCAGCCCCAAGAAGCAGCCGGAAAAGCAGCAACCCACCCAGAAGGCGGAACACAGTGCAAAAGCTACTAAGCAACCCAATCCAGAGGCGGAGATGGTGGAGGAAATGCCCCCACCTCGGCCTTCCTCATCAAAGAGAGGGAGGGAAGACGAGGGGGAGAAGGATTTCCCTACTAAAAAAGAGAAAGTGTCAGGGCGGAGCAGGAGAGACAAAGATGCAACCCCCTCAAGATCACCGTCTCGTACAGCTACACCCGAAGAACCAAAGTCCCGCTCCAGGAGCGCAGCGGCCTCATCGGCCAGGTTGCGGTCCCCCTTACTTTGTACACCCCCCAACCCTCTGCCCAGCCCTCTACTCAACCACCTTCTACTAATCCCCCGCCCTCAGACTCAACCCCGCCCCCCCTTCCAGGAAAAAGAAGGTGAGAAAACACTTCGACAAAGTGGAGGACATTTGCCGAGTGGACAGGAAGGAGGCAGAGAGGGACCTTTCCAAGCAGAGAAGGGCACTCTTGGGCCCTCTGTATAAAGTGACTTCTGTTGACGGGAAGTCGACGGAAGATCCTAGGAACTTCCCCCGAGCACCGGGAGTGATTACCTGCATTAGAGATACAGGGAAGCATCTAAAGGTTTGGTCCCACTTACAAGAGGCCAAGGATGCTTTCCCTGAAATCAATATGGCACAAACTGGTACAGAAAATTTGAAAAAACTGTTCAACTACTGTACAGGGAGGGTCCCCGTATGTATCCATCCCTCTCTTTACAGGGCTTTAAAACTCACCTACCCCATGGACGTTGGCGGGATTGTCTCAGACGGACGGATGACGTCAGAGATGGGCACAGGAAGCCTGGGACAATCCGTCGGGGTCCTTTCACCCTCAGATTTCCGCCCCGTATGTGAGTAGTTTTTTTTGCACTAATTCTTTTTCCTTTTTGCAGGCCTAGAAGATGGCAATGAAGATAGCGACGTTGAATGTGAGGGGCTTGAGGGATCGGGGTAAGGCTGCCCGCATGCTCCGGGACCTTCTGTCCCTGGATGTGGATGTCGCCGCGATAGAAGAGACCCACTTTGTTTGCAGTTCCGATGCGTGTGTGCTGGAGGATGACTTTGTCGTCTATTCAGCATACGGGGACCGTTCTGCCAGAGGAGTTTCTTTGCTTGTCAGTCGTACTCTGGATGCGAAGGTGGACCTTGTGCATACCGATGCCGAGGGCCGGTTGATCGTGGCCGATATTGCCGTGAAATGTGGTTCGTTTCGGGTCGTTGCGGTTTATGCGCCCAACGACCGGGGGGAGCGGGTCTCGTTTTTTCGGCGGTTGGGGCCGTTCCTGGTGGATTCAACGCGCCTAGTTTTAATGGGGGACTGGAATGCCATCCTGGACCCCAAGTTAGACAGGGGGCGGGGAGCTAGCGGGAGAAGGGGCGATCGCAGCCTGGTTGATCTGATCGTCGATTATGGTCTCGTCGATAGATACCGGGTCGATCATCCCGGGGGGAAAATGTGGACGTGGGCTCTTGATTGGCCTTCTGACAGGGTAGTTAGCTACCTTGACAGAATGTTAGTTAGAAAAGCCGACATAGATCTACTAGATTGCCCTACGTTCCACTGGGTAGGCTATTCGGATCACAAACTCGTTTGTGCCCGGGTGGCGTTAGACAATAGGCCTTGAATGGAAGTTCAATCTGTCCTTACTGGACAGGGGGGACTTCCGGAAACAGATAATTAGACTAGTGCAGCGGGAGCTAGTGGGGGCGGTTATCGGTATGTAGGATTAGGTCCTTCACCACTGATTTCAGCAAACGGCTCGCTCTAGATAGAGCTGATAAGGTGAAGACACTTAAGTCTAGTCATTCCCGGGCGGTGGCTGGGGGGGATCCCCTAGAGATAGCCTTAGCTAAGGAGGCCCTGGATCGTTCGAACAGCGAGCGGTACATGGGTCAGGTAATTAGACATAAGTTAAGCAAGATGTCTTCCGAAGCTGTGAATTTGGGCGCAGATCTGCGCAGGGAAGAGGTCCGTCGAGGTGGCGATCGTTACATTCGTGAGGTCATATCCCCGGAGGGGCGTACTCTTCGGGCGACTGATGACATGTGCGAGGCGTTTCGGCGCCATTTCGAGAGCCGGTTTACCAAGGAGACTGGTCTCCGTGAGGAGCAGTTTCGCAGCTATTTGGCTGACTTTCCTCGGCTTTCGCCGACTGAAGCGGATAGCTGCGAGGGAGAGATCACGGAGGGCGAAGTCTACGCGGTATTGAAGAAGGTCGGTAGAGGCAAGTCGCCCGGTCTGGATGGTTTGCCCTATGAATTGTACTTGAGGCTGTCGCACATCTTTGTTCCGATTTTGACTGCACTGTTCAACAACTGGTTTCGGTCGGGGTCCATCCCCAACCGGGTCACCAGGGTCGTGATCACTTTGTTGAAAAAGGGCAAAGGTGGTGGGGGGAAGCTAGATGATTACAGGCCCATAACTCTGCTAAACACAGAGTTAAAGATTATGGCCAAGATCCTGCAGGAGCGTTTGTAGTCAGTTGCCGAGTCTCTGTTGGGACCTGAGCAGACTTGTTCTGTGAGGGGCCGAACAATTCAGAGCAACCTGCATCTGATCCGCACGATCATAGAGGGTGTAAAAGACGACGAAAAAGCCGCGCTGATCAATTTGGATCAGTCCAAGGCATTTGATAGGGTCGACCATCGCTACCTTGCTACTGTCCTGCAGGCCGCTGGATTCGCACCCAACTTCTGCCGCTGGATTAGCCTCCTGTATCGCTCCCCCAGTGCTGTGGTACAGGTGAACGGAAGATTGTCGGACGCGTTCGTGCTGTCTAGGTCGGTTCGTCAGGGTTGTCCGCTGTCGCCTCTCTTTTATGCTTTGGCGTTGGAGCCTCTCCTTCACCGACTGAAGGACGAGACCGGCAGTCCGGCCCTACGTGGAATCGCCGTTCGTGGAGGGGCTCGAGCTAGGGTTTCCGCGTACGCCGATGACGTATCCGCTTTCGTGTCGTCCCGCAGCGACATTGAGGCGGTGCTGAAGGCGCTTGATCGGTACGAGAAGGTGACAGGGGCCAAGATAAACCGCGACAAGTCGTCCGGCTTGCGGTTAGTGCCTGGAAGGGGGTCGCTCTTCCGAGCCGCTTCGGTTGGACGGACGGTCCTGTCCGCATTCTTGGAGTGTGGTTTGGGCCCGACCTCCAGCTGGAGAAGAATTGGTCTGAAGTACGAGCAAAGGTCGTTTCTGCCGGCCAGACTTGGAATCGACGGCGGTTGTCCTTGAAGGGCAGGGCGGAGGTGTGTGCTACATACATTTTCCCCCTGATTCTTTATCGATTGTCCGTACTTCCTCTCTATGGGACCCATTGGAAGGCGCTCGAGCAATCGCTATCCTCCATTTTATGGAGGGGACGCTTGAACAGGGTCGACAGACGAGTCTGCACTAAACGTCCGTGTCATGGGGGGCTGGGAATGCCGCACCTGTTGAGTCACATCCGTGCCTCTACGTTGGCTTTCCTACGCCGCGCATTGACTGGAAGAGATCCGATTCTGGAGGGGATTTGTTAGGGACGCCTTACCATCCGTCCCCCCATCTCGAGGGATGAGCGCCGTCGTAAACCCCGGGACGAGTCGGTTTTCCTTCGCGAGTGTCGGTCGGCCTTGAGGGCCATTCCCCAGTCCAGTGACCTTTCACGGCCTAGGAAGGTCTTCTATCGTGGTTTAGTGGAGGGGCCCGCGAAGGATTCCCTACGAGATACGCTCGGCTTGTCGGAGGAGGAGTATCGCTCCTACTGGTCTTGGGCGCCAGCGGCGGATTACCTCAGTAACCCTGAGTTTTCGCTTACCTGGCGATTGGCTCGGAATCGGCTGCCTCTCAACGACAAGGCTTTCATATGGGGTTTGCCAGACTGTGAACGGTGTGGTCTTGGTTTAGAAGAAACGGCTGCGCACGCCTTCTTCCATTGCCCCCGGGTCCGCCCCTTATGGGACCGTGTCGACGAGCTGACGGCTCGTCTCGCTCCCGAACAGCTTGTGTCCATGGATCGCGCATGACAATGTGTCGCCCTCGTATTCCGGGGCGAAACGAATGGTGTTTCTGGCGCTGCTGGCCACGGCTCGAATGGTGATTTGGACGACGCGAAAGGAGGAAGTCTTGCTAGGCAACCGTCTTTCTCATCATCATTTAATCCAATTCTTTGAGCATCAGCTCAGGATGAAGATTAGATCTGATAGAAAACGATTGCATTCGACAGTCTTTAGCGAAAGGTGGGTAAAAGAGGCGAGCTTGCTTCGTGTGAACGGGGCTAGCCTTGATTTTCTCTTCTAGGTCAACCTATGGCACATCGGGGTGGCTTCCTGTGGAACCCTCCCCTTGGTTAGGTTAGACAAGCTTCAGTGTACCTAGTTAATGTGAGTAAGTGTTGTTCCTGGCCTGTTACCCGGCCGTTCTTTGGTTATGATCCGAGTCGAGATTCCCAACCTCCCCAGTTTGTTGGCCTCCTTTTTATCTCGACTGGGTCAGCTTTACATTTTCCCTTTCCCGTATAATGTTTTATCCCTTTCCCACTCCCTTAGCGAGAGAGCTTCTTGATTCTGTCCCCTGGGCAGAATACAGCGGCCTCTCTATTTTGAGGGTTGGACGGGACCTACTAACATCAATTATATTTAGTTTGCATTTTGTGTTAATTTTATTTATTATTGGGTTCATCTCCTTTCCCCCCTCATTCTATCATTATTAGAATTTTTAAATTACATATATATCATTATATTTTTATGGTGTGGGGCGCGTTTTGTGTAGATCCCCCTTGTGAGTATGCGGTATTATGGTGGGAGGAGGATTGATTGGTGATGGGCCAGTTCTTTTGGTGAATGTGTAAATTGTAATGTACGAATGGGTCGTGAATCTGATTAGCTAGGTATAGGATAGTTAGTTTGGACCAGCCTTTACCCCTCCCCTTCATCGGCCACGTGCCACAATTTTGTATTTTACAAAATAAATCTCCTTAGCAAGTCCCACTCGAGTGTTGGAGGCCAGGGTTAGGGTTATTTTGTCCTTGAAGCCCTCTCTGTGTAAACAGATTTCGCACAGGGCCTCCAACTAATTTCCATCTAAGTAATATCCCCCCTCCCAATACATATTGTCCATCACTTTTTAGTGATAATTCTATTCTAATTTATTAACCTCGATTTAACTCTGTTGAGCGAGGTTTGAAACCGGTTAGCTAGCTCGTTTTTCAGTTTCACTTTTTATCTATTATCATCATGAATGGTAATAAAAATAAATTGTCTTTTCATGGCGTTCATAAAATTTTGTACCATAAATCATCTTTAAATATGTGTCTGTATCAGAATGATAGTGAATTTAGCAGCAAGAAAGGCATCTACTATAAAAACGCATTAGACACCCTTAAATACTAAAATGCCTATATACAGATGTGAAACCAACAATTAATAAATATATTGGGAAGAAGTTACAGAATCGATGGAAGTCATGCCTAAATAATAAACCGTAGAAAATTAAACGGAATATAGGAGAATGGCATCAGAATCATCAAACTGGGATAAAAGTGATTATGTCCAGGCTCCATATTAGACTTACTACCATAACCCATTCGTATATCCTAAAAAAAGGAAGATCCTCCAGTCTGTGTGGCGTGCCAAGAGTCATTCACCATAAAACACATACTGACAAACTGTAGCAATTTTAAATCAATCCGATTAAAATATTACCAAACAACGAACTTTTTCAAAATAGTGATTCATTTTACATATTCCAGTTTAAACTGATTTAAATGAAATTAAAGATTTCAAAAATATAATTAAAACTAACGGCACTCTTAAAATATAAAATAAAATGTTTTGACTGTTTAAGATTTAACTTAGAAAAAACAAATTAAATTTCGGCATTAAATGACTGAATGGGTTGATATACCGTAAAGAAACCAAACCTTTTGAACCGAATCGAATGTAATACCGTTTAGGGGATCAAATTTGAACTCACTAAGAATTAATTCTGTGATGGTTGGATTGGAGCTCGCAGTGAGACGTTGTAAATTCATGTTCTGAATTATTTCAATCAGCTTATTCTGTTCAAACTGTTTCTGCTGCTGTAGTAGGAGATTTTGCAGCTGTTCAGTCGCGTCGGAATTTTTTTTTTTTTTCACGTGCTCCGAATGGCGTTAAAATCAAGTCGCTCGAACAATAGACAGATGAATTCAACCAGAAACAGACTGTCCCGGGGCAAACAGTAGTCGTCTTCATATGAAGCACTGGTTGCTTCTGCTACTGAAGAATCAGCCGACGGCCGATTTCATCTGCTTCGGATGACATCTGTCCATTTGACTGCGCCATCCTGACCTCTATTTAACTATGTTCACAACCAGAAATGCAAGTGAGATATTTATTGAAGTGGATGCATTAACGTACAAAATATTTAGTTTTCAGCATAAAATAAAATATGCCGATCAACAAAAACCAAATCGAGTGAAAAGAAAGCTTTTCTGACAACTCCTTTTTTCTCTGTTCGGAGAACGTATATTTGGCTACTAACATAGAACAGATGTTAAAGTTTATTTTATTTTTTATTTTTTTTTGCGTTACAAAATTTGATGGCGTAGAAAACGGACATATTTAAAATATGGACTTAAAAGTAGAAAGTGACATTTGGTACAAGAAAAAAAAAATATATATTAACTGGTTTCAATTTTTAATTATTAAAACTTGATAGAGAATAAAAGTATGCACCAATTAAAAAGAGGAAAAAAAATTACACTGCATTAATATGCTAACACCAAATACCAATATAAACTCATATTAAGTCCTATCAGCCACCCCTTGTTTGCACATTAAAAGCAGCCTAGAAAATTCTCTCAATGGATGTTCAGAACATGAAGCATACATTTCACACTAATTTTGTCTTTTATAAGAAAACTTCTTTTTTTTTTTTAACTTCAAAACACTTGTCTTTGTAAACATGGTAATCTTTCTTGGTGCTTAAGCTGTTTTGAAAAATCTGGTAAAAAAAAAAAAAATAAAACTTTACACATTGTAAGAGTAACACAATTCATGGATAATCTGCAACATATTCTGTGCATAAGTTATATTCTGTGAAATGTCTCGCACATTAATAATGTAAATAGTTCTGAGAGACCCTTTGTTAGTTTTCTGAAAATTAAGAAACTCAGTGTATAGGTAAAGATCAGCAAATTAAGAGAAAAACAGTCAAGAATAAACTCAGAAACTTGAAAGGAATGACCACCACTATAAGACTTACTAATGTTCATTAGGTTTGGCAATTCACCCATTTGTGTAAATACCACCTCTTAATTGCTGATGTTTTCAGATCCACCCTGATCTGGGGTGGTAGCACCTGTTAGGGTCCCAGCTATGGGCAAATAGTTAACCCCCAAACTGGAGTCAAAACACTACAAAAGGAAAAATTACGTACATTATTAAAGAAAATAAACATTTTGATGACAGTACTAATTTCAGCTCAGAACCCCAAATAATACTAGCAATACATTTTTGAAGGAAATGTAATTATATTAGTGCATGGACAAAGTATAATTTAAAAAAAAAATTTGTAGTGGAAAATAAAAAATATGAATTGTTAAAATTGTAAGCAAAGCATTTGCAAGTGAATTGAAGCGGCTTGACATGCTGTTAATCAAAACCAGAAACTTTGTGATACGTCAACACTGTCTAATGCTATCCATTGTTGCTGCCCAGAGGCAGGTTCTATCCTGTCAGTTGGGGGTCAAGAATATGCCAAACAAATCCAACACTGAAGTTACTGAGTTTGCATAACCAATTTTTTTCCAGGTGAAAAAAATCTGTTATAATTTAAGCGGAAAATGATTTTCCAACAAAACTACAATACAGAATAACATATCACCACCTCTAGTAGTCATGCTGACACAAACATGTATATGTATTAATGCCGAGTATCATTTACCATGTATTCAATTGTGAAAGCAGAATTTATTATTTCAAAGTTCCAAAGAATATTAAATTACCCATAAGGAGTTGATGTGCCATTAAACAATCAAATCAATTCAGGTGAAGATTCCTTTGCTCTACCTTAAGTGTATTGTACCTTTTGCTAGCAAAAGGTACAAAATTTGCTAACAAGTGTCCCAATTTCAGATAACATCTGTATGTTAATATTAATAATGAATTTATATAAAACTTGATTCCTTCCTGCCATCCTCCATGAGATTACTTTCTTTTCAGGCATTTTGAAATCCTTTTAATAAAAATGCCCGGTTGGTTGCAGTTTTGAATATGTTGACTGCACTTCTGCAGAGGGGTAAGACCACCTGTTTGCCGCGGTTGGCGACCTGTAATGTCTGGGGAAGGGATCTTGGTGGTTGCGGTCTTCAAGAATCAGGGTGAGATACTTCTGATTCCCAATGCACCAATTTGGCCCTTACTTGGACTATACAGGTGGTCGGAGAGGCCCAATCAGTTGACTGGTCATGTCGATCCCTAGTGCCTATTAACTGTATCAATTAATGGAGTACTTTGCAGCTTTAATCAGTACTGAAGTAGTTAAGCATCTCACTTCCCACAATCTGCTCTCTGACAAACAATGTTTTTTTTTGGCTTTGCCCAGTCTGCCACTGATGCGTTTATGGCTGTAACTGAAAATGTATACAGAGCTCTTGATAGAAGAGAGAATTCAACACAGAACCTCTCAAGACAAAAATGCTATGATATAAACATGTATGAGATCTTTGAGAAAATAAAAGTGGATGACATAATATCATTTCTTAAAACAGTGGGCCAAAACCAAAAAAATATAAACCAAATTGGAATGTCAATAAAATCAATTTTTCTACAAACTGCATATCTGAAAAGAATGCGTCAATGAAACCAGACTCTCAACAAAAACCCTCTTTACAAAAATACATCAATGAAACCTGATTTACAAATGAATATCTTACAAAGAATACATATTCTATTCATACAAATCTATTGTAAAAATCTTGTTGGCATTAAATAACCCATTGAGGTTGATATGCTGTAAAACAAAACAAACCTATTAATAAAAATTTAGGAATATTTTTTCTTTATTTTTTATTTCAAAGGTGGTTTCAAGAAAAACGAACACTGAAAGGTTTCAACATTTTTATTTACTGAAGGTAAAAAGTGAGAATTGTTTTAAAAAGCCATTGGACAGCGAAAAACAAAACAAAAAACCTTTACTGCATTTTGGTAAAGAGAAATCCTTGTGTATTTGTGTTATATATAGACTGCCAATCCTACGGATAATCTCATTAAGGAAAATGGCATTTGGCAAAGAGGTGCACTTGCTTTTCTAATTATGTTTGGGGACGGGAAGATTTCAAATCACAGAAAACAGTTAAGCTGCAGACAATAATTTGCTTTTTATTCTAATATAATCTTTTTAGTCCATAAAGATTGCTTGGGAGTTCTGGTGAAGCCCTTTAAATTAAATGTTTTTTTACAAAAAAAAAAAAAAAAAAAAAAAAAAAAAATATATATCAGCTTTAAAAAAAGCTTCATGAATATAAATTTCTACAGAAATTGAAGTCCTGGAATAAAGTCTTCTACAGAAGTTTTAAGTGTAAAATTTATGAAAGAAAAACTTCCAATTCTGAAAAAATTGTGTCCATTTTTAAGCAGCTAATGTTAGAGCATTATGTTTATTGCTGATGTATTGAAATTAGAATCTCCCATGTAGTCGAAGGCATAGAATTGCGTACAAAATATTTAGATTTCGGCATTAAATGACCCATAGAGATGTTAGTATTCTGCTTAACAAAATCAATCAAACCAAAGACAACAAATTGTATTTTTTTTTTTTTCATTTGTGATGAAAGATTTGAAAAGCTTCAAACTACCTGAAACAATTACCATTTCAAGAATTAAAGATTCTGTTCTTTTCATTTTTCGAGGAATGTTTGGTTCTAATTCCAGGAGAATTAGATGTTGAGCCAGTGGAGATATAATTGCAACGTCTATTCACAAGGATAACTATGGATTGACTTTTCTGTTAAAGTGACCACTGTGTAAAAAGCCAGAATGGAAGAAAAATGATAAAAAAAATCCATATTTAATATGAAAACTATATACAATAGATCACCCAAATAAATTTTCATGAAAAAGTCTATCAAATAATTTGTGGCAAATGGTATCTATTGAAGCAGAAGCATTTAGACATGCATTTCTTTCGGGGGGGAAAATGGTTTTTGATTCTTCTGGAAAGTCACTTCTATAAATTTCTATGCAAAACAGTGTAGATTGCTAATAGAATGGCACAAAAGCATTTCTAACTGGAGGACCAACCTACTTTGAATATGTATTGTAGGCATATGTCCTTCCAAAAAAATGTTAGTGCTTTTATTTTAAGAAATAAATCTTAATGGACATTATTTGTCTATTTTGAGTTTCTCCTGGCATCAAACAAGATATTTTATATCAAGTGCTTACTTGTTAAGGAACTTTCTGAAATTTTGTGTAATTCCACCTATTTTTTTTTTAATATTTTTTTTTCTTTATAAATACTGTTAGTTCACTCAATACAAGGGACCACACCCAGTAGAGGCTTACTGAGCGAGATTGCCTTAAGAGAAAGCATGGAGGATAAATACTGGTTGACTTTGGACTTGAACAGAGTGATACTATAGTTGTCAGAGAAGCATCCACTTAAGAGTTTGTTCCAGAAAACAACAGATCTGGGGAAGAAGTTGTTTTCTGACTGGAGCTTACTCATTATCAAAACAACACAAAGAGGAATAGGGGGATGGTTTCCAACCATGGACACATAGCATGATGGGTCCCTAACTGTGATGGTCTGATCTAGTAGAACTAAGGAATGTAACTTGTCTGACTATCTGCCATAGTAATAGTGACTGAAGTGAAATGCTAGTGACATTTTGGCCACCGTTGGTCAGTTTAAAAGAAAAAAAATGCAAGAAGTTTGCAATAAATTTGAGTTTAACACAAGTTAAAGGATAAACGATGGCTGAAAAGTACTTTTCTGCAAGTTCATTTACATTTGTTCACTAAACATCATTTACATTTGTTCACTAAACATCAGAGAACTTATTTGACACCAGAAGAAACTTGCCAAAAGGTTTGTCCATTTTCTGCTTAATTTCGTTTTGCTTATAGTCTTAGATTCCATAACATTATAGAAGTTACTGGAAAATTTCCTCCTCTATATGCATGATTAGTACGTCTGCACTAATGTTTTGATCAAGCAAGTACCAGTTCAGCTAATAAGCACTGAATCAATTATTTTCAAGACTTTAATTTCCTATACCTTACTCTATAAGCAGGTGTGCTTTTGACACCTGCTTCTTTGGTCATCTTTTTAAGAATGGTTATTCTCAAACAGGTGACACTCAGATTTCAGAGGAGGAATTTCAGATCTTTAGGAAGGAATCTAAGCCAGGTGATGTTTAAAAGCAGAATTAACACTGCAAACAAGTATTAAGTTTGCTCATGAAATAGTGATTACTTGCAAGTTTGTTTTTTCCTTCTCTGTGAGTAATTAGAAATATTTAACTGGTTTTTGTAGCTTTTAATAAAGTGCATCTTATGGCAGTGTCCATACATCTATAATAGGTGAGTTGAAAGACTTGTGTAAATTTAAAATCAAATGTGGCCCTCTTTGGATGGCCAAAAAGTGGTGAAAGACTTGTCTAAGGTCAAATATCACAAGGCAAATCATGCACCTTACAATCTTTTATTGGTTGCCTTGTTACTGGCTGCAATAATGGCAAGAAAAAAATCTAAAATCATTCCCATAAATGGGGCTTTACAAACAAAATACATGAGAAAAACAAATTGGCTTCAGCCACGAAAACAGTGGGCATTGTGGATTTTACAATAGTGAATTGACTACCCATCTGATAGAGAAAAGCCTTGCTTAGGTATAGTTACATAAAATATGGAACCTGATTTGACAATATCTACTTGTTGTGGACGCTAGGTGGGGGTGGGGGAGAGTTCCAAGTAAATATAAAAGGTGTGAAATATTTTGAGTTAAAAATTTGAACTAAAAAGATAGGTGCTCAAAATCATCCTGAATTGTTGACTCCTGGACATCATGGTGCTAGGAAAATTCAGTTTCAGAAAATTGGGTCATAAAATTTTGGTCAGAGAAATATTCCCCAAAGAAGAAAAAAACTTACAACTTCAGTATTAGAATTAAATTTGTTTAATCTGTTCACAGAAGATTTCAGGAATTTTACTTATATATATTTTACTTAAACATGATTTTTTTTTAGTGGATACTTGTATTTGAATAGACACTTTTTATTTATTAAATATATTTATTTATTTTAATCTACTGGTCTGATTATTCAAGAAATATTATTACAGAAAAATATCCAGTCTCTGCTAGAATTTTAATTTGTTTAATCTATTCACAGTAGCTTTCAGGAATTTTTTCATTCATATATATATATATATATATATATATATATATATATATATATATATATATATATATGTGTGTGTGTGTGTGAGCGGAAACATATTTGTACACATACAAATTTTTTATTTATTGTATTTCCAACTAATGAATAAACATATGTTTCAAATAATTAGCTGTACACAGATGCATAATAACTACATATGCATGGAAAACAGAAAAAAAAAATTGATTTAATAGAAATAAATCCCATTTATCCATTTTAATGGGTGAAAAAAGTATTCGTACAATGCAAATTTCAGATTTTAAAACTTTTAAATTGTTTTAATACTTTAGATTATTCAAGTGGATTATTCTGTAATGTTCCAAAAATGTTATCTTTAGCTTAAAAACTACAAACAGAATTTTTGGTAATTGATATTCGTGCAAGAAAGTTATCATGCAACGAACTGAGAAATCCACAAAAAAAGAACTGATTGTTAAGCTCTGGAAAGAAGGTAAAAGTTACAGGAAAATCTCAGACAAACTGAATGTTCAATTTACTACAATTATTTCATCCATTGCAAGGTATAAAAACTGATAACTATTGAAAACCAAAGAAGATCAGGTGTTCCACAGAAGATTTCTTCACTAGTTGCAGGATGATTTGCTTTCATCAGGAATCTGTGTCATTAAACGGACAATAAGCAATGAAATTCATAGGAACAATCTAAAGTCATGCTTGCCTCGGAAAACTTCACTGCTATTGAAAAGACACAGAGATGCTAGACTGAAATTCGCTCGTGAACATAAGCATAAGGAAAAATTGTATTGGGAAAAAGTATTATGGACAGACGAAACCAAAACGGAGTTGTTTGGATGTAATTCTAGAAACCATGTATGGAGGAAAGATGGCGATGCCTTCAAACAAAAGAACACAATTTCAAGTGGTGGCAGCATCAATGGTTTGGGGATGTTTTTCTGCAAATGGTACTGGCAGCATATCAGTAATGGATGGTAGAATGAATGCCACAGAATATCAAAATATTTTGGAAGCAAATTTAATGATTTCGGTTGAAAATCTTGAACTTCTTCCTGATTGGGTTTTCCAACAAGATAATGATCTTAAGCACACTACAAAATCTACGAAGAAATGGCTTGCTGAAAATAATCTAAATATTCTGAAATGGCCAAGTCAGTCCTCAGATTTAAACCTAATCGAGAATCTGGCGTTATTTGAAAATTCAAATCCAATTGAGAGCTCCAACAGACATCCCGGATTTGAAAACTATATGTGAAGAAGAATGGAACAAAGTACCAACTAAAATTTGCAAATCATTGAAAACTACAAGAATAGTTGGTTGCTGTAGAAGTGAATAATGGCTATTCTGCAAAGTATGAAATGAAGATTATGGATTCTTTTTTTGTATTGTACGAATAATTTTTTCATCCATTAAAATGGATAAATGGGATTTATTTCTATTAAATCAAATTTTTTCTGTTTTCCATGCATATTTAGTTATTATGCAACTGTGTAGAATTAATTATATGAAAAGTATGTTTATTCATTAGTTGGAAATACAATAAATAAAAAATTTGTTTGTTTACAAATATGTTCCCCACCACCCCACAATAAATATTTTTATTTTTGCTGTGTGTGTGAGTTTTTGGATTATTCCATCCTTGAGAACGTAAGTAAGAAGCAATTTAAGCGTGTACAAGGTTGAATAAAAAGCTTAAGAGTATGGTTTGGGGGGGGAGACACTTCCTGAAATACTTGGATAAATCACTTCAGCCTAAGACTGATTTTGAATATTTGACTTTATTTGAATTCAGTAAAATGACAAATGTCCTTAGTAGGGGTTTTAAATGGTGGTCTAAGAAATCTTTACTAAATTCTCTGGCATGCCCTTTCTTTCATAAAAAGTATGTCTATATTCCAAAATAGGAATATCTAATGTAACATTTATTGTTCCAGAATTATTATTATTACATTTTATTTGTGTGTGTGTGTGTGTATATATATATATATATATATATATATATATATATATATACACACAATTAATTCTTTAAATATTTATGGAAAGCTTTCTAATATAGAAAGGATAACATTAAAACTTGTAATTTTTGTCGTTGAAGACTTAGGTTTGGTTCTAAGAGAATTTTCTTATTACTATAAATGTTATTTAGTAAGTACATGTGTTTGAGTAGAGGTCTTTGTTTATTTACAGTGAAATTGGTGATCTAGGTCAGTAAGCATTAAATCTCGTTAAAGAAAATATACCCTTTGGCGATAAAAAAATATTTGCAGATGGGGGATTTGAAAAAAAAAACAAAAACAAAAAAAACACTGAATAAATTTAGAATATAGTGGGATTGGTAGGACTGAGAAGATTGGTGAGTTGTTAAGTCAATTAAAAGAATTTTCTGACTCCAGTTAAATGACTTGTCAGAGAGGATCATTAAAAAATGCAATTAAATCTTTATAAAAAATCCTCAACACGTATTTGCAAGCTTTTAAAAACAAAAACTGCAAACTCTACTTTTGGTTCAAACTGCATTGCCATGTAAGATCAGGAAGTCAGGTTTACATTGAAAATTTTGATAATGAGTTTTTAATTTTCTTTTCTGTTTTATGCAATCTCCAATTTATTTCCTTCAATATTGAACATCAAACATAGCAAATGTGGGCACTACATAATTTTTCATCTTAAAAAAAAGAAAAAAGGGAGGTAATCATTTTTATGGATTAACATTCATTAAGCCTACCTCTCTATGGCAGTTAGAATCTAAAAGATGTTTTTATTTAATAATTTTCAAAGGTGGCATACTGTTCATAAAAATTGATTTCTGACTTTTATACAAAGTTATCTGTACTTAGTTCTATTTATAAATGTCAAGACTGAAACTGAGGTTTATGTTATTGATAAATATGAACTACTGATGTTGACTTTTTTTTTCAATTTCTTACAATATTTATTTGCAAAAGGAATTATGCTTATAAAATTTAAAAATATTTTAACTTTAAATAGCCCACAAAGGGTAAAGTTGTAAAACAAATAATTCAATCAATTTCTCAGTTATCAATGAAACTGTGCTTACATCCCTTTCAGACTTGACATTTGTAAATAAAAATGGAATATAGATAACTCTTTATAAAGTCAGACACTAATTTGAGACTCTTTACATTATGAAGATGACCCCCCCACCTTAAATAATGAAACTATTTTTCAATTCTAATAAATGTCTTGGTTTGAAGAATGTCCAATAAATGGGAATCTACAAAAATTTTATAAAAAAAATTTTTTTATTTTAATATAGTAGAGATGAATGCTGCAAAAAAAAAAAAAAAAAGAAAATTGTTTATATGGCAACGTTTCCAACATGGGATTTGGAGAGATCACATGCCCCCCCCAAAAAAAACAACAAACAAACAAACAAACCCAAACACCATTAGTGTCTTACATTAGGAGATTAAAGATGGAATTTCACATGAAACACATTTAAAAAAAAAAAAAACTCCTTAGAGTTTTATATTAGGAGATTAAAGATGGAATTGGGTGGGGGAAAGGAAGAATTTTGGTGATAAAAAACGAATAATGTTGGGACCCCCCACCCAAAAAAAACAGCCATGATTTGAAGTTATCTCAAACAATTTCATCATTTGCTCATGTGGATTATTCTATTTGGGTAACTAGACATCTAATCTCCTGCACCCAAAGAAACATGGGTGGAAATATCCGAAAGGCCAAGAGTGTGCTGATCGAATACCATTAACCAAAACCTGAGCCAAGCCATTCTATCAAACCATGAAAAGCAGTAACAAGCAAGGCCTAACGGACAAGGGCCTGACATACAGTTGCTGCATTGGAACTCCCAGCAGGTGCCATAATAATCTTTTAATGTATGCTGATGATCAATAGAATCTGAATGGTCAGTGAATCATGATTTTTTTTTAATATTTACGTTTTCATCTTACCCCAAGCCACTTCTTTAAGTCTTTTGAACATTATAAGTTTAGTTTTTTCCTTTGTGTGGCTATCCTAAATAATTTGACCAAGGGAGATAACTTTCTAAAATTTAAATCCCAAAGATTGTTCACTAGATTGTACTATTACGTGATTCTGTGTGTGTGTGTGTATATATATATATATATATATATATATATATATATATATATTTTTTTTTTTTTCATCCCACACATGTAAAAATATTGGATTGAAGGATTTGTTTGTTTAACACCATATCTACTCCTTATAAAAATACAGGAAAAGTTGAAAATGCAACTAGAGTCTTTAAAAATATCTAAATAAATATTCTTAAAGTCTCCAGTTGCATTTTCCACTTCTTTTCCTATATATGAAAATCCCACACCCACCAGAAAAATTAAATCTCTGTAATCCTAATGAGGAAGGAGGAGAGAAATTGTATTTTGATAAAAAAGAAAAAAGATCTTATGTTCTCTAGCTAGGTTAAAATAATAGACTAACTTTTAATGATCTGGGATGTACAGGTTGTGTAATGGATAATGGCTCAAAATGAGAAATCAGAGAGCTGAGTTCAAATTCCAGTTAGGTGCATTACATTCACTTACACAAAAATACCCTTAACACATGAATCCATCTCTTCTCCCCCAAGCTATGGGTTGAATAGCAGGTCAGACTAGGTCCTCTAGCCATGGTTGGCAACCAGTCTACTGCAGAAAGAAACAGACCTAAATTGCCAAGTGTGTATCATGTATGGCCCTTAAGTGACTGCTAATATCTTATTCAAGGGTCAAATGTCATCTAAGGGTCATGAGACCTATAATAAATCTACATATGGGCAAAACTTATTTCTTCAAATGATTTAACCAGTGTCCCAAATATTTAGATTTCGGGATTAAATAACCCATAGAGGTGTTGATAAGCCGCTAAACAAAACCAAAAACCCAATACTTACCATATAATCAGTTTCTACCTCCACAACAATTAAACCAAAATTACTTTCTCATTTAAAATCTATTGTTGTTAAGAACCTGAAAACTTAAATCAATCATTTTTGCATTCCAATTCAAGCTGACTTGTGACCTTTCCTAGAAATTATCAATTCTTTCAGGTGAAAAGTTGTTGAACATTTATTATCAACTACCATATTAAATGGAAATGTTACGATGCTATTTTATATTTATGTTCAATAAGCTATTTATTAAGTTTATTTTAATCTAGAATATGGCTAAAAATATTAGATTTATAAGTTGACTATCCACACAATCATAAGCAAATTTTAGGAAAGAAATTCCCATTAATACTAGAAAGCAGCTGGTGGCCGATAAGTTTAATATCCTGAAAAACTGTTTTTAAAGGAAATATTTTTAAAAATGCAACTGATAGTCATGCTAACTGTTAAATCAATGAATATTTCTTTTATGGAAACAGCTAATCTCATTCTGAGAGAGGAACTTATCTGTTTTACTGATAATCTTGGATATTCCAAGTCTTTAATTTTGACTTCTAGCATCCATGGTGATAAATACATAAGCTATGAGGCAGATTTATTATTGCTTCTGCAGACATTAGATAGGCTCCTTATCTTTTTCAATATATAACACACAGAATTTATTAATAGTAGCCTGGCAAAATGAATGGAAGAAGGCCTCCTGATGGCAAAAGCAGAATAATAACTTGAGCAAAAAAAAAAAAAAAAAAAAAAAAAAAAAAAAAGTAATTTCATACAAATAATTGAAACAAAAAAAAAAAAAAAAAAAGTCATACTGTTTGAAATTAGTAGAAAGGACAAACTAGATAGAAGATTTAACAATTTTTGATAGCCACAAATGTGTAGAATTAAGGAAGAAGACAAAAGTCTGAATGAACATTGAAAGTTCCATATTCAGGATGAAGTCAGGAGTAAACTTTGAGCCTTTTTTTTTTTTTTAAAGTGCCTCTAGAATGTTGCTCTGCATTACATTGATCTATCTCAATGGATAGATATAATTTGCAGCCCTGAAGTATTTCCTCATTATCAGAGAGTAGTGTACTAGTGCCATTAAAAAAAGAAAGCAAAGTTTTAATCATGAGATGCATTGAAACAAAAATCAAGATTCTATAAAGTGGAGATAAAGAATTCACAACTAAAATAGAAGGGAATGAACCATTTAATTAATCCGTTCACTTTATAGTTGTACAATGGCACCTGATTCATTGATTACTGGTAATTATATAAATTGCTTTTTCCTAAATATCTTTTCATGATAAAAATTTTATATATTTAATAAAATGGTGAAATGGAAATATAAATCGGAAGAAAAAGATGAGCAACAGAAATGCCAAAAACAGTGACAACAAAGCTTTTCTTTAAGACCAAGTTGAAGCAAGACTTGAGCAAATAAGACTGCAATCTAAGAAACACAGCAGTAAAGGAATTAATTAAACGGTTCATTTTGCTTGGCAACTAATTTTATCTAAATGCAGATAAATATTTTATTTGCATAGATTATTAAAAAACTAAGATAAGTAATCACATATAAATTTACTAACTTAAGTTGATTTACCTCCCTTCTAATTACAAATGAGACAGAAAATATATAAATACACATTGATAATTATTATATGGATTGATGATTGATTATCATCCTCTTCTATATACAGTCTCTTGCCAGGATAGGTTTCTTTCTTGTAGGCCTAAAGTGTAATATAATTTGTTAGTTTTTAATTGGAATCTAGTTTCAGTAAGAAAACGTAGGGCAACATCATGTAACCTCTCAGTCACTGAATATACAGGAGCCATTTTTTATTTGCAGTTATTTTTTTTGTTTCTACAACACCTAACAAGGTTGCTAATAAACAGACTAGCAAGAAAACAGTGACAGTCTTTTACATAATGGGGAGAATGACTAAGAAGTTTCATATCAGATTGGGTTTTTCTCCAAAAGCACATGATGCAACCACTTTGCTAACTTCCGAACTGTATAAGTAAAATATTGCAATTATAAGAGACGAGCAACCCCCACCACAACAGTGATGAGATTGGGCAAGGCAAAAGACACGGAAAGGAGAAGACATGGCTGTTTGTAATGAGATCCTAATAAAAGACAGCTTGTACTTAAAATTAGGATTTTTTTTATGGAACTTGTCGCAACTTTAGTAGGTGAATATGACCAAAACTATATATTGGTTTTAAATTTCTTACCTGAACTACTTTATAATTTGTAGACATTCGCCATGCTTGCTGATCCATGACCATGCTAAAATGACTATGCCTGATCATGTGACCATATTCAACCAATCAAACTGCATTTTAAACAGATAGCAATCAGTGCTACCTTTTTTCTGTATAGAATGGAAAGAATTCTCCAACTCCAATCAGATGCAAAACAGATCATTGCATTGCCACACATCTCTCCATCTCAATTTAACTTTTGAAAATCACAGAACTGTGAAACCAGTAAAGGTACTCTATATATTCTATGTATTTTTAAATACTAAATTTCACTCAATACAAGGCTCAAGAGCCACTCAAGGTATAGGATTATGGTCATGATGAATGTTGTGTGTGATATGAATGAAAGAGAAGACACGGTAGGAAGTATCCGTGCAAGAGTGTGCTCCATAAAGTAGCATTTCATGGAATAAAGCTGTGCAAATGGAGCATTCTCATTATATTTGGAATATACAGAAGAAATGGTGGTGCTTTGAATCTGCAGAAGTGGCAATGGTATGTACGAGTTGAAAAACTCTGAACTGATGTAACTAAAGAATGGAACTCATCAGCACATTTGCCATGGAAATAGTGATAAGCTTAAAGCATTGCATCTGTGGGGAAAGAGGCTGTAGAAAGGAAAGTCTTCCCCTGACAATACTGTGTAAAAGATATTGAATTCTATCAAGGCTGGGAAGAGAGGATTGAACAGCTCCAAACAAGACATGGCAACTATATCCGTGTCCTGGGTAAGACAATAAACTACATTCAACAGCAAGGACTCTGATCAGGAGCTTTTGAGGAGTGTGGAACCACCTTTTAATTGCTGGTGTTCCCAGATCCATCCTGACCTGGGGTGGTAGCACCTGTTAGGGTCCCAGCTATGGGCAAATAGTAAACCCTCAAATTGAGGTCAAAACACTATGAAAGTGTAAAATAGGTTTTAATACCAGAAATACTTTGTAAAAAAATTATTTCTAGTAATACATTTTTGAAGAAAAGAATATTACCAGGAATATATTTCTGAAGGGAAAAAAAATATTACAAGCAATACATAATAAAAAAAAAAAAAAAATTATTATCAGCAATAAAAATTGTCTGCATTAAATAACTCATTGAGGTTGATATGCTGTAAACATGGCAGCAATTATTCTGTTTTTTGTCTAATTTGACTCTTATAAAGATAAAGCATTTCAGGAGGGAGTCATGTGCTTTTTGATGTGGTAGAATGTGCTGACCATTTTCCCAGTATCTTTAACAATGGATTATATATATATATATATATATATATATATATAGACACACACACACACACACACAATGGCTGGCTAGTCGTTTTCAAACACACCCATCTGCTAGAGTGGTCAACGACACCCTATCACAGACACCCACTCCACTGACAGTCCAACTGATAAATTCTATTTACCGTACCCCACCCCAACCGTATTGACACAAACTCAGTCCGCACCAGGGTTGATAAAACAGACAACCAATCTCTTTGTCTGCTGAAATATTTGCTCTGTTATAATAAATACATTGAGCTATTTTTGTGGATCAGTTTTAATATTTTATATTACTAGGAGCCACTTGGATTATATGCCAACATACTTATTACATTTACTAATATATATATATATATATATATAATACGTGTTCTACTTAAGACTGAATAGTTGTTCAAAGCATGGAGCTTCATCTACATGCCTTTCTAGTCAAACTTTTTGGGGTTTTTTTTTCTCTCCACCCACTTACCAAGGGGAGGGGTTGCTTAGTGTAGGTGGGGGGCAACCTTTTGCTATGTGTTGACTTAGGGTTTTAAAATCATTCAGTGTGCCAACAGCATATGTATATTTTAGAAAAGTCTCGGTCAATATACCTGTTTTGCAATATATATTTATATAGTAATATGTAGTATATATACTTTAGTATATCTTAAAATTGAAACAGCTAAATATCTTCTTTGTGCTGTAGTAGTTATTATTGGTTGGGATTCAGTGATGCCATTTGCGGCTGCATGCCATTGGAAATTGCTTGGCGTTGCACATGTGCCATAGGCTGCTGACCCCTTGCTTAGTGAGTTTGATCTTCTGTAAACTTGGCCTTGTGTCAGACGGAAATTTGTTAGAAACATGTATATCGATGACATGTGACAAATTTACAAGCTAATTTGTGCCTTGCCAGAGAAAACGGTCTCATCATAATTAATTTAATTTTTGTGATGTATTACTTCAGGACATAGCTGATTATGGCTCTACGCAACTTTCTATTTCTCCCCTTGCTAAAAGGTTATTTAAACTTTAAGTTTAACTGTGTGCTGAACAGAGTTAAACAAGAATGATGCAGACTGTTGTACTAAGCTTTAAAATTGTGAGAGCCAAAGCAAATAAACTATTTTTATTTTATTATTAACTCATTAGGCCAAAATAGACAAACAGGAGGCAAAAGATATGGCAAAGAGCTCCAGCAACCTGAAGAAAACAGGAATAATGGAAACCTTGAATTAGAACCGCATTTGAGAGGTAGTAAGGAAGCCAAAAGGAACTTTCTATTAAACACCATGAAGAGAGAGTTGAAATTTCTAGAGCTGTTAATAAGAGGGCTTGGAAAATTTGATACTCACAGAACAGGACAGATTGAAGGAAACGGGGACAGAGGAAAAAAATTGTCTAACCTACTATGTGAGCTTCAGTAAATTAAAGTTTAGGAGAGATTTAAAAAAAAAAAAAAGACTAAATATAAGAGTTAAAAAAGAGGAAATTGTTGAGCCATGATCGCCATCTTGAAGGGACACAATACATAGAAGTTGTACGTGCTAAAAGAGAGCCTTCCATTCATTCAAAATCTGCTGTGAAAAAAATATTTCCTTATGTTTAGGCAATAGGGTATCCTTGTAGATTTATGTTGGGTATTATGTTTCAAGAAATATCTTAATCAATTGACTTTTCTATTTTTAAATAGCTGTATTTAATCAAGTCTAAGACATTCCATTTCAAGTGAGAAACGGTCAAGACTTGATACCAAGTAAGCGTAGTATGGTACAAGACCATAATATATAAAGTTCTAAATTGCAACATGTGTAAATATGTCCTATTTAGTGATTCATTTAGCTCCATCCTTACTGAATGCTCTTTTATAGCGTTGTGTCAGACTAAATTTAAACTTACTAGAGAAATTAGTAGTCTAGCTTTCAAATTAAAACAAACAATAATTGAAATGGCTGGAGTCTTAACTATTTAACTTTTACTGCAAAATTGTTTTTAGGTGATGTTAGAAGGAGCTTATATATCTTTCCTGACTTTAATAACTAGATGGTAGGTTTGTACGACTTAAATAACCTGGTTAATTCCGAGAGAGATTAAAAAAAAAAAAAAAAAAAAACCTTTTCAGATGGGGAATAATTACGGTGCTTAGTATTCATTCAATGCTCAAGTTGCGACATTTGTCAGAACCCCCCCCCACCAATTTTTTCTTTCTCTAAATCTGTTTAGAAGAGGAGTTGTGTTCATAGCATCAATACAGTATAAAATCAATTTGACTTTTTACAGAGTTAATCGACTTAGCTGTTATTGACAAATGTCAATTTTGAAACTGTTTACATTATTTATATCAGCATACTTTTTTCCTGAATTTTTAAAACTTTAAATTTTAAAAAAAAATTTTTAAAACATATGCACAGGCATTGGGAGATAAATAATTATTTATTTTAAATGAGGAATAAATGAAAATATACTTTTATTGATTTATGTAAATTTCTTTTCTTTAAAAATGTATATATATTTTTAAAAAAAATCTTTTTGTTAAAAATTGTTTTTATTATGCAGAACAGCTAAGCCAATAATTTCGCAAAAAATTAGGTCAATTTTACATTGTATCAATATTGTAAAGAGGACACATCTTGTAATAGATGACTGAGAACATTTGGGATAAAAGGCAGTTGTGAAAAGTTGTACTTCTCAGTGTTATGGTACATTCTCACCCCCTGTCTTTTTGCATTATTTAAATTAGAATTCTAAATATGGATACTGAATTAGAAGACTCTTTCAGGATGAAGACATTTTTTTATGATGGGTTTTCTTTTAATTGGGGAGGGAGGAGAAAAAAAAAAAAAAAAACTCTGGGAGAAACTCAAAGGGAACTTCAGTGTAAGAGACAAAATGAATGAGAATTGTAATATGTAAAACTCCTGTAATGTTGAAATACTCCAATAAACACTTAGTGATGCAAAATTTTAAGAGAATGTTACCCACACATGCAAAATAAGAAAAGGTCTCTCTTGAAATGGGCAAGTGTGCAGAAATACTTGAGACCCCTCTCTTTGCTGTAGACATCAGATTACAACCTATTCCAGATACTCTTCCTTCATTTCAATAAGCTTAGCTTATTCTGAGTGGAGAGAGAGCCTGTTTGCATTCAGTTTTTTTTTTTTTTTTTTCATCTAAATCTGGGTTTCTCACACTAACCCCAAGAATTGGTGGTAGGGACAATTTTTTTTTATTTTAATTCTGTTTACATACCTTGAAAGCTTAAATAGCAGTAGTGAGAGGAAAATGAAATTGTCTGTACATTTATCTGACAACCAACATTCATGGAATTGCTAAATGTAGGAAAAAAAAAAAAAGCACTGCAGAATTATCCATACATTTTAAAATTTGTATCTCAGTCTAGTCTATTTTTTTTTTTTTAATCATTTTATTCAAAGCAAAGCAATAAAGTCACTAAGACATAAGAGGTTATTGAGTGTAAAGGAGAATAATTAAAGAGGAACTGGAAACCCAATCTTAAACAGGAAACAAAGGGATAAACCAATACTCCTGTTCAAAAGCTGTTGAAGTTGCCCCCCAAACTATCACGCAGAAAGATGCCTGCTTTGAAAATCAGCTCAAGTGATGGGTCCAATTAGTTCAGTAACCCTGAAATCATAAATGCAAGATTTTTCTTCCGATTTCAGTGCAATGAGATCATTAACTTTTTTTTTCAAAATGTATTTGAAGTTTCCTGAAATCAGACAGTTTTGTTAGCTTTCATCTGGTTGTTTTATCACAGCACTCTCAATGTCAGTGATGAGAATTGAACAAAGATTGACTTGTAAAGAAAACCTAGATTTCCTTAAAGCAAGGCATTTTTATTTTACTGTCTGAATGTTGAATAAACATGTTAGGAAAATAGCAAGAAAAACATTACATTTCCTAAAAGGGAGGAAGCAACCAGATATTAGTTCATGACAGTTACCAGTGAGCTTACATTTCAGCCAATAAAAACAACGATTATCACCGATTTTTTTTTTTTTTTTTTTTTTTTTTCTTATTTTACATAATGCTCTCTTGTTTATGCATGCCAAAAAATATGCTTTTGCAATTAGTCTGTAATCCTGTCAGTTTCCTTTTAAATAAATCTCTTTAAGCAAGAGTGGCAGGCTTAAATGATATTAAAATCAGCATTTTTCATCAGTAAAAAATGGGGAGTGAGTTAAACATAAGCTAATATGAGTTTCCCTAAACATACATACATTTCAGATGCTTTTTTGGCTGGGGTGGAAAACTGTAAAGAAAAAAAAAAAAAAAAAAAAAAGAAAAAAGAAAAAGCAGATTTCCTTACTTAAAATGGTGGGTGGGTTGATAATAGAATTTTTTTTTATTATAACAAGAAAAAACACTTAAAAATGAATTCTGACAAAAAAAAAAAAAAAAAAAAAAAAAAAAAAATATACTTTTCCTCAAGAGTAAAACCAAGTAGAAAAATTAAAACTTCATAACAATCAAAAACATCTCAGAATATGGAATGAGATGTAAAATTAACAGTGATTAGAATAGTTCTTGAGACAAAACTACAAATAAATAATTTTCTGCACTGTAATATTCAAAACACACTTTTTTCTTTTTTAAATTCAAATTGTAATTCATCTTAGATGTTCCAAATTTTGGAAACATGTTTTATAGCATCTTCTGACGAGGAAAATTAGTTTTAGGAATTACAGTAAAATGATTTCTTAGTGTTTCTAACTCTTTTACATATAAATTGAAAGGTGATTTAATTTATATAATTCTTTTTTTTGAAACTATTTTTACTGTTATTGTTGCTTCAACCAACTGCTGAAAGCAAAGTGAACCTTTCATAAACCCCACTCTTGCCTATTCAATAACTTTTATTTAATTACATTTACTAGTAACAAATAGCAATTAATCCCTGTAGCTTTAAGGTGATCATCAAAAACGGCTTTCAAAATGTGGAATGTAGTTTCTGAGTTTTTAGTATTCAAGGTTCATTTCACCTTATATAGTGACTTATAAACAACAATATGATTCTATCAACCTTATAAAATTATGTATTATGTTATCACTATTTTGTATTATGTATTATGTTATCACTATTTTGTATTATGTATTATGTTATCACTATTTTGTATTATGTATTATGTTATCACTATTTTACAAAAAAAAACAAAATCTGTATAGATACATTTGGAAAAAAAAGTTTGTGAAATTACCTTAGCAATAAATAACCTGTGGCCTCAACTGTTTTTGTAAAACACATGTGGATATATTCTGTGGGTAGACAAAAAAAAAAAAAATTTAGCAAGATTGCACTTTCCATCAGATGGTGTATCTCTCATTTGGTATAAAGCAAGATTTACATTCAAGAGATTTCCAAATACATAAAAAGTAGCTTATTAGTAAATAAGACATGTAAATGGATTCTAAAGTGATCTTAAATGGAATGTAGATAAAGCATTTAAAATATACAATTTATTTCTTGCATGGCCCAAACAGCTTGGATTAGTTTACACAGGGCAATGATATTAAGTTACCAGAAAGGGTAAATTAATAATTTTAATTTAAATCCTTTTTTTTTTTTTTAGCAATTAGATATGAATGCAGCTGAAATTCAGCCTTTTCTAAATGCCACTGTGTCAATTGTATAATAAGAATTTTTTTCAAAACTTCAAATGAAATTGGATCAAGCAGGTTTCCCTTCTCAAAAAATTAAAAAAAAGGAAAAAGTTAAAAAAAAAAAAAAAAAAAAAAAAAAAAAAAAAAAGGTACAAAAATATAAAGTTCTATATTTTAACAAGTTAAAAAAAAAAATTGTGAGGAAACATTTCATCATGTAAAAAGAATAAGTTTGAAGATGGCAAACTTATATTCCGAAATAATTCGGAGATGCAAAGAATACAGGTTTCAATAAGCTTTCTACATTTGACAACCAAAAAATGTAACTGGTATTCTCAAGTAATCACTTACTCAATACTAACCAAGTTTTGCATTGCTTAACTGTTAGAAACCAAACTATGGGAAGAATTTGCAGATTAAAAAGCAATGCTTAGTGCAATAGCCAGTTTAAATGTTTAGTAGGTAAATTTTGCTTTCTGAAACTGAAATAAGCAACTTGTAAACTTTAAATCATTATTGATGTTGAATGGATTTCTTGAGTATTTTGCTTTTTTATTTAATAAAGCAAATATAAAGAAACCTGAGTTGAAAGTAAGAATTACTTTGTTTTCTGGTCTTTAGTAATATTACTGTTGACCAATCATTAAACATTCCCAATATTGTTTGGATATTTGAAAATCTTTATACATTTGCTTTTAAAATGTTTCAGTCAATCTAGTCTTTGGCCATTATCAGGTATATTCTGTGAGAAAAAAAGTTTCTTTCTTGAAAGTCATTGCTGTATTAAACAGACTATTTCTTTCACTCTCCCTAGAAAGAATTTTTTTTTCTTTTTTTAAATCAGCAAGTATGTAAAGAGATGTAATTGTCCAAACAATTTTGGGTTTGTTAATGAATTCTCAAATTCCTTATAAACAAGCAGACATATCTGAAAGTAAATTTTTTTAAATACTGTACACTCTTCAAAATATGAAGTTCAGTAAATCAGCCTTTAATTTTCATTTTCAACAGTTGTTAAAGACATTCATCTAAAATGAGATGAAACCACAAGATGGTTATCACCAACCATTACACTTTTAAGTTGACCCTTAATATAAAAAACTCTTGTTTTCTATAATTGTGTGTAAGACTTGCTGAGAAGTTATACATGACCAGCCATTGTTTTAGGAAAAAATATGCAGAAATTTTTTTATGATTTAAACACTCCAAATTATATTTTCAGATTGCTTGTCATTTTTTCATTTATGTAATTTGTTAAAATACAGTACATCACTGCTGTCTAGCCATTTTAAGCCAAACCATAATCAGTATTTAACATTGAAAAAAAAAAAAAAAAAAAAAAAAAAAAAAAAAAAAAAAATTACTTTCCATTATCTAAAATTCTCATCCATGTGACTGATTTTCAAAAATAGTTATGTTAATTTGGGATATATATCACAAACTAAATATTGAAAATAATTTCTTAAAATGGTCTTCTTTTTGAAATATTTTCAAGATAAACATGATGTAATTTGTCATCAAGCTATATCAGCATAAAATATGGCTGGGCTTGATTCACGGATAGGGGCGATAACTCTGCATTCACAGAATTTTTTTTTTTTTTTTTTTTGAAAGAATTCTATCAAGTATTTTGATAATTTTATGAACCTTATCAGTAACTTTTCTTATATCTTTTTTGAGCAAGGAAATAATCAATATTACTCCCCTTAAGCCAAGAGATGGAAATAAAAACACTGATTCCTTAAATTTAATTTAGGTAAAAAATGTGAACAGTTAAGAAAAATCATTTTAGAAAGACTTGATTTATAAGCTTCATGTTAAGATGAGAGTACAGTCCTAAATTTTGGTATTTTAATAATTAATCAAACACAGCAGTATTAAGGAATAATAAAAGAAACTTTTCCTTTCCTGTCCACAAGGACAGTAACTTGCTCGTAATCAGCATAAATAAGCTGATGTCTTTGCTGTCCATGTGGTTGTCGTAATTGCTGCGGTCATTAAGCTGTGAGAACATTAGACAAGCCTGCCAATGAACTCCACACCTGGATATTTTTCCTTCAGTTGTGGCCATTGCACAAGGATGTGATCAATAATAGGGAGGAGGAGACGAGCTGACAGTGACAAGGTCTGCACCCGACACAGGCTTTCCACGTAGACAATGTTAATATCCAACAGAAGTAGATGCTAAAAAAAAAAAAAAAAAAAAAATAAAATGGTTTACAGGCTTTTATTTATTATTATAATTACTACTACTACTACTAGTAGTAGTGAACTCATTTTTAGATGAGTTTGTAAACACAAAAGTTTTTCAGAAATGAGAACAAAAGAATGAATTAGAAAAGAACTTACTGTAGTGGAGTAATTGGCAATGGTTAAATGTAATTGTCAAAAATGTTCAACAAATAAAAAAGACAAAGAACAGGGCAAAATAATGCCAAGCAAACAATGTATATGCAAATCAAAACTAGACAAAGCAACAGTAATAAGGTAAAAGGTTCACAGAGAATGGTGTTCACATGCAAAAGAGATACCCACCCAATCGGCTGGGGGTCAACAACACAGTCTCAATCCTGTCAGCTGGTGCTTCAGAATATGCTGACAGCACCTCTGCAGGGGGTTAAGAACCCTACCTGTTTGCCGTGGGTGGCAACCCGTAATGTCTGAGGATGGAATTCTGGTGGTTGAGGGTTTCAGGAGTCAGGGTTAGATACTTCTGATTCCCAGCACACCATTTTGGCCCTTACTTGGACTAAACAGGCAGTCAGAGAGGCCAATTCCATTAAATTCAACTTTGGAAATTCAGAATAGTGTCTTTATAAAAACCTGACCTCTACAAATCTTTAATTTCTGGTTTGTATAATTTGTTTAATTGTATCACAGAAAGTGACGACAGTGTTACCCATCCGCTGCCACCAAAATGATTGAAATATCACAAGAGTGCATCAGAGTCTGTAAAAGGAACTGTTGAAAGTGCAGTAAAGAAGGAAATGTAACTTACCTTCAAAAAAAGTCCAGCAAAACACAATGGAATGCATGTGCCAGGACCATTGCATAAAATCTAAAGAAAAAAACAGACGTATATTAAAAAAGGCAGAAAATAAAATCAGCATTTGTAATGCAGGTATAAAAATTTAAAAAATGGATTCTAAACTTGTCACCAAATATAACGAAAATATATTCAGGAGTAATTTTTAAAGAAATAAGGAATTTATTTTTAATCCAATATTTTTATTAATTCAAATACTTTTAGAGGGTCCCTGTGTTTAATTAGATACCATTTGTTTAACAAAAAAACAAAATGTATATTACGTCTACAACAATGCACATTTCAGAAAACCTAATAAATAAAATCTGCCCTGTTGGTTGAGACTTTTTTTTGTATCAAGAAATGCAAGAGAGTAAAGCCACTAAGACACAAGGAGTTACAGGGTGTGGAAGAATTAGGAAGAGACTTAAAGTTGGCTGAAAAGCATGAAGACAGAAGAGAGTTCTACACAAGTGAGAAGTGCAAGAAAAGAAACTGTTAGCATAGAACTTATGATTGCATCTAACCAGTCCAACTATAAATTAATGAGATCTCAATGCCAGTTTAATACTGCGCTTAAATAAAAAAAACAAGTCTGGATACCAGAGAATAGGGACTGTAGAATACACAGACTGCACTTCTTCAAGGGGCTGACCCCAGCAATGAAGCCACCTGTTTGCTGTGGTTGGAATCTCATAAGGTGTGAGGTTGGAAACCTGGAGGCTGAGCAGGACCATGATCCCTGGTTATATAAGTGGTCATGTGACAGGCAACACACCTCTTTGGTCATTACTTGATCTAGATGGATGGCCAGAGAGGTTTGATTTGATCAATTGGATGGTTATGTCAAGCACTAGAATCTATGTAATTAAGCATGACATTGTCTCAAACAGATTGCATAACTATCAAACATTCAATTCTTTATTATTTTTAAAATGCTAGAAGTCAGTAATTGAGACCCAACTGAATTGAAGAGAAAGAAACTTTGACTGCTGTTTCAAATTAAGGTGTCAGATTTTTGGGTTACTGAGGCTCAAAATTAACAGGGACTCAAAGTTTGCCCATAAGAATACACTGTATCTCTGCTTCAACCAAAGTGAATGCGTTTAACCCACTGGTAAATTCCCAATAGTAACTGAACTCTGTGGTGGAACACAGGACAGAGAGAGAGAGAACAAGAGAACAAATGGAATCTCCCTGACTGATTCAGAAACTGAATTCCTTAGATGAATCATAATTGAATCTCTAATGGAAATTGAATTTACGATTGAGAGGGTTGAACAATACATCTGCAAAATCCTTCGAGATGTTTCAAGTGTTAGAAGTATGGGCACCAGAAAGAGAGCTGCAGAGAAGAAAAAAGAAAGGCATACAAACTATGCAATCGAAACAAAACTAATAACATAATCCACAATAGTAAATCACATGAAAACAGATACATAATACTACCGACCAACTCTGTCACGTCCATTATCCAGAATAACCTATCCCATATAAATAATCTTGAAATAGTCAACATTCCAACACCCGAGGAAGGCTGAAACGTGATAAAAGATGAAGACAATAGTCCGAATAATGTAAATAGTGTACATAATACATCATCCCAGAAATATAGACAGATGTACAAGATGCACTCACAGTGAATGTACAAGATGGTCCGAAAGTCTTGTCACTCCTACATAATATAATTTTCTATTTCAGATGGATGACAATCATTACTATTTGGTAGGGGTGACAAGACTTTCGGATCATCCTGTACTTACTTAGTACCTGTAAGACATAAATACTACAAGGAGACCAACAGGAGAAAACTATTTGAAAATGCTGAAACTGTCAACAATGTCCTACCTTAAAGAAGTAGGCTTATACCAAAGCATAACACTTACAACAGATCATGTATATATATATATATATATATATATATATATATATATATATCTCTATAAAACATACCCTTGCCTTGAAAGTATAAAATTATGTACAAAATATCTGAAGTTGAATCCATACAAATGCATTCAAAATATTTAGATTTTGGCATTGAATAACCCATATAGGTGTTGATATGCCATGAAACAAAACCATCAAAATAGACTAGCTGGGACTCATGATGATGAACTAATATAACTATGTACCATGCCTGTAGGTGGCATAAGACATCAACATTCCAACCATTGCCAAGAGACAAACCTGTGAGGTTCCGGGCAGAGATATCCAACAAACAGAAGATGGACACAGATTACCAGTGAAAGAGATGACCTGTGACTGGGATTATGGCTCATAAAAATCATCCAATAGAAACTCTTGTCCAAAGAACTTATCACCTTTTCAAATTATGACCACTTTGTAAAATGATTTAGATTTTTTTCTTTTTTTTTTCCCTCTCTCTCTCTTAATTTGACAGCTGATTCTATCAAAGAAACATTTATCAAGACATTGTTATAAGAAGAGTTATCTTTTCTTAGCTTCAACCGGTGTAAATGGATATTGCCTTCATCTTTGTTGCCATATTTATTACAAGGTTCTGGCTGTTGTATGCTCTGGCCTGCTTCTGGTGGTGGAATGTCGAACTGAACCCTTTATTTCGCTCACTGGGGTAGACTGATCTAGTTCCACGTTCAATGGATGCCAGTTATCAGTTATCTCCTGTTAATTCCCCTCTCCAAGTTTTCCACTGCCTTAACCGGGTATTGAACTCGCACTCTTTAGGTTCTGTCACTGGATCTAACCAATGCCTTTATCCACTGTGCCATGTGCTCTTGAGGATCAGTGACAGGACCCAAAGAGTGTGAGTTCAATACCTGGTTAAGGCAGTTGAGAACTTGGAGAGGGGAATTAACAGGAAATAACTGATAACTGACCTCCATTGAACCATGGCATGTGGAACTAGAACAGATTAGCGAGTGAAATAAAGTGTTCAGTTTGACATTCCAACCACCTGAAGAAGGCCGAAATGTACAACAGCCGAAACGTAATAAATATGGCGACAAAGATGAGGACAATAGTCTGAATAATGTAAATAGTGTAGATAATACCTCATCTCAGAAATATAGACAGATAATGGTGTAAATGGCATATATATTTCTTTATTAATTCTTATGATGAACTTTTAAATTTAAATTCTGCTTTTGAAACTGAAGAAAAAATATTTGTCATAAACTTTTTAATTATATGAATGTTCTTGATCACAATATAGAAAGACTAACATTAAAACTATTAATTTGTAATGATTTTTGTTCTGTAAGAATTAAATGTTTTGTGTTGGAGAAACCTACCAATTTCTACCAATGTCTCAATTATGATTTTATCTTTGTTTTCAATAGGATTTAACCTTGCTGAAACAAATTCTACCTTTCAAATCTTTGTCTTTTTACATCCGACCAATGATATGCAAGCAGCACTACCAGAATAAATAACACTAGTCAGCACTCAATGTGTTTATTCTATATAAACTTCTTAAACAAATCCTTTTAACAATTTGTTAAATTATATAGAAGTCAAGAAATTGAGAAATAGCATATTTTCATGCAAAGAAACATAAACAAAAAAAAAAAAAAAAAAAAAAAAAAAAAATCAACCTGACTTCAATAGTAGCTTCCTAATTAATACATAAATTAATTGGGTCAAACTTAGCATAAAATTAACAAAAAATGAGAAAATCTTCAGTCGATTACTGAAATCTCCTGATGAGTGGACCATACATTTGTAAAAATTATTGTCTATGAAACTTCAGAGTTAAGTTGCTGACTATAACATCAGTCAGCTGAGTGAGAAATTTTATTTGTATCAATCATTTTATCTATCTCTCTATATATATATATATATATATATATATATATATATATATATATATATAAAGTGAACATTGAATTCAACACTTAGAGGCGACAGGCTGTCTTATGCTAGACACAATCGCCAGACCACGAGTGTTGTTTTTTTCTCGGCTATTTATATATATGGGTCAGCGGTGCAAAGTTGGAAGTCTATTTTGGTGGCTATCTTGCCGGAAGTCGTTTATTCATTCACACACACACACACACATATATATATATATATATATATAGAGAGAGAGAGAGACCACTTTTATTCATAAATATTGTATACCTTAAAACTATTTTCACCATAATATATATATATATATATATATATATATATATATATATATATATATATATATATATATATATATATCAGGGACTGTGTAAATATAAATGTATGAAAATATAAAAGTGACCACTGAGGCTAACACTGAAATGTTTCATTGCTTGAAGATTGCGTTCAAACATGAAACAGACTGTCTTATATAACAGAAATGTGTGTAATGTGAATGCTTAAAACTATTCTCATGCACAATATTTTTATTTTTTATTTATACCATGAATTAAGATTGAACATTTCCATTACAAAGGGAGAGAACTTATCTTGGAATAATTATACAGTATTCTCTCCCCTGTATCATATATAAATCTTTTCAGTTACGGTTTCTTTTGTTTTTTCGTTTTTTTTTCTTTTCTTTTCTTAATTTAGTACGGTGGTGTAATGGATAGCGGCTCGTATTGACGAATCGGAGAGTCGAGTTCGAATTCCAGCTGAATTCATTACATTCACTTACGTCCTAATACTCTTGGGGAAGGTATGAATCCTCTTCTCCCCCCCCCCACCAGCTATGGGTAAATAGCAGGACAGACTGGGTTCATGCATGGTACATAACTAACTGAACTATTCACTATTCAGACATCCGTTTTCAGAAAGTGAAATTCCAAATTGTTTGACATGATTTTTTTCTCTTTTTTTTCTATCTATTATAGCTCGTGATTAGTACGGCAATTATAGAAATAAATTTGGTTAAGTCAAATCAAGATCCAGATCTTTGATTATACTGCTGTGGGTTTCGCCAGTGATTGGGGTAGGCTGCAGTCGGCTAGATCTCACTTTCTTTCTAAGCACCCTCCCTGTCAAGCGGAGGGGGGCCGCAGTCCTAATGCAGCCCTTCCACATCTTCCTAGTTCTACCTCAACCTCTGTGACCAGGAACCCTGCACACTCTAAGACAGTTTTAACACAGGATGAAGAGACTGTGATCAGACCATCTAAGATGAGCCTTGTTAACAACTAGGATGAGGGAGTTTTATACTGAGGCACCAAGCAGTTGCAGTTATCGAGCAGTTTCAAGATGGATGCACTTGGTGCCCAAGTCTCACTGTTTATGCCTTTAGTGATATACACACCCTCCACATCTATGAACAAGTGACATAGAATCATTTCATTACTCTCTTCTCTCACTTATAGCCATAAAATTATTGTCTGTGACTAGCTTGGTGGTTTCCAGTACAGAAATTCCAGTCTGAGTCAATTTGCAGATGTCACCACACTCCCCCACATTGTCTCTCGAGTTTCACTTTAACCAGATGCCCAAGTGGATTTCAGCCAGAACCCACAAATGGCGAAAACCTTCAAAGTCAAAATCTCGAAAAATTAAATCCCATCATCCCACAACCACATACTAAGCTAAAGCCCCAAAACATTTAGCAATCATGTATCAAATAATCTAATGGAACTGCTGCGAAATAAAAGCAAACATAAATGAACTGCTTCTGCTAATAACAGAGCTATCACTGACAGTTGTTTGCCTTCAGGAAACATTCCTTAAGCAAAATAACAAACTGAATATGAAAGAATACCATCAATACAACTACACACATGACACTGGGCTTCAAGCATCAGATGGTACATCCATCCTAGTTTAGAAATAATGTGCTGTAAGTTTAACAGCTATTTTACAGGTGACTGCTGTTAAAGTGGCATTACAAAGGTCAATAAACATCTGTTCAGTATATATCCAACCGAATGGACCAGTAAATGAAGCTAAAATTCATGAAATCATAAGGCAACTCTCTGCCACTTTTATGATACTTGGAGACTTTAACTGTCACAGCACCATATCAGGTTAAAAAGACACAAACCAAAAGGAAAGTACATTAGAAACAATGATTTATGTATTTGTAATGATAAAACCCCAGACTTAAATCCATTTTCTGGCAACTACTCAGCAACAGACTTATCCCTATGTGACCCATCAATTTATATGGATTTCTCATGGAAGGTACTGGCAGATACAAGAATATATAAGCCAATGTTCTGAAAAACTAGTTGAAGGAAAAAGCATCAAGGACTTAAAACATTTTATGAAAAATCCTCATCTCTACAGCAAAAAATTCAGCCCACACACAAAAACAAAACAAAAAAAAACACAACAGCCCTTGGTTCAATGACAAATGCAAAAAAAGTGAGAGAAGAGCAGCTCTGATAGAATTCAATACGGAACATCTCAAGATGAAAATGCTATGATACAAACAACGTGTATGAGATCTTTGAGAAAACAAAAGTGGATGACATAATATAATTTCTTAAAACAGTGGGCCAAAACCAAAAAAATATAAACCAAATTGGAATGTCAATAAAATCAATTTTCCTACAAACTGCATATCTGAAAAGAATGCATCAATGAAACCAGACCCTCAACAAAAACCCTCTTTACAAAAATACATCAATGAAACCCGATTTACAAATGGATATCTTACAAAGAATACATATTCTATTCATACAAATCTATTGTAAAAATCTTGTTGGCATTAAATAACCCACTGAGGTTGATATGCCATGAAAAAACAAACTACTCATTTGTATCATCTAATAGTCTATCCAGATTGTGATGATTGGGCAGCTCTATCGCAGATACTCCATTTCTGGTCTGATCTAACCCTTGTAAAGATCAAAGCATTGCTGGTAGGGTCAGCTACTTTTTCGAGTGGTGTAAGGAACCAACCATTTTTCCACCATCTTTAGTGATGCATCGTACATATGAGTTCCGCTTGTGGTGAGCTTGAGTCCGAATAGATATTCAAAGCAAAAACTTGCATTGAGAGTTCAACTAGACCGACTAAAATAAACATAATCTATAATATAAAAACACTGATTTTCGCTGCCAGCATGTGACCGAGTTTGACATTAAAATAATGCATTCTCCTTTCACTCAGTCTGGACAGCCTCTAGCCTGGGCTAAGCAATAGAATCATAAATTCAAAGACATAAAAAAATAACTTTTGTTTTTCCAAAGCAAAAAAAAAAAAAAAAAAAAAAAAAAAAAAAAAAAAAATTCAGTAATAAATAGAATTTTTTTTCAAATTTTTTTTGTTTTTCTTTAAATTTCATAGAAATATTCTTAGGTCCATCATTGAATTAAAATATGATAGAAAAATAAGGAAATGTATGCTGAGGTTGGGGGGAAGCACTTAACAGATTGTTATCTTAACAATTAAGGAGAACAGGCAGAGAAGGGAGAGAGAATGGGGAAAAAAAAAAATTAATAGAGGTGGTAACTGCCTCAAAAACTACAGCAAGGCAGATATTATGCAACTTCCAGAACAAAATGCATCGAGGGAACATCTTTACAAGGTACCAAATCTCCAACAATAGCAAAGCGAGTCTTGCCAAAAGAAGACAACTGACTACTGGTTTTCACATCACTTTTATTGACAAGAGACAATTGTCAACAAACCAGATTGGAACAAGTTGCAGAGAGGCCTGTACCTGGATATACCAAGCTGTTCTGCTGTTAATGGAGAAACTCAGATGTGAGTGTCTTTGGGACCTCTTTTGCATCTGCACTGATACACGTCCACCATACACATGTACAAACATACACACACTTCGAGTAAAATTGACATCTGTATGGCAAGGGCTAATTTCTCTTTCTGTCTACCGATACTCTTGAGTGACAGGAAAAGAGTATAAGGCAAAATATGTGACTTTGAGAAGTCATTTTTATGACTTTCTGTTAAACTGAATATATTTTCTAATGTAGTACAAGTTATCGTTGATTTATGATGTCCGAATTGATGAACAGATGCCAACACACACATTCACAAAGGAGCCAAAAGCATGCTTGGAGTGAAAGCATTTAATGATAGGATAACTCTGTTTGGCAGCAACATTGTTAGGTTACATTGCTGAAACCTTTCTTGATGTATCACTCAGAAAAACCATGACCATTCAAGAATGTAAACATGCATACACTGCCTGTCTATTTTTGTTCTAACTGTAAAGCACGCCATCCTGGGTATGACGACAAACTACATCTGCATCCTGAGTAAGACAATAAACTATGTCCAGCAGCAAGGCCTCTGATCAGAAGGCTTTGAGGAGCGTGGAACCACCTCTTAATTGCTGGTGTTCCCAGGTCTATCCTGACCCAGGGTGGTAGCACCTGTTATGGTCCCAGCTATGGGCAAATAGTTACCACTCAGATTACATTAGTGTCCTGGGTAATACAATAAACTACATCCACGTCTTGGATAAGACAATAAACTATGTCTAACAGCAAGGCCTCTAATAATACACTTTTGAAAAAATAATGTTGCTAGCTGTACGTTTTTGAAAAAAAATATTACCAGCGATACATTTTTGAGAAAAAAAAAAAAAAATTAACGGAAATGGATTTTTGACAAAACAAAAATATTATCAAGAAAAAAAAAATGAAAAGAAAAAAGTTGCCGGCATTAAATGACCCATTGAGGTTGATGTGCTGTAAAACAAACCAAACCGTAAAGCACGAATGATGCAATCAGTTTCTGAATTTTTTTATTCATCAATTTCGTGAATATTGTTTGTAGAGAGTCTACCCCAGTGAGCAAAATAAAGGGTTCAGTTTGACATTCCAACCACCTGAAGAAGGCCAGAGTGTATAACAGCCAAAACATAATAAATATGGTGACAAAGATGAGGACAATAGTCCAAATAATGTAAATAGTGAATATATTCCTGGCATTTTTATAATAAAGATAACGTTATACTTAGTGTTTTGTTCTGTATTGGGGGGGGGGTCACTGTTTGACCATAGCCGGGATCCTAACAGGTGCTACCACTGCCAGAGGAGGAGGAGGAGGAGATAGAAAGGAAATTTATCACTAAGGAATTATCAGAAGGTTTATCTTTACTGAATAAACTCATTGCACATTTTGAAGGAATCGACACAAAAATTGAATGATTTGCAAGGATTGAACAAATGGTATCCATATCGTAAAATTTATGAGGCGAAAAAGAAATGAACGATTCAGACAAAGCTCACCATGTTTGTGAGAAAAAAAAACTCCACCGGCTATATCCCAAGCCCTGTGCCAGCTGAAGACATTGATGATCCACAACCAAGCACCAGGGGCTAAGATGTTTTGCAACTAAAATATTTTTTTTAATGTTTATGAAATATTAGTATGCTACATTTGTCTTAAACCTGATGAATGTAAAACTAAGAAACAAAACAATGTGTTGAAAGATGATACTAATGGCATCGAATGTGAAGAAACTGTAAAAATTATAAATAATACAATAATGCCTGAGGAAATATTGAGAAAAAGATTGCAAAATTAATCACAGGCAGACTTACGACCCGTCCTGGGTATGACAATAAACTATGTCCAAGAGCAAGGCCTCTGATCAGGAGGTTTTGGGGAGCATGGAACCACCTCTTAATTGCTGGTGTTCCCAGGTCCACCCCAACCTGGGGTGGTAGCACATGTTAGGGTTTCAGCTATGGGCAAATAGTTAACCCCGAAACTGAGGTAAAAATCATTATGAAAGTGTAAAAATAGGTTTTAATACCAGAAATACTTTGTAAAAAATTATTACCAGAAATAAATTTTTGAAGAAAAAAAAAAAAAATTTACCAGCAATATATTTTTGAAAAAAAAAAAAATTAGCAACAATACATTTTTTAACATTATTACCAGCTCTACATTTATATATTGTCAAGCCCCATCATATATAATCGACCTACTCATACCAGATCAATTTATGACTTGTGGTCGTAACCAATTGTGGTTGTAAATCAATAATGACCTGTATTTTAAATGGTAAAGTGATGAAACACAAAGTTAAATTGTTGTCTATCTTATTCTCTGTTAAATAATCCAACATTTGTCAGTTCCTTATTTCCCCCACCCCCAGAAAGACAAAAAAAAAAAAAAAAAGAGTTCAGTGATTTTGTAACTCTGATGGTGTACACTATACAAAAGCTATTGTATTAGTGCCAAAGATATGATACATATGACTGGCATTTGTGTAGGTAATTCTGAAAGTGCTTTGCTCAATCACTTTGATCTCTCTAATATTCTGATGGGTTTTATGATAATTGGCGATGGGACAATCCTGGAATTACAGTTAATTGCTGATGCATCAAACTTTAGTATCCAAGATAAAATAAATGAAAATGCACAAAATGTATGGAGACGACATCCAATGAAATCTGTCAACATAATAAATAACTTAAATGGTTTAAAAAAAACAAAAAAAACAAAAAAAAAACTGATGGATGCCATATTTCCATGCCAATGAGGTTGATTATCAAAGATGGTTTACTTACCACATTTGGCCGAATTTTGCAGACCAATGGGAAGCAGTAGAGGCTGGCATAAAGTGTGGTCAGTATAGAAGTGATGTATGACTGACCGACTGATCGGCTGCGTGGGATACGGTGAACTTTGTACTGTAAGCAAAAAGAAACAAACAAAAGATAAAAGGACTTGTAGCAATAGAGAAATAAATTAAAAAAACATAACAAAAAGACCAAAATTTCAATCAGAAATCAGAATTGCCATGCCGCAAAGCCATATTTCAACCAACCAATCTGAAAGCTTTCATAACCATGATATAATGATATAGTGACCGTTTCATAGTTGAGATATAGATGTGTATATAATTAAATAATCAACCAAAACTAGAATCAAATAAATTTTGTCTATTCTCCAATGATGGGGTCATTGTAAGATCCCTAGAGACAAAATAATATAATTGTATATATATATATATATATATATATATATATATATATATATATATATATATATAAAAAAAAAAATAAATAAATTAAAACATTTTTTTGCTTTAATTACTTTTTTTTTTTTAAATAAATATATATCTGCTTTTGTAACATTAATTAATAATTATTAAATTTCCTTTCTAGCTCCTCCTCCTCTGCTGGGTCCCAGCTATGGGAAAACAATGACCTCCCCACTCCAAAAATAATAATTATTTGCAAATACTGTTTGTCTTGAAGTTTTAAATATCACAAGTATGCAACAATATCTGGCAGATGAGAGGATATAGGTTAAGTCTCCTCCAGTTTTTTTTCCTCTTATTTCCTTAAAACTTGGAAATAATTATTTACTGTTAGGCAATGCTTAATCTTCATTCCTGCAAAAATAACGCTATGTCAAAAGAATGCTTATTTCATTGACACTGCTATTACTGTATAGAATTTTGCCTCCCTTGGCAATGTTGTTATAAAAAGTGATGATCAGAATTTTAATATAATCCAAACACAAGAAAGGGGATTTATATATTTTCTTTATTATTAAGAATTGACACCAAAGATATTAACCCTAGAGCACTAACCAAGGGTATATAGTACCCAGCGCAATAATGTTTTTCAGTCCCTATTAATGTTAACTCAAAGTACAATATTTGAAGTGCCTGCATGTAAAATATTTCAAATAAAGATTTATATTTAATATTTTTTTTTGATATTTTCATAATCGGGTATGATATACCCAGGGTTAGTAGTGGGGTAACTTTAATTGATGGTTAGTGTTCTAGGGTTAAACACTATTAAAGTTTTTATTTGCAAGAATAATTCTATATTTTTGAGATTATAAAAATATGTGAAGCTACTATAATGAAATATTTACCATTTTATAAAGAAATAAATATGAAAATAAGTTTTTTTATTCGTAAATTTATAAAAATGTCTGTAAACAAGAAAATTTAAAAAACGTAACAAGGAACTTGTAATTAAGAATTAAAAAAATGCATTTTCTGGACATTTTCTTTTTCAAATCTTTCTTTATAAAATGGTAAATAATAAATATCACATTGTATTTAGTTCATATATTTTTATAATCTTGTAAATAAATATTACCGAGGGAGTCAAAAATGTATACAGTAATAGAGATGTCAAAAGAATTAAACGTCTTTTTGGCACCCCTTTTCACTGCAGGCATGACGGTTAAACATTTCCAACTGTTAATGATAAATTATCTCCCTTGGATAGACTTTACATGTAGAAAGATAAAATTTAATCAATTTTTTATACTAACAGTTTATATGTATTTATATCATTTACATGTGAACTATTGTACACATCTTTTTCGTTTTTATTTATAAAGGACCTACTGGCTAACAGCCTAGAGGATTAAATCATTGGTTTGTGAATTCGGTAATAATTGTGAGTTCAATCCCTGGGTCAGGCAGTGTGTACTTCGATTCAGTGGAAATGGCAAGCAGTAACTGAGCATTACTAGAAACAAGAACTAGATGAGATATCCTTAGATATGGGTAGTGGAATGGGAACAGCCTACCACTGTCGATTCATTTCAGAAATCCCAGTAGACTACTCGGATCGGCATATACCCTCTAAACTTCGTCAGAGGGTAACAACAACAAATTCAGAGAAAAACACTGCATAAATGGCACCCCATTTCAAACTATGTTTGAAATAATATCATTGGACTTGTCGATTGAATCTTCTCTCTGCCAGTAGGTTTCCTTACCTTCCTCAGGTGTATTTACTTATTATTTTTTTTTCTGAAAACATTTTTTGCCTCTTCTCTGATGAGTAGTTGTAATAATATTAAAAAAAAAAAAAAAAAAAAAAAAAAAAAATAGTGTACAGATATCATGCAAGCCACCCACCCCCAACACCACTGGGTAAAGAGGGACTAAGAATTTGTCCCCTTCCAAGAAGTGGGGGAGGGACATTATTAAAGTCATAACTTGAGAATCAACAGCCAGAATAATTTGTGATCTCTACTTTCTGTGAAAGAAGAAAAGTGTCCGAGTGCCTGACGTCAAGTAGGCTCATGATGGATTGGGTACCGTATATCAAATAAAAAAGTGCAATAAAAAACAGACACTGTTTTAGTAATAGAAAGAAATAAGTACTTTATAAAGTAATCTGCACATTATCAGTTACTCAAGTTCAATGTAGGAAGACATTTTCAAAGCTAAAAATCATAAAGACAAGGTTATGAAGAAATGGATTCATACCTTTTCCATGGGCATTTGCATATAAGTAAATGCAAAAAACTTGACTGAAATTTCAACTTGACTCCAATTTTCTAGACAAGTCCTACTATTTAACCCATAGTTGGGGTAGGAGGTGGAAAAAAAATTCATAAGTGAATGTAAAAAATCTCAACTGAAATTTGAACTTGGCTCTCTTATTTCAAGCTACTACCCATTACACCACCCACACATCTGCTGATATTTGCTTAAAGAGAATTAAAACTAATTATGCACTCACAATCATCTGATAATGATAATTCATCTAATCACACAAAATTAACTTTTTCTCATTTTTGTCCTCAGTAGGAACATAAATTTCCATTTTATTGTTCGTCTCCTGTGTTTACTATGCAAGCCACCCCGGCTCGTTTGCTTCTACGAGAATGTTCCCCACAATTCAACAATTGTTAAATGAGTTTAAGATTAGAAAGGAACGAGGAAAAAAAAAAGTGATTTTTTTTTTTTTTTACTTTCAATGAATAAACTATTGAGGTTTTTGCGTACAAATACTGAATTAAACTTTATAGAGAATCAAAATATTGATTAAATATTTAAAGCTGAGAAAAATATGGCAATGGCTAGCAAACTCATATCAAAGACTGATTTGCTAGTGTAGTGTGTTCAAATTTTCTTAGCGACTCCATATCTGTGGCCTTCTGCAAGTTTAAATTAAACTTAGTAAATAAAATCACATCACCAGGGGGGTAATGGTTCTTGTCTCTAGAACTTTACAAATATAACAGTTCAAACCTCATTGGGTGCTCTCTACACCAGTCAGCTTATTTCTAAGCTAAGTTGATATGAAATGGTTATGATTGTAAATATTAATCCCGAGTATGTTTTTGGAAAGTAACAAACAAGGTTAGACTAGAAGAGTTAAAAATAAGTGCAGTTGTTTGACAAGTTTAAAAAAATAAAAGAGGTGGTGAGATTTGGCAATATTTTCTTATTTAACACTTGCAGATGATTACAGAAACTTCAAGTGGCCCTTGAACTTGAGATGAATTATCCATTCAAGTGTTGGTTTCTTTTCTGTGTGTGTGTGTGTGTATATATATATATATATATATATATATATATATATATATATATATTATGGGCATGAGGGCAAGTGGTTAGAACATTTGCATTCTGACCATAAGACCCAGGTTTGAATTGGTGAGATTTGTCAATTTGTCAGGAAGGGAGACTTCCTGATGTTATCAGACTGGAGGGGAAGGGGTTGATCCCAGCATGTGGCACCTTTGGAAAGTGCCTGAAAAACCATACTGTTGGGAGCCTTTGATAGCTGTGCTAGCATGAAGTCACTAGTCATTGTGTCTGAGTGCTTGAGCATGCTGGCCTTGTTCAAATTGTTGATAACACTAGATAACATGCTCTTTTCCAGAAATTGTAACTATGGTCTGCTCAGCATAGTTGCAGTATAAACCATAGGTGGGCCCTGTGGGTGTTGAATAAACACAAATATGCCTGAGCAAGTGTCTGCAATAGGGATTGGTTAGCTGCCCTAGTAGATGGGTATTCTTGAATACGAGTGGCCAGCTATAAATATATATGAATGTCTTGGTGTATTGACTATCTGTAAAGCTAAACAAGGGATTCTCCCCCCAATGTTCACCTAAAAGATGGCCTAAAGGCCACCGTTTGAAATTGTATTAGCCTAAGAAAGGGTAGGATAACAAAGATAAGTGGCTAATTCTAGACCTGAAAAGGTCAAGATTTAATTAGTGAATAAGAGTTCAGAGTTAAGGTGGAGATGTTAGAAGTATAGAGTCGAAGTAAACTTTAGAAGGAACCAGAAACCCAATCAAATGGTAAACAAAGGATGAAAGGAGAGAAAAAAAAAAAAAAAAAAAAAATCCTTACATTTTTCTCAGCTTCAGAGCCATACACTCGCCGGTGTTCAAAGGTATGGATTTTCTTTTCACTGATACGATCACATCTGGCAACCACAAAGTGTCGGGGATAATATTTTCCTTCAACTCCACTCATCAGTCGCAAAATTTCTGTGGTGTGGCCACCTAAATGGGGTGTGGGTTAAAAAAAACAAGAGAGAAATAATATTTAAGTCATAGAATGTTACTGACATGATAAAAAATGAGAAAGATGTTATTGAAAAGAAAAAAAAAATAGTACAAGTGGACAATGAAAAAGCAACAAAATATATTGTGGAGAGACGAGTCCAGATTTGAACTTTTTGGTTGTAAGAAGAGAGTGTACATGAAAAGAAAGTCAAGAGAAAATCTGAATGATGTGTGGTTCCGATAGTTAAGCATGGTCGAGGTTATGATGTTGGGTTGTTTTAGGGAAGAGAGGACTGGAGATTTGATTCTGGTCAAGGCAATCATGGAAAAAAAAAAAAAAAAAAAAAAGAACAATTCTGTTCTTTTGGGAGATAAGTTCTTAAGTCTGTCTTTAATGGCTTTTTGGTGGATGGACAGATTGCTGTGGTATTTGCTTTGTATGAGATTTTGCATTTTTTGAAGGAGTGCTTTGTATTTGAGTGGTAGATTTTGTATTCGTTTTTCTTTCAGTATCTGTCTATATTTCTGAGATGAGGTACTATGTACACTATTTACATTATTCGGACTATTGTCCTTATCTTTGTTGCCATGTTTATTACGTTTTGGCCTTTCTGTCTATATTTCTGAGATGAGGTATTATGTACACTATTTACATTATTCGGACTATTGTCCTCATCTTTGTTGCCATGTTTATCATGCTCTGGCCTTCTTCAGGTGGTTGGAAATCTGAACTGAACCTTTTATTTCGCTCATTAGGGTAGACTGTTCTAGTTCCACGTACCATGTCTAATGGATGTCAGTTATCTCCTGTTAATCCCCCTCTCAAAGTTCTCCACCACCTTAACCAGGTATTGAACTCACACTCTTTGGGTCCTGTCACTTGCATGTTTTTTACCAGAGCTCATATTGCAATTTTTGTTGTTATTATTGCTTTTCTCTGCCACTCCTTATTACTGGTTCCCATATTGTATGCATTTCTATGCTTTGTCAGCTCAGGAGATTTTTGTGGCCTAGCTCTGGTAAAAAACATGCAATGATAACAGCAAAAATTACAATATGAGCACTGGTAAAAATGGTTGCTGGAGACATTAGGTTTATAAAACCCAGAAATTCATACACAGATATCCTTAAGGACACATAGCACAGTGGATAAAGGCGTTGGTTAGATCCAGTGACAGGATCCAAAGAGTTAAGGCAGTGGAGAACTTGGAGAGGGGAATTAACAGGAGATAACTGACATCCATTAGTCATAGAACTAGAAGTGTCTACCCCAGTGAGTGAAATAAAGGGTTCAGTTTGACATTCCAACCACCTGAAGAAGTCTGAAATGTGACAAAGATGAGGACAATAGTCTGAATATTGTTTTTATTATTATTATTTCAATTCTTTCCTTGGCTTTCTTTTGTGGTTCAGTTTGTACTATTTCCTTGGAGTATAGATGTCTTTTAGGCAGTTCTGAAAATTGACCCAGTCATTTGGTCCTAATTGTATGAGCTTCTCAATGAGGGCTCTGTATCCATTCAGGATAGCTTTCATTTTGCGATTTGATAGGAAAGACTGGATTCATTCAAAAAAGTGTCCAGTGATATTGTAACTTTTCAGCTTGTGGAGAAGACCGGCATACCAAACCCTGTCAAAAGCTTCCGAGAAGTTCACAGCTACAGCCTGGTGTATGAGCTTTTCAATGTGGGGTCTGTATTTATCAAGTTGATTAGTATTCATTGTGGTTCTTCTTTGCATAGGAAGGACATTTTATATTAGCTTTCTACAATTTGTTTTGCTTCCATGTATAAGACATTTCGTTTATGTTTCACCTTGACAATCTATCTCCTTTTCACTTTTCCAGAAGTTGCATGATAACGAGTATGTTGGATTGTTTTCCTGGCAGTTAGCACAACTTACTTCATAGTGGCATTCTACTTCCATGTGGTCTGAATCCCTTTGGCCACATTATCCAAATGTTGGGTGACTCCTGCAGCTATTCTTATGATGCCCAAATGTTTGGCACTTGAAGCACCTTAGTGCAGCAGGAATATATTGTTCCACTGGTTGTACCTGACTTTTATTTTTCTATGTATTTGAAGTGGGACAAAAGTAAGGATATATGCGTCTGTTCTTATAGTTTCTCCTTTCCTTTTTATTGCAATTCTACAGTAATCACTGACCCCTGGCTTTCTAAGGCAGATGTAATTTCCTCAGGTGTGGCCAAAGACAACTCTCTGCTTACAATGACTCCCTTAGAAGTGTTCAGTCTTTCATGGAGGTAGGTTTTCATTTTGAGGTTATGAAAAGTCTTCATCTTGATTTAACTTTCCATGTGTTTCCTATTTTCCACTTCCACTAGTAAATTGCTGTTTCTCAATTTAACTGTTTTTGAGGTTAATCATACTGGATAGTACCTTTTCAATCAAGAAAGGGGAAAATTTCGCTAACGGAGTTTCATCTAGGGACACGAGAACATAAAAATCTTGGAAATTCAGTACTTATTCTATTTCAGAATCAGAGTCTGACATATATCATATGGGTTTTTTGTTTCGGGTACTTATAATTTTTGTGTATTAAGATTCCCTGCCTGTGCTCTCTACCCATCACAAGCTCAGCATTGGAATGTGTCAAAGGGGAAACCCAGTCACCTTGACAGGTCAAGGCTACACAAAGCAGTATACTCATATTTGAAAGAGACTCTGAGCACCCATTAAACCATTTGTTGCACTTCCCAAATGATAAATGTACAAACTAGTATGTTTACAGCCATATCTAAGTCAAGATCTCTTTGAACTGATTGACCTTCAGCCATTGTCTTCTAGTGCCTATAAATTGGATAGACATTGTATTTTATCCTGGTGTATATTTGGGGTATTGTATTTAGCTATAAAGTACTCCATAAATTGATATAGTCATAGGTGCTAGGGCTTTGGTATGACCAGCTGAGTGATTGGATTGAGCCTCTCTGACCACACCCGTCTAGTCCAAATAAGGGCCAAAGTGGTGTGCTGGGAATCAGAAGTATCTAAACCAGACTCCTGAAGCCCTCAGCCACCAGGATCCCGTCCACTGACATTATGGGTCACCACCTACAACAAAAAGGTTGCCTCATGGAGGTGTGTGTGTGGGGGGGGGAGTCCACTGGAGAGGTGCAGTTGGTGTATTCTGAAACCCTAGCGCCTAGGAAAAACCCTAACAGATGCTACCACTCCAGCTTAGGGTGTACCTGCGAACAATGACATTTAAGAGATGGTTCCATGCTCCTCAAAAGCTCCAATCTCCCAATCAGAAGTCTTGCTGCTGGATGTAGTTTATAGTCATACCCAGGACATGTAGTTATTAAAATTATATCTTTTACTTAAAATAGGCTACAATAAATATCCTGTTCAATACAACAGATTCACTTGTCATTTGCCTGACCATAACCATGTCCCTTTTTGGTCTGACACTGTTCATAAGCAAAAGTAGGTGGGGGGGGGATCCTGACTAGGTGTCAAGAGTTTTTTTTTTTTTTTTTTCAGCTAAGGTGGCTTGAAAGTTACCTCTAGATACTTAGGAACACCTTCAATGAAGGATTATCAGAGGGGATTGTGTTACATTGCCTGAAGGTATTTCTAACTGCACTTGACCTGCAATGTTACACACCATTTTTATCAAAACCTGTCATCCTATTGCACATATTTGGCTGTGGTGCATGTGCCTGGTATACCCTTATCAGAATAGGCGTCATGATGGGCATATTGAGCATCGTATATTTGTACTCCAGCTTCACTTGTTGGTCTGTGCTCTCTCTCTCCCTCTCTCTCTCTCTCTCTCTCCCTCTCTGGCGCCCCCTTCTCTCTCTCTCTCTCTCTCTGAATAGTAATATAGCCAAAATGAGAAAGTGAAATAAATGTAGGATACGACCATTTTTATTGACAAGCATTTGTAGAGTAATTGCCCTGACATCACACTTGTGCACAAGAGCAACCATAAGCGGGTCCTGATGGACTTTACGGTACCTTGGGATAAGAACATTGTGAAGGCGGAGCTGGCAAAAATATAGAGATACAAAGAACTGTTAGAAAAATTGGAGAAATGTACCCAACAGCAGCTCAAGTTTTCTCGTTTCTGGTTGGTGCACTCAGGACTATTTCCAAGAATATTTCTGCTTCGCAGGATGCCTGAAGGGATATCTGACATAATTGATAGTGCGCAGGTGGCAACGCTAATTGAAACATCTCATGTGCTATGGAAGGTGATGGGTCTCTAAGCTGCAGGTAGGAACTGAGATATGAACATTATCACCCGACCGAAATGTCTAAGAGTCACAGAAGATATCAAATTAAATAATAATAATAATAATGATGTACCTCATATACTGTTATTAGACTGGGTTTTATGATGGGTATATTGAGCATTGTTTCCCATCATCATTCTCTTGGCCTGCTGTCTCATTTGATAACTAGCAGCATGTGTGCAAATTACATGGATTTACTAATAAATTTGTTAATGCTGCACTCTATACTTTTCAATCCATGACGTCCAGATAATTATAAGAAAAATGATCATCTGCAAGTAAAGGAAGTAATGATTTATTTTATCAGAAACAGTTCAATGTCTTTCGAAACAGGCACAAAAGTCTGCAGTTTCATTGGAAATAAAAAATCATTCACATTTGACATCCCCGCAGAGAGGGACTTGGTCTCAGGACATTTTTCTGCTTTTTTAATTATGTTCACAAATTTGATGACATTTAGCCAAATGTCTCGGAGTCGTTCACATGTTTGTACATTTTCTAGCCATTTATGGCTGAAATACAAAAGTAAAGGAACAGGGTTGCCAGATTGAACTTTTAATAGAAAGCCAAGCAATAAGTTTTAATATAGTTGATCATTTTTTTCATGCTTACAACAAATGCTAGACGCCCTGTCGGCTGGGGCTGTAGAATACTCCGACTGCACCTCTTTAGAGGGGTAAGACCCCCCCCCAATGAGGCCACCTTTTGGCCGTGGGTGGCGACCCGTAAGGCGCTAGGACGGAATCCTGGTGGTTGAGCAGCCATTGATCTGGCAACAGAGTGGTCAATGGCTTGCAACACACCACTTTGGCCCTTACTTGGTCTGACGGGCGGTCGGATTGGGCCCGATCCGATCAATCGGCTGGTCCCGACATGCCCTAGCACATATATATTTATTTTTCTCCTGACTGTACTATTGAATCTGCTTTAGTGGAACATTTCCCAACCCTTTATCATATCTGTGCTAGAAGGCGGGGGCTGAGGGTCAATTGTGTTGAGAGCAAAAGACTTTTTGACCGCTGTTGAATTTTTCGGCACTAAACCAGAGTTTGGCAGAGGCTGAGAACTTCGCTTCCAATATGAGTATACTGGTCGTGTATCCCCGTCTCAGCCAAGGCGAATGGGTTACCCCCCTTGGTTCATTCCCTTCTCAAGTCGGACTCCGTGGTGGGTGGTGGAGCACAGGGCCAATGAATATAAAAACCCAGACATGGCATCTTTTAAAAAAACAAAATGGAACCTATCCGAATCAGACTGAGTGTGAAGCAGCAGACTTCCCCAGATTTATTGTTATTGAATCCCTGGAGGAGGTCTGTCTTGCTAAATTCTCCCCATTTTTGATAGAGAAAATTATTTCGGCACGGGCGACCCTGAAAAATGTCAAAAAATTAAGAAATGGGAACTTGCTTGTGGAGGTGGATAGCCAAAGACAAGCTGAAAACATCTTAAAAATGAAAAATTTTTATGATACCAAGTGCAAAAGCTACCCACATGAAAGTCTCAATGTCTCCAAAGGCGTCATTAGAAGTCGAGAGGTGGCTTTAGCCACAGAAGATGAAATGACAGCTGCCCTGGGAAAACAGGGAGTAACTAATATAAGAAGGGTTAGTATAAGAAAGAATGGTGAAAAAAAAAAAAAAAAAAAAATCGAGACAAGCACATACATCTTGACATTTAATCAACCACAAATACCTAAAGTGGTCAAAATAGGCTATTGTCTGGAGAGAGTTGAGCAGTACGTCCCAGCTCCCTTGAGGTGTTTCAAATGTCAGAAATTTGGACACCACAGGGACGCTTGTAGAGGACGACAGACATGTGCCAAATGCGGGGAAAAAGAGCCAAACCATAAAGAAGATGAATGTTTGAAACCTCTTAGATGTTCAAATTGCCAACAAGACCATCCGGTATACGCAAGATCTTGTGACATTTACAGAAAAGAAAGAGAAATCCTGGAGGTTAAACATAAGAAAAATGTGTCCTTTCTGGAAGCCAGGAAAATTATAGGGTCCTATATGGGTGAGACCAGCTATGCCTCTGTTACACGGAGGGCTGATACTAATAATGACAATAGTAAATATAGAACCCTGATAAATAAACTTATAAATTTGGATCCAAGTGAGTGGACAAAATTCCAGGAAGATCTTAAAAAGGAACACACCAATAGTATTCAAACATCTCGATTGGAAGTTCCAGCTAAGATTAACACATCTGATGATAAAATTAGAGATGATAAAAAAATAACGAAAAAGACATCCCAGACACAAACGACTCCTCCCAAAAAACAAAACCTGCAATGATCATCAATCCGTCCTCCAACTTTAAAAACTGATAACTTGGTGAAAAGTAACATATCAAACCCTGAACCTAACAATGATAAAGTAGAACGTTCCCCACAATCAAAGAGAGATCATACCCAGACTTCATCTTCACGGGAACGTTTAAAGTTATTGAATCCACTAAGCCAATCTTCAGACCCATCAACATCGAAGATTGAGACCAAAAATAGGTTTAGCATGATAGAAAAGATGGATATAGAAGAGCCAAACAGTAAAAACAAGTCGAAAAAAAAAAAAAAAAAAAAAAGCAATAATTCCAACTTGACATGAGGGACCTGCAAAATAATACAATATTACAGTGGAATTGCAGAGGAATTAGAGCTAATCATGAAGAACTTCTCATACTCCTCAAGAAATATAATCCCAAAGTGGTATGCCTTCAAGAAACATTCCTCAAGGACAATAACTATTTAAAAATAAAAAATTACAATTCATATAATCATTTACACAAAGACGGACACAGAGCTTCTGGAGGTGTGTCGATCCTAGTTAGGAAAGACATACCCCAACATCAAATAACCATTGACAGTGATCTTCAAGTCACTGCTGTCAAAACAACATTACGCAAAACAGTCAATATCTGCTCCATCTACATTCCACCTCATGATCCAATTAATGAAATAAAACTCAATAAGCTAATTGACCAAATCCGTAAACCCCACTTATTATTAGGTGACCTTAACAGTCATAATACCATATGGGGGTGTCTTAAAACTAATCAAAAGGGTAAAAACCTGGAGAATATAATCAATAACAACAATCTCTGCAACTTAAACGACAAATCTCCAACCCATCTCGATCCATCTACCGGCTCCTATTCAGCTATTGACATCACTATCTGATCCTTCCAGCTACATGGATTATACGTGGAAGGTTCATGATGATTCTTGTGGCAGTGACCATTTCCCAATCATAATAAATATTACAAAACCTTCCACTGATAATAACAGGCCTCCCAGTTGGAAAATAAATAAAGCTGACTGGCAACAATTCAATACTTTATGCAATACAAGACTGGTTCAAGATTCAAGCTGTTCAGACCCAATTCAACACTTTTCAGAAACATTAATCACAATAGCAAAGGAAACCATTCCAAAAACTTCTCCATCAAACAGGCGCAACACTCCTTGGTATAATGACGAATGTAAAATAGCAATCCGACTGTGTAATGCTGCTCTTCGTAAATTCAACAAAGAACCTTCCACCATTAACCTCAACTCCTTTAAATTGCTCCAAGCAAAGACCCGGCAAACAATTAAGTTGGCCAAAAAGAATAGTTGGCAAAATTACGTAAGCAAAATAAACTCCTCCACTAAAACCGCTACAGTTTGGAAAATGATCCGCAAAATTGCGGGCAAAAACAATTCTACCACCATTAAACACCTCATTAAAAATAATGATGAGGTAACAAACATTAAAGACATTGCAAATACACTGGCTGAGACTTTCTCACTAAATTCCTCCTGACAATACTAATACAGAATTTCTAAACTATAAAAATAAAATCGAAAAACAGAAGCTCAATTTTAATTCAGACAATACAGAAAATTACAATGGATTCTACACATTACAAGAATTAAAAGAAGCCATACAAGCTTCTCACAACACTGCAGTCAGACCAGACGAAATTCATTATGAATTTATTAAGCAACTACCACCAAAATCATTAGAATACCTACTATATATATTCAATTTAATTTGGAAAAATAGCACTATCCCAGAATCATGGAAACTAGCTACCATCATACCCATTCCTAAACCAGGGAAAAACAATCTCTATGCTACAAATTATCGTCCAATAGCACTAACCAGCTGTCTGTGCAAAACTATGGAACGTATGATTAATAGAAGGCTAATTTGGTATGTAGAATCCAACAAGCTGTTTACCAACTCCCAATGTGGCTTCAGAAATCAAAGATCTACGATGGATCATGTGGTCAGGTTGGAGACCTCTATAAGGGAGGCATACATCCAAAAGCAACACCTTGTAGCCATTTTTTTCGACTTGGAAAAGGCTTATGAGACCCCTTGGAGGTATGGCATTATGAAAGACCTGCGCGACATGGGATTGAAGGGCAGACTACCAAATTTCATCAAATCATTTCTTTCAGACAGGAAGTTCCGAGTCCGAATTGGTTCAACCCTGTCGGACATTCAAACCCAAGAAGAGGGTGTTCCTCAGGGGAGTATACTGTCAGTAACCCTCTTCAACATCAAAATTAATAGCATTACCAACTATCTTAATCTTGGAGTTGATAACTATTTGTATGTCGATGACTTCTGTATAACCTCCACATCCAAATACATACGTACTGCAGAACGTCAGCTGCAACAAGGCATCAACAAAATAAATAGATGGGCTATCACAAACGGCTTCAAGATTTCAAAATCAAAAACCCAATGCATGCATTTTTGTCAACTAAGGAAAATGTATAATAACCCAAAACTAAAATTAGACAAAACAGAAATTCCGGTAGTCGAACAATATAAATTTCTGGGAGTTGTAGTCGACAAAAAAACTGAACTTCATCCCCCACATACAATATCTAAAAGAAAAATGCAGTAAAGCCCTGAAACTACTTCGAGTTGTAGCCCACAAAGACTGGGGTGCAGATCAACAAATGCTCATGAAATTGTATCGAACATTAATCCGATCAAAACTGGATTATGGCTGCTACATATATGGAGCAGCCAGAAAATCTTATCTAAAAACTCTCAATACAATCCATCATGAAGGATTGAGACTCGTCTTGGGGGCATTTAGAACATCCCCTGTGGAGAGTCTTTATTTTGAAGCGTACAAACCACCACTAAAACTTAGATTCACAAAATTAGGTCTGCAATACTACACTAAAATCAAATCTCAACCCACCAATCCAGCCTATAATTGCATTTTTAATTCCAAGCCATATTTGATCAAAAAGAAAAGGCCATAAAACCTTTTGGTCTCCGAATGAAACATACAGTGGAAGACAACAACATCTCGATTACAAACATCCACAAAACCGTTAAACTAAGCTCACCTCCCTGGCAACTGAAAGAACCTGTGGTCAACCTTGATCTCAACAAACTCCCTAAAAATAAAACACCCATTAACCTATCAAGAAAAACTCTATAATATTCATGAAAAGTACCCAAATTACTCGCACATTTACACTGATGGTTCCAAAAACAGCAATAGAACTGGATGTGGAGTAGTTCTTGGTAAGAAAACAGTGGAAAAATGTCTCCCAAATGAAGCTTCCATATTTACCGCCGAAATCTGTGCAATAAATTTGGTTCTTCAGATTGTTGATGCCAGCAACATAAAAAAATTCATTATTCATTCCAATTCAATCTCTGTCCTATAATCCATAAAAAATACACAACAGAATAACCCTCTTATTGTTAAACTGTTGAACAAACTGAACACCTTGACACATAGCAAAAAGGTGATATTTTGCTGGATCCCAAGCCATGTTGGAATCCAGGGAAATGAGAAAGCTGATTCCTTAGCAAAAGCTGCTCTTAACATGACACCCGAACAAAACATCAAAATCCCATACACTGACCTAAAACATAAAATCAAGACAACAATAACACTAAAATGGCAAAAACTATGGGACAGAAATACTAATAATAAACTGTACCAAATAGCACCAATTCTAAAGGAAAGGCAACTGAATCTGAAAACAAGAAAAGAACAAACCACCATTGCCCGACTACGCATTGAACACACAAGACTGACTCACTCTTTCATACTAAAACAAGAACCTACTCCTAAGTGTTCCTGTGGAAAACAATATACTGTAAAACATAATAGAATGTACAAATCTCGTACATATCCGTAGAAAATTCTATAACACGAAGAACATTATTATTAAGAAGAAATTATTTGCAAAAACTGAACCAAAAAATATATTGGATTTTTTTAAAAAGAATTGGTCTCTTATCAAAGATGTAGACTGATGTATAAACAACATATCCTACCTTTTACCATTTTGCAAATAAATTGTCCTTATCAAATGGAAATTCTTGACTTAAACAAAAATACCTAGGATTATTTAGCAGTGTGCAAGCAAATAGTGTGCTAGCTTGCTAAAAATGTTCCATACAAAATAGGCATTTAAAATTGATATATTTGGCATATATATATAAACTGGATTTGGCATTAAATAACCCACAGTGGTTGATATGCCATAAAACCCAACCAACCAAATGCTAGAGATACAAGTCATTATTAGCCGGCAACTTTAAAAATAACAAAGATGCATTTTCTATTCTATCATCCTTCCTATCTACATTTTGTGTCAAATTTGATTGTCAAACTTGTTACTTTTGGCAACAATCTAGAGAAATGTAGTTTACACATTGATGCGTAAAATGTCTATTTTGTCAGCATGAACTCACCCACTGCTAGAGACAAAAGGACTTCTTACTTTTGAAATTGAAATTAATTTTGAATAAAATTTCTTTGTTTAAATTTTAAAAAACACTGATAAATTTTTCGAGATTCTATTAAAATGTATTTTATTACTCTAAAATTATTTATTATTTTCCTTTCAAATACAAATTCAATGATTGCAAATTAATTATTCTTTGACAGAGTCTAGTCTCTAACACCTTTTATCGTTGCTTTTCCTCTATTCTTGTGGAGAGAGGGTAGCAGCTAAGAGAAGACATGCCTTCATATTCTTTCTCCCTTTCTTGTCACCTATATGAGAAAATACAGAAGTAATTATGAGATCATGAACTCATTCTAATCAAGAAAAAAACCCGCAATAATTGCTAAATATCAACAATTAAAAAAAAACATTTTTCATAAAGGACAATTTTAGATTGTAAAAAAGATTTCTAGCATATTGACTTTCATGAATTGAGAGAAAGGATGTGTGGGCAGCCGCCCATTTTTAGAAAATTCCAAGACTTTCCAATGAGCTTTTGGGTTATTGTTGCTTTTCCAGGACTTTGGAAAAAGTCCTGTCAATTTTCCAGGACTTTTTAAGGTTTACAGGACCCATGCGAACCCAGTTTCATCCTTTTAGTTGCCTATTATCACAACTTAGCCAATCTATATGAGTGAGTAGACAGCATGGATGAGAAATAAAAGCTCTCAATGAGATTTGAACTCTTGTTGAATCAACTGAGCTACAAGGGTTGAATGACTTCTGGAAGATCAACTAATTTTAAACCCATCAATCTATTTCATGATCCCACTCAGCATCACATTAGTTAGTGGTAATATTATTTTAATTTCAATTAAATGAAACATTATCAACTATTATATATATATATATATTATATATTATATATTTTTTTTTTAATTTGGATTAATATTTAGGTTTGCTTCAATGCTTTATTCATTTTTTTTTTCTTCTTTACTCAGGCCATCAATGTACAGGAATGAGTAAACAGTATGAACAGAAATAAAAGATAAACTCAGAGTGAGATTTGAACTCTTGTCCCTTTTGCCTCTGGGAATTCTCGTTGAATGCATCAGCTGCTTTTACTGACTGAAAAAAAAAAAAAAAAAAATACTGTGTGTGTAGGTTAGGGGGCAATTTGTAGGTTGTAAACTGTATTTTTTAATGTGAGTCGAGTTAAATAGAGTAGGGTAATCATTAAAGATGCAACAGATACTTGAGCAATGTTTCCTGGAATTTTCAGTAAAACTCTTGCCCTAAAATCTTAATGGTTTAATTTTGCCCTGCTGCATAACTAAATTTGTGTGTAAATGTAAACTTGAAATTGTCTCATGTTCATTTTGACACAGCTTTTATTACATGGCAAATAAAATGGTTTTGGTAAAAGTTTTGATAAGATACAAAATTAGAAATGCAGATATTTTTCTTGGTCAACTAAATAAAAAACCCAACCCCCCCCCCAAAAAAAAACAAAAAAACAACGAACCCCCCCCCCCAAAAAAAAACAACTGAAGAACCCATTTTTCAGTCCCTCTCCAAACACAAATATATATCTTATGCACATAGATACTCAAAATTAACATCAAACATCCAAAGAAAAAAAAAAAAACACTATCACCCACACAAAAAGCTTAATGTCTTTCTAACACACTCAAGTGCAAAAGTGAATCTTACATATAAACATCTCTTGTCCAGACAGAGAAAGTAATGAAAATCTCTCACAAAAAAAAAAAAAGAAACAAAAAAAAAAAAAAAAGAAAAAAAAAAGGAAGAACCCATTTTCAGTCTCTCCCCAAACACATATACATTTCTTATGCACATAGATACTCAAAATTAGTGCAAAAAGGAATCTTACATATAAACATCTCTTGTCCAGACAGAGACTAATGAAAATCTCTCACAAAAAAAAAAAATCTATCTAAAACACACACAATCTTATGCACATCTGTTTATTTTTTGGTTTTTTGTAAGTCATTTCCTACTGCAGTCTATTTCTTTTTTTTTCTCCATAAAGAATTTTTAAATATTTGTGATTTACCTTTTCTATCCCTGTCTGCCTTCTAATTATTCACTCAATGTCTTTTTAGCATCCAACCAACGAGATGGTTCCATGTCCTTTCATTTCCTTTAAATGCATTTTTCTTCCTTTCACCTGGTTTCTTTTCCTTTCTTTTTTTTTTTTTTTTTAAAAGTCTTTTCACTTCTACTTTATCTAGCTTTCTGCCTTCTGAATGAGAAATAAAGTTAATGTTTAGTTGCTGCAAGGAGTTCCATCATATCTAAAGGGTTTTTTTTTAGTGAAGGTTAATTCCTGATGATTGAGATATCCCAAAAAAGGGTGCTGGAGAGTTTTTATTCCCTATCCCATGTATGCGTGAAGTTCCAATTAAAAAAGGTGATGCACCATATTCTGAATCTGTGAGGAGGAGGGAGGACGAATAAATAATTACATTTTCAATTTTCATATTTAAATACTCACATCAGTTCCTTCCTAGTCAGAAAGTTTAAATAATTTCAGATCAGGGCATTTAGTGAGAACTTTTTTGGTCATGATTTTAGAAATGTGCTTGTTAAAAACATTGATGTTTTTTTTTTTGTTAAAATTTGCTCAGAACTTACAAATGGATTTTTAATTTTATATAACAAATTTAGCAATTTTTCCAAATAAGTTAAGTTTTCACATTGTTGGAAGTTATATAAAGAGAGAAAATTTCCACTTTCACCGGCTTAGAGATTACTATATTTATTTTACTAATCTTCGTTAAATACAATATAAACCTAAGGCAAGGCATAAATAAATAATAGGAAGATTGATTATATTGCGTCAGTATACCAAACTGTGAGCCTATCTATATACAAATCAGTGTTCAAATCTTGTTTTTCTTTTTTAGGGTTACTTCTCTAACAGTAACACCGGTTTATGCAATTGACATTGACTAACATAATGTTTCTTCTTCTGACAGCGTAAATAATTAAAAAATAAATGGGACAATTTTAACTGGAAATAAATATTTAATAAATGAAGCCTTAATGAAAATATTAATTTTGAGAAAATTGTTTTTTTAAATTTTTTTTCCTCGTGTTAAAGTCTTTTTCTGGACTTAATTTACTAAATTTTTTTTGTCCTAAGAATAAACATCCCACTCAAGTTAAAAAAACCAATGATATGCAATAATAAATTACAACATTAACAAAAACAATGAATGTGTAGAAGAATCATCACAATATTAAAAAAAAAAACCTTTTTTTTATCCAAAAATAATGTGTATTTTTTTTGTTGTACAACAAAAAAAAATGAGTTGAAAAAAATAATTAACCACCCTCAGTTCGAACCGTTAAGAAAATGACAATATAGCCGGTTTTAGCACTTCAAATTACCTTTTGGTTGCATACCAAGCACTAACTTAATTAAAAATTATAAACGGAAAAGGGACAAGAAGACCAAAATGTCTGTGGCTTGATTAAGTGCACCATGACATTAGTTTAAAAAATGACCTGCACGTTGTATTTTTTTTTTTCATAATTAATATACAAATTAAACAATTATGATTAATTCAAGAAAAAAGAATTCCATTATTGTGTGACCACTCTGTAAAATTGTAAAAAAAGTAATTCAACTTTAGTCTTTACGGGACAAAATCTCTAAAAAAGTAAAGGAAAAAAATAATACACTAAAAGTTATTGAAGGTTTTCTTTTAAGATTACAAACTTTTTTTAACTGTTGCAAAGCAAAAAATACGATGAATCTTTGATTTCAGAATAAATTTATTTTCTAATTGGTGCTACCGGACATAAACAAATAAAGGATTTTTTTAGGTTGTAATTTTATTTAAAATGTACTGCCAGACAATTAGAGTAGAGACCAAAAACCAATTTTATTCACACACTTTTACTGTCAGAACTTTCAAAAAAGCAATAGGATTAATGAAAGAAAATAAAATAACAAATGGTTATGTTTTTTTTACTTTTTGGGAGGTTACGTGTCGTAATCGCATAAGGAAAACAATTAAACAAAATTTTTTAAATTACTTTTTAAACAGGAAAAGAAGACCATATCTGTTTTTGTTATTAAAACAAAATCTGACTACACTACACTACAGTATTGCTTAATTGAAAACATTAATTTTAATTTAATTGTAATTTTCATGTTTTAGAAGTTCTCGATTTCAAAAACTGAAAATTCAATTCGTCAAAAAAAAAAAAAAAAAATGCTAAAGGACATTATTTTACTACAGAAGAAACTGACTGATCCTTAAGTTAGAATGCAATCATAATTAATATTCCTCTTAAGGGATTTTTGGAAACAGTTAATAATCGTTTTCAAAAAAAAAAAAAAAAATCAGTTCAGTAGTACATTGGTGAAGTAAGTCTAATTATTATTACTACTACTACTACTATTAATTACTTACCCGACCCAACAACAATCATAACAGATACTGGTTTCTGTCGTCTTTTTCCTTTCTTTCGTCGAAAGAATCCACGGGTGACACGATAAAGGATACATATGAGTAGCCATACAGCTAAAAGTCCAAGGAAGGTGGCTAGCACCGAATAAAATAGCTGGATCACAACACTAAACATTTAGGAGAAAAAGAGAAGTATGTAAAAACGACATTTGCAGACACACACGTGGTAATAAACATTACTAGTTACGAGCCCACTAACGGCAATCAAATTAAAATTAATGACTGAAACTCAAAAAGAATGAAACATATTGGAAACTTTTAAGGTATTTTTATCTCATTAAGAAGATCGAGATGTTTATCATTTTAAAAATTGGCGATATAGGCCTTTAGTTCGGATATATAAGTTTTTGCAGTTGTTTTTTTCTAAGAGTAAGTAACTGAATTTACGACAGTGCGTCGGTTTATGGCTGACCGAAGCGGCGTGTATTGTTGTCACCAACCAATTCCGATACGAGGAAAGACGGAACTTCATAATTCAGCCAAAATGTGTTACTAAATATCTGCCTTTAAATTTAGTGGTAAGTATAAATTTTTATGCTAAATTCCGTGTCTTCAGTTGGAATTCTATTGTATTTAAAAAACAAAGAAAAAACCCAACCTGGATTAATTATATAATTGTATTGCTTTTTTCTGCATGAAACAAAACATGTTTTAATAATTTTTAACGTAGTTTAGAAAAAAAAAATCCATTTCACTCCCTCCCATTTTTGTGTTTTAAATTCTTGCAGCAATATTTAACACACAAAAAAAAAATCAGTTCAAAGAGGAAACAACATTAACAATGATGAACTGATTTCATTCCTATCTTTAAGGATTTACAAAATTTTCTTATGAAATTCAAATAAAAACGATTATTATTATTACTAAAACAATTGAAAGAAAAATTAAGTAAACGTTTTTTTTTTTTTTTTTTTTTTTTTTTTTTTTTTTTTTAAATGGATAAAAAAATTCTTTTTTTTTCCCCTTGATTTTTTTTTATGGTAATTAAATAACAAATGTTTAAAGATTGTCATTCATTAACGGAACCTTTTAACTTCCAGCAGACTTTGGTACAGAAAGAGAAGTTTATTTAAATTGTAACTAATTTTAGAAAATCCGAGATTTCTGTTTTTATGATTTTCATACCACACCATTGTAGAAAAATGAAAACCAGTTTTGATTTCGGGTATGGCTGCTTTTTTTTTTCTTTGCAAGTTTTTCGGTTTTAAACACTTGTTGAAAATAAAAGGAAATCTTGTTACGTCTTAAAGACCCTGCCCCCATCGCGCACCCCATTTTTGTACAAAAAATAAATGGGTTCGTTTGGGGGAGACCTTTTTTTTAAGATTGGAAACGTAAGTCAATAATTTTACTAAAAGTTATTACTGTTCAGTGTTACTGTTCAGTTAAAATTTCTTTCTATCGTTTCTAATTTTAAATTTGAAAAATAAACTTGGAAAAATATAGAAAGTTGTTTTTATTAGAAAAAATTCTCTGCCCTATTTAATTTTTTTTTTTCATTTAATTTTTTTTTGCGTCCAAGATGGTGAACGCATTAATAAAAATAATTAATTCTAATTGAGAATCCATTTTATTTTTAAAACAATATTTTTCTTTTTTTTTATTTATTTATTTTTCATCATAAACTCGAATACCTTGGGATTTCTTCCTCTTGCTAATTTTGCACGACATTTACGCTTTTTCCTATAAACGTTCATAATTTTTTGTAATTTTAAAAGTTTTTAAACTTAAATACTCAACACAAACAGGTATGTACCTCCAAAGAGAAGCGATACCTTTGGTTTGGACTTGCACTTTGAGGTACCTAACTTTTTGTACCTGTTTGAATAAAATTAACTTTAGAATTATAATGTAAGTTATATATGAACAAATTAAAGTTTTAAAATAACTAAATGCATTTTTAAAATTAAAATAAATATCTTCTTTTGAAATTTTTGTTAGTTTTACTTTTAATTTTCAAGCTAAATATTTCCAATAAGCCAAGCAAATATTTTCCTGTATTACAGACTGAATTTAAATTAATTGGAATGAGTTTTTTTTTAATTTTTTGTTATCTGTAAAAAACGCTAAAAAATCGTCCACGTTGACAAATCTGTCGACGCAACGTATTTCTCTTTCTGTCTATATTTCTGAGATGAGGTATTACAGTATTTACATTAGTCGGACTATTGTCCTCATCGTTGTCGCCATATTTGTCAAACGTTTCAGCCGTTGTACGCTCCGGCCTTCTTCAGGTGGTTGGAAAGTGAGACAGACCTTGGAGAGAGCCAAGCTGCCCAGGTCTAACATAACAAAACTGGAGAGACTGGCGATTGGATCCCTGCAGAGGAATGAAAACATCATCATACTACCGGCTGACAAAGGTAATGCGACTGTAGTGATGGACAAATCAAATTATACAAGAAAACTGGAAGACCTCATTAGCAGTGGTAGCTACAGCAAAGGGAAAAAGGATCCTACTATGAAAACGGAACGCAAACTGTCACAGATCCTAATCAAGAACAAGGATCACTTCGCACCCAAAATGTATAGGCAGTTATCGCAGTGTTACACCAAGCTACCTCACATATACGGTCTCCCTAAGATTCACAAAGATGGTATTCCACTCAGGCCGATTGTTAGTTGCCAAGGCTCTGTGTGCCACCCTCTGAGTCGCTTCCTTGTAGATATAATTGACCCATTGATCGGAAAGTCTCCTTCATATGTCCAAAGCTCCACCCACTTCGTGGAAATAATCAAAGGTGCTCCCATCCTATCCAACCAGATGGTGAGCTTGGATGTGGTCAGTTTGTTCACCAAGGTACCCACGGAGGAGGCACTCTCAGTAGTCAGAGACAGATTGACCTCTGACTCTTCCCTAGAAGAACGGACCAGTATTCCAATAGATAATCTGATGGAGATGTTGACTTTCTGTACACAAACAACATACTTCGGAATGGGATCACACATATATCGACAGGATGAGGGCTTAGCAATGGGCTCGCCATTATCACCAGCAATGGTGAATATATACATGGAATACTTTGAAGAAATGGCATTAGAATCTATATCTCTAAAGCCAACAATATGGTTAAGGTACGTAGATGACACCTTCATACTCTGGTCACATCCGGAAGATGTCCAGGTTCTACTGGACCATGTGAACTCAATAAGACCTTCGATACAGTTCACAATGGAGAAAGAAAGAGAGTAACAACACGCTCCCATTCCTGGATGTACTAATATCTCGAACAGAGCATGGGTTTAAGACATCCGTATACCGTAAACCGACATTCACCGGACAGTACCTCAATTTCAACTCGCACCATCCATACAGCATAAAGAAAGGGATCATCCGTTGCTTACAACACCGAGCAAAAGTCATAAGTGGCGACCCAGAGACGTTAAATAAGGAATTGGTCAGTATAAGTAGTACCCTACAACATAACAACTACCCTGGGTACATGGCAGCAGCCCCCAAAAACTGGGATAGGTGAGTACAAGAGGAGGAGGACAACAACACTCAGAAAACAGTCTGCCTGCCTTATGTGAAGGGGTTATCAGAGAAAATACAAAGGATCTGCAGTCCATATAACATCAGGACAACCTTCAAAAGCATGACAACACTTTGCAGATATCTCTCTCGAGTGAGACCCCCCATAGAGGAGAACATGACTAAAGACTGTGTGTATGCTATACCGTGCAGCTGCGGAAAGGAATATAAAGGAGAGACAGGCTGCCCTCTCAAGGTAAGGCTTCAAGAACACCAGAAAGTTGTAACGCGAGGGGAAGTAGAAAAATCAGGCGTGGCTGACCACATATGGAGAGAGAAGGGAGATCACCGTCCCCTGTGGGATCATGTTGAGATCATAGATAGGGAACACCATTGGAAAATTCGTAAACTTAAGGAATCAGCATATATGCTAGGCCACAAAAATCTCCTGAGCCGACCAAGCATAGAAATAAATACAATATGGGAACCAGTAATAAGGAGTGCCAGAGAAAAGCAATGATAACAAAGTTGCAATATGAGCTCTGGTAAAAACATGGAATGATAACAGCAAAATTGCAATATGAGCACTGGTAAAAAATGATTGCTGAAAACATTAGGTTTATAATACCCAGAAATTCATACCCAGATGTCCTCATGGCACTGTGGATAAAGGCGTTGGTTAGATCCAGTGACAGTGTGAGTTCAATACCCGGTTAAGGCAGTGGAGAACTTTCTGAGGGAAAATTAGCAGGAGATAACTGATAACTGACATCCATCAAACATGGCACGTGGAACTAGAACAGTCTACCCCAGTTCAAAATTCCAACCACCTGAAGAAGGCCGAAACGTTGTAACAAATATGGCAACAAAGATGAGGACAATAGTCCGAATAATGTAAATACTGTAATTCTCTTTATTAAAAAAAATAAAAAAATATACTTTTCTGAAATTTTATTTGAGCAGGATTACCTGATTTAAAGTTTAATTAATCTGATTTGTAACAAATATTACTAATACCTTTTAGTTTAAAATATTGCAAAAACATTTTTAAACACGGGTGGGTATTTTTTTTATGAGGTATTGCAACTGTAAGGGGGACTTAACTGTAACAATTACTTGTCTTATATAATGTGAATGACTTTTTTTGAAATATTTTTTTTTTAACTACCCAGTAATCTTTAAGAAATTAAAATATTCTATGCAATCTAATATCTTATTGGATTTTAGGTACTTTGGCTTTATAGTCTAACTTATGAAAACACTTGAGGAAATGTTCAAAAATTACCAATAAATTTTAACTTTACTATAATTATTGCTCTTATTTTTTGATAATGTCACATTTGGACATCCATACTTAGAAAAATCAAAATGCCTATACATGCACAAAATAAATTCAGTTTCTTTTAAGATACTGCCAGTCATTGAATTGCGAGTTTTCCATTTATTTCTGATTAGTAAATGTTGTAATTTAATAACATATCACTTGACCACTATAAATAAATACAAAATTTTAAAAGATTTAAAACTTTATGAATTATCCTAAAATTGAAATTTGTAAAAAAAAAAAAAACAAAAAACAAAATATTAAACCATTTTTGTAAAACTTCATTATTCATCAAAGTTTTTTTTGGAAGTTGCTCATAATATATTTTATACATAAAAGCAATTAAGGGCTTTTCTAATTAAATGTCTTTACAGATGCTTTCTAAAAAAAAATGTTTTAAAGTCATTTCAGTCTATTGTGAAGCACAGCACTGATGATATAATGATGAATTCAAATAATAAAAGTAGTCAACAAATCGGACATGGTTTTTGATTTTTTCTTTTTTTTTTTTAATCCCAATTTGAAAGATACTAACAGATCTGCCATGTATTTCAAGTAAACAAAAATAAATCATCCATTGTTGAAGAAACGAATATACCGACACAACACTGAATGCATAAATTCAAACCTAGAAACTTGTGTAGCACCATTTTAACAATTTACAGTTTACTACTCCTACAAAAAAAATATAATCCCTATCCAATCTGTTGTTCACTTTCACAATAATGACCTTTGAAGGGTCGACAAGGATCACTAGTTTTGAGCAGCAGCCAGTGTAGAAGAACAATAACTCTGAAAGACAAAATTCACACTCATTAACCTCCTGCGTCTTAGCGGCTTTATTGCCTCCTTTGGAGTAAAAAAATGAATTAATAAATAAAAAATGCAACAGGGAACAAGTCAACTAACTTTCTCATGAAGTTATGTCAATTCACAGAAAATAAATCTGGAGAGCTATGATAACCCACGACCTGTAGAGACATGACATGAAAAAGTAATCATACGACTAAAACTAAAAGCTAAACGATTTCCGAATATATGAGTAAAAAAAACGAAACCTCACACACTTCTTCCCGTTCTTTCAAACACCAACCCTATGCTTATTTTTTGTGTCTCCAATGGAAATGACTCTTTTTCTTTCTCTTCCCACACCACTAAATTCAGATCTGGTTTATGAAGTGTAGGTTTCTTCAAAATGTCATCTTTCAAAAGAGCAGTCAGGCATTTCATGTTCATTTACTCATTTAAGAACTTTGTCCTTTGTACACCTTCCTAAAATATTTTTCTGTTATAAAATGTAAATAACAAATTTAAAAATCTCTTAAAAATGCAATATTTGTCATGTATTTCAATGTTATTTAGTAAATGTAAAACTGGATTTTGTAAACATGATATTTACTTTTTTTTGCTTAAAACCCGACAAAAATAAAGTTTATTTATGAATCGTAGCCTGTAAGGTCATAGGTCAGCAAATATAATTTTCTGCTGTAATGTCTCTTAAAAAGTATGTGTTAAAAAATAGGAGACACTGTGTAATCAGGAAATTCACATTTATATTTAAAATTAAAAATACTTTTACCTTCTATAACCAATAAGAATATCATTTTTTATTCTATCTTGCTTTTCCAAAAAAAACTTTGTAGAATGAATGATTTTGTTTTTTATTCAACATTAGAAGTAGTTAAAAATGATATTTTTTAGTTTCAGTCAGTCAATCAAGTACCATACGTGATACACGCTTGGGCGATCGTCTTGATTCATGACTGACTAGGCAGAAGATTTTCCCCGCAGATGGTTTCTGTTTCTTTTTTAAGGTAGACTGGTTGCCTCCCAAAGCTATAGGACCCAGTCTGTCTTGATATTCAGCCCATAGCTGGGGGAGAGGAGAAGAATTCTTACAAGGTATTTACGTGTAAGTGAATAATGAATTTATCTGGAATTTGAACTATGTTCTCTGGTTTCACATTCCCAGCTGATATCCATTGCACCACGACATGCATTGTGTTCAGTTTAAAACATTGCTTTTTTTTTTTTTTTAATTTTCTCTCCTGATTAATGTCATAAAATATTGAATTAAACACAATGAGGTGTTTCTAAATTATTACAGTATTACTCTTAGTCTTCTGATAGGAAAGCGTAATTCAGAATTATTTCCTTTTTATTTATTTATTCTTTTTTGGAACATCCATAGTTGCTAAAACAAAAAAAAAAAAATAATAAAATTCTTTTAAATATCTTCACACTTGAAAAATGGCATTAAACATTTTTTGGTTTATTAAAACAAAATACCCCCCCCCCCAAAAAAAAAAACTGGTTACGACTAGCAGTGGGATGAATTTCAAAATCACACTGAAAAATTACAAGTAATTTTTAATAAGTGTAGCTTATTATATACATATATTTTTTAATACAGCTGATAGCTAAATTTTTTGCTTTCATTTCAGGAAAAAAAAAAAAAACTAATTCAATTTTTGCCTTGGTGGTATCTCCGCTTAAATGTCTTATTTCTATATTTGCCATGTTTGCTCAACTAATAATGAGAAAAGGAAAACCTTCTTATTATGATGTAAAAAACTTTTTACTTTTTGAAAATACTTCGCTTAAAAGTTTATGGAAGATGTTTACGATTTTATAAATAAGAAGATTAACTAACATGAAACACCGATGACAGTTTTTTTTGGATTCTAAAAAAGCAAGTCAAGTGGAATTAAAAACCTTAGTAATTTTCAGGAAATTCCTAAAATCTTTTTAGTCGGGGTCGGAAATTCCTTCCTTGGCAATCAACGGCATATGTTTCTGGGAGTGAAGTACTAAATCAATATTAATTACCATTTTTTTTTCTCTCTCTCTCTCTCTCCTCCTCCTCTTTCTTTTTCTTCTCCCGAAGTTTATTTATTTATTTTGGTGGGGGCTGTTAGGTTACGTTTTTTGCGCGGGGTTCTGCGAAAGTTTTTGAAAGATTCTAATAAAAATAAATGTCTTGAAGATAATTGGATTGATTTGGCTTCTATCATAGTTTTTTAAAAAAATCGAAAATGTCCTTTAAGAAAATATTTATTAAAAAAAAAAAAAAAAATGTTTCAGAACTATCCAGAGAATTTACAGGCGCACGTAATTTTTTTACAAGTGACTTCAAAAACAAGTCCTTTTTTTGTGGATGAAAAATGTTTTCTGTTCATCGTAAGTTGTAATTAATTTGTGATAAATCGATGGCTCTGGTCTGGTGTATAAAGTTTAAACTGAAATAAAATCCTTGCTGCTCCCTTAATCTACTTTTTAACCCGAACTTTGGAAAACGTGTTAAAATCTTTTTGTTTTCAGTACAAAGTTGAGAGGGAGAGCTGCCTAAACTTGTTGATGGAAAAAGTAAATTTAAAAGTGAAATTATTTTTAATTTGCAGAGATAAACATTTCATTTTGCAGATTTGAAATTTCATTTAAGCAGAATTAAAGAAAAATATGCATAATTAATTTTCTTTTCATTGTAAAAATGAGGTTTTGTCAGGTCACGCCACTTGAACAACTTTGTGATTGATACACACGCCCCCGCCCATATCATTTAAGTTAATTATTCTTGGTAACTGTATTATAGCACTACAAATAACCTTTGACCTGACCTACCTAAAAAGTAGAGTTTTAGTTACAATGTGGGCTGATGTCTAGAAGTGAGATCATAAGGCTTGGTTTTTCTTCTTTTTTTTTTCTCTTAAAGCTAGATTTTTTGTTTCATTATATAACATTCTATGATTTACTATAGAAAGAAGTTAAGTTTATTTTTTTGCTTTAAGAAAATTAAACTACTTTTTAAAAACATTATCTTTGTTGCCATTACCTTTAAAAAAATATCCTGCCACAAAGCTTTGTTTTGAATCATCAAAAAAAAAAAAAAAAAAAAAAACGTATGTGAATTTGTTTTTTTTTGTTTTGTTTTGAAGGTTGATTTGCATGGAAAGCTTTTTGCAAAAAGATAACCTTGCGTTCATGAAAGTTTTGTTCTTTCTAAAAGGTTCGGTTAAGAAGATTAAGAAGGTGTACTGAAATAGATTTATTTCTCATGTCTCCCGATTGATAACAAGGACGAATAGTAATAAAAAAAAAATAAAAATATTTGAAAAACTAACCTAGTTTGTTCTAATTCTGATCGATCGTGTCTTTTTTTTTTTTTTTTTTTTTTTTTTTCCTGTTTTCTGACTTGACATTATGACTATGTAGTCAGCAAAGTAGGAGAAAAAAAAAACGATTCTTTTTTACAACATGAACTTTACTTTATGTACATTTTCCGACTTAGGTGTATCAGCAGGGTAGTTACTATGGTTTGTTAATAATATTCTCTTTGAACAGTATTGCCTTGAGTTTTCACTTCAGCGTCTTTGCAAGGATATTTTGGATCGTTCCATACACCAACAATTACTGGCACTACTTTTTATGTTTTCACAGCATTTGCAGTTCTTATACGAGATATAGAAACTTTGTTACAGAATGCATAGGCTGGCCCAGAATGTAAAACTTCTGATCAGAAGGATTTTCTGATAGTGATGGATTGCCTTTAAGTTTTCAATATAAGAACAAAATGGTAAACAAACAGCCACAAGAATTTGACATGCCTGATTCCTCAGCACGTGGCAATAAAATCCAAGTCAAGGGTCTGCATGCATTCTCTAAATCCTCTCCTTCTCACCTTCCCCCAGAAACAATGTTACAACTACTGTCCCTCATAAAATAAAGCAAGTAAAAAAGGAAATTTCTTGTTGATGCAGTCTATGATGTAGTGTTAGGTCTGAAGAAGTTAGGCTCAATATGACCTGAAACACAATTTTCTCTACTTTCTCATCCCGCCTTTGATCCAATGAAAATATAACATTGCTGATCTAGTATAGCTTCTTTTCTTTTTTTTTTTTTTTTTTTTTTTTTTGCTTTTCGTTTCTTCCATTCATTATAACTAAGTTTTGGTTTGGCTTTTGAATCTTGAATCCTTAAAACATTTTTTATTTTCAAATGTGACAAGCAACAGCAGCACTCATCAGCAGGTAGATTAGGTTTAAGACTCCATTAGCAGATTAAATTGTTGGTGTGTGAATTTGGTGACAAATTGTGAGTTTGATCTCTTTGCTGGACAGTGTGTACTTGGACTCAGTGGAATAGGGGTAAGCAATCTGAACAATATTAAAAATAAGAACTAGATGAAATATCCTGCGATGTGTACAGAGACAAATCTACTGTAATTAAATAAAGGGTTCAGTTTGAAATTTTCTAAAGGTTTCCTGGATTGCCACAATGTAATAATAGCATGAAAGGAGGGAATAAAAGCCAGAGTATAAATAAGAAATATGTAATGCTCACATATTAAAGAACCCCAACATTATCATCAACACCTGCCTAGTAAGGAGTTGGTTCTCTGACCTGGTTAGGTATAGACTTTACAAAACCTCTGAAAGGTTTCCTATGGTAACAACAACAACAACAGAGTCCATTTCACCACTGCAGATTGAATTTGTTGATTCAACATATTATTTAGAGATGCTTAAAGGGGATTTAGTTTTGGGGAGTTTGGTAGCTAGAGCAGCACTATAATGTCTTTGTGTTTCTTAAGCTCTTCCTATACAATTTGTGCAGTGAGACAGACATTTTGAAAAATGCCATGGAAATGTGTATTTTGTCTCTAATGATGAAGTAGGTAGTACATGACTAAGGCCTTCTTGCAGGAAAGAGGGGACATAGTATTTCCTTGCAGAATGTTTCTTTCAAGTTGCCATCCCCTTTGTTCCTAGGCTTCCTCCCAAATGACCTCCTCCCACACCCTTACAAAAAGACTTTTTTTTTTTTTTTTTTTTTTGTTATTAGATAAATATAAATAATAAATATGATTTAATAGTATAAATGCAGAATTTTTGCTTTTCTTTGATGCCATTAGATGTCACCAGACAAATATCATTGACTGTATTGCTACACTTACAAACCTAGTGTGTTGGGCCCCCTGCTCATGTTATCTGTATGATTTGGCTGTTCTGTGTCATATCTTATCCAAATAATGTCAGCAAGACACAAACAAATGTTAAGACTTTGTACAACAAAAAATAAAACTATTTGTATATAACTCTTACGTTAATTTTATACTTTACAACATGTCTGTTTCTTAAGCATAGCTAAGTTGGATTTTATAAAACAAAAAAAAAAATGACTTGGTTCTAATGCCATCCTATGTCCCTTGTGTCACACTCTGTTTTCTTCACTGCTCCTGGATCTTTTCATCAGCTCTGAGAATCCCTTTTGCTTAATTCCTTTTCTGTGTCCGATGCTTTGACTTCTGGCTTTAACAATATTAAAGTCACTGAGTTCTTTATTTTTTGCCTGTAACTGTGACATTCAACACCTCAAAATGAAGTACTTGTGGCTGGCTTCGTTGTTTATGTACATCTGACATTGACGTGTATTGTTGTTAAATTACAGTAGCTGTCATTTTTGCTCATCAGTGCAAGTTGTTGAGTTCAAAGGTTGAAGGAAAGTTTTCTTCTGAACAGAAGAAAGTAGCGACAAAAGTGTAAATGATAATGTTGTGATATTCTTCACCAAAATTTGTGGAGGCAGGTGTAACACTTAGCATTAGTCAGCAGTTGAGTAGTGTAGACTTTATCGAGTGCAATCACCAACTGATCTGAAGCAGTTTTTCATTTTGACTCTCTCTCTACTTTGTGTACAATTTTAGTTTGCTACAATGTTCACAGGGTTAGGCATACTAATGTGTGTGTGTGTGTGTGTGTAGTACAATTGTCACAGAATAACCAGCCCTACTCGATCATGTCATTTTGTTTTCTATATAGATATATAAATTCTGTTTTATTTAAAACAAAAAACACTCACAACAAAACAACAAACACTCACAACAAAACAACAAACATTTTTAAATTGGTGAGTGTTAGCCAAAAGTATTTACATATGTGAAGTTTTATTTACTCATACTAACCTGAAATCAAAAAAAACAAATTAACATTGAATATTCATTGTTTTTTAATGAAATATTGCTGTCCACATACACCATGTGTGTATGTCGTGTGTGTATATGTTGACATCAGTGTCCACTTTTATATTTACACATAATCATAATCTATCCATGATATGGAGCACACTTTTACCCATAAATATAGCACACCTTAAAAAGCTGTGTTTCTATCATATATATTGTGGACAACAAATGCCTGCAGGTGTTTTGCAAACTTTTAGATAGGTGGAACATGTGGTTGTGCCATTTTGCTCAAGTGGTTGAGGATCAATTGCCACATGTTTCCATGACTGGACAACAAGGCCTGCTTTACTGTGTGAGACAAAGCCAAAGTGGCAGCAAAGGGTATCATGCTGCCAACACCATATATTTATAATAAATAGGATTAATACAAATAAAATTATCACTTAGCTGATTAATCTTATATTTAACACCCTGACTCTAGAGTTTCATAGATGAACCTTTTTATAATCATTTTGGTTCACTCTTTGGGAGGTTTCACACCTTGAAGGAAATATGATTCCTAAGTTACAGAATTAATTTTTATAAATGCTTGAAGCTTTTATTTTAGTTTTAATTTTAAGATAATTTAGTTTTTTTTTTTTTTTGTTTTTTTTTTTCTCTTCTCTTGACATTGAGATATTTGAATAGTGTAATGGATAGTGCCTTGGAATAAGAAGTCGGAAAGCCATGTTTCCACACAAATACACTTGGAAAAGGTCTGAATCCATCTCTCTGTAAACCCCCCCCCACCTCATCTCGGCTATGAGTTAGGTCTTGTATCTGAAAAAGTCCTAATTATCTACAACTATTGTTAATACAACATTCACTGTCAAAAAAAAAAAAGAAAAATCCTCACAATCCAAAATATGTTTTGGCTTTAAATAACCGACAAAGTGTTGATAAGCCATAAAAAACAAATCAGGATCTTGCCAGTATTTTCAATTTCCTTTTTGTTTATTTTAAGATCTCTATCCATAAATTTTGTCTTGCTTCTTTTGAAATTAAATCTTTCTAACAGCCCATGGCAGTCTTTATATATGTAAAATTGAAGAAATGAACAAGAATTCAGTGTGTATATATATATATATATATATATATATATATATACTATGAAAAAAAAAACTGTTCTTTCTGTAAGATGTGCTTTTAACTTCTATAATTACTTTATATATGGCCATGTGTAAGAGGTAGCCGGTTTACATTTAATGTTACAGTATTATGGACCTACGCTTTAAGCAGTTTGGTTACTGTCAACATTCATCAAGAAATGTAAATTTTTTTTTTTTTATACCAGGCACCAGTTTGCCAGGCTGCTACTCAGCTGCTAGCTGTAATAGCCCCTCCATCCAAAGTAGAAGTTATTGGTGGGAATGTTCAACAAAAAAAGGGAGGCGTTATTTTCGGAGTGATATGTATGTATGTATGTATATAATGTTAGCTGCTCCTTCTGGCCAAACCCGGTTGCAGATGCTTGCTGAGGCACATGTTTGTTCAACACCCACAGAACCCACCTGTGGTTTATACTGCAACTATACTCAGAGGACCTAGTAGGGGGAGTGCAGTTCTAACAATGCCGGTGTGCTCAAGCCCTCAGTCACAATGACTTGTGACTTTCTGCTTGCACCATCATCAACAGCCTCTGAACAGCTTTGTCTACCCAGTTTCACTATCACGGTCTGGCTCAACTTGTGGCATGGTTTTCAAGCACTTTGCAGCAGTGCTGCACACTGTAATTGCCTGCCCAGATCTGTAACATCAAGTTGCATTCCTGACAAATCAACCATGGTGAAATTTATCTCATGTTTTGAAAGTGAAGATTTTAACCACTCAGCCTCCTCCATATATATATATATATATATATATATATATATATATATATATATATATATAATATATGCGCAGTACTGAGTAGAAAGTGCTCAATATCAGTGATAGTTAACATTCAGTTGCATGGATATGAGTTTGTGACTCTGGGTTTCACACTTTTGTGATCAGACAAACCGCAAAAGTGTGCAAACCAGGATCACAAACCCATATTCATACAAGTGATTATATATATATATATATATATATATATAAATATATAAATTTGACTTTTTTTTTTTTTTTTTGTAAGAGAATATTGTTTATGGTAGCAAACTCGCACTGGGAACCTATTTTTCAAAGCTTACTCAGGTCAAGTTTAAAAAAAAAAAATTGTCAAAGGAAATTGAAGTTCCCTAACATTTACTCAATTTTGACCCAAGTTTAAAAACAATGCCCGTGTTTATCTAATGGGAATTTTCCACTTGTCACTCAGGGAAAACCATTTCTTCTGTTTGTTGTCGTCGTCGTTGTTCATGACAGTTTTTACATCCATGAATTCCCATTGTGCAAACAAGACATTGTCAGCTGACAATTCTGCAGGTCAGTTTATACAATCTTTCAAATTTTTGACATTTTATTTATGCATTTTTTCTCTCTCACATATTTTTTACTCGGTTTATCTTCAAAACAACGTGAACATTTACTACGATTACACTATCTAATATTAACAAAAAAAAGAACCTTCTTAGGGTAATGGCACCTCAGTCCTCTTTTGGGATTGCCATCAGTTGCATGCTGCATTCTTCTTAATGTGGCATTTCAGTAGAATTGTTTTTTTGTTTTTTTTTCTAAATAGTTTTTGTGGGAAATGAAAAAAGTTACAGGTTGTCAAATCTGGATTGTTGGGTCTTTAACAGTCCTGGACAATGTGATGTGGTCTTTTATGTAGAAAAAGAAAACTCTGTATGAGGCTTCAAAAAATTTTCATCATTTTGAATAGGATGATTATACAGGCTTGATGGCATCATCTCTGTTCACACATCTACATTAAGGTCCCCACTGATTGGCTGCATCAAAAACAAACAAATCGTTCTTGGAATATTCAAAATGGCTGTCCAGACTTTATATATGTTGTATTTGACAGTGTAAAAGACACACACCCTATTCCATTAGGATACATTCAGGAAAAAAGTGTTTAGTGTATGCAATATTTAAAGCAAGTTATCTGTACATTACAAAAGCATTTCTGCTATAGCATAAAACAATACTGTATATAAAAAGCAAGTGGGAGTAAAGAACACAGAATGTCATGGGTATAGAGTTCATCTCAATAGAAGGTGACCATCTGAGGTAAAATTATAGTCTGTAGTAATGTGTTAGGGATAAGATGGTACCTATTTTACATATGCATGTTTTTTTAATGGGGTTGGGGGGTGTGTCTTGTCAAATATGGTAGTAAAAATAAATGTGTCCATACTTTAAAAATCACTCAACCTGTGTTTTTCTGAATAGGTGATCATTCTTTAAAAGAGACACTTTTATAAGATAGATATTTCCTTACTATTATTATAACACTATGAGTACATGTGAAAATATCGTAATTTTCCTGTTTTAATTTTTTCTCTTCCATGTTTTTTCTCCTCTTTGAAATGAAACTGCATCTCTCTCCTCGTGATCAAAATGGAATAGTTCATTATTTATGATGTATTGGCAGGGTGTAACGGCCATGGTAATTAAGTGAGGAACAAGCAGAATTCTAATATTTTCACATCCATAGGAATGATACATGACTCGTGTTAAGGTGTATGGTTGTTATTGATAATCTATTTTTGCATAAAAGATGATCGGATAGAAATGGTGTTGGTAAGGGGTGGGGATAATGTAATCTCCGTTTCCTGGGATATTTCATTTCAGGAGATGGATAGCAGGATTGTTCTTATACTATGTGGGAGTAGGCGGGGTCTATAAAGAAAAGATAAGTAATTTTAATGGAGTTTTCATTATTTCACACACCTCCCCCTTTTTTTTTTTTCTTTTAAGTCTTTAAAGGCGGGAGTGAGGTGGTTTGAAATATTATTTGATGGGAAATGTGTTTTGTTCTACTTTCTTTTATCCTCAGTACAGTGACTATATTGAAAGTGGAGTTGACAAAGTAAAATTAGCAAAGATGATTGATAATTCTGGAAAATACTTCTCTTGGCTAATACTTAGTAATGTATGGACCTGTAATATGTACATGATGATTGAGTTCTCTATAAAGAACATTGCTGCCATACCCTTTGGTATTGCCTTTAGACCATGGAAAGTGAGTACTGCATTTCTGGTGTGAGCTCAGTAGTGGAAAGTGTTCAATCCCTAGACCGGGCCGGTGTGTACTTGAAAATGAGTGAGCAATGCTAAATAGAACTAGACTAGATATCCCTAGACATGGGCAAAGGAACGAGAACAATCTACCCTCTGTAGATTAAATAAAGAGATTCTATTTGAAATTACCTGAAGGTTACCTGTATAGGCAAGCACCTGAGAAAAAAAATAATTAATTTCTCTTGTGCCATTCACAGCACACTCATAAATGTATTTTGGGGTTAGATCTGATTTTATGGCTATTTCATTCTTGGCCCACATGAGAATTCCTTCTTTGGTGATTTTAGTAGGTCAGTATATTGTGTTTTCACCAACTACTCTTAATTTGGGTCAATGTTGACCACCTGAAGAATTAGTGGATAATGTGCAGAAAATTGACAGTTGTGGTTGGTGATCTGTACACTGGGGGATTATGATTAATATAATATGCTCTGTTGTTGTGTCATTGAGCTCTCTTTTTGCCAGGATGCCATTTTAAGTGTGCTCCTTCAAGAGTTGCTTTGCTTTTTTTGTGTGATCGTGTGTGTATGTGTGTGTGTGTGTGTGTGTGTTGGGGTAATTTAATGATAAAATGAAAAAAAAGATCTATGTTACGTGTTTTATCTTTCAAAGGGATTTCTTCAGGCTACTAATGTATTTCATCTTGTGCAAGTGTTCATCGATAAATCCATTATTACTCTGAAGAAGTCCTTTGGAAGAATGAAATGTGTAAATTAGGATTTTTTTTTTTTTTTTCTATTTTGTCAATCAATTACTTACTATACATTAGAGTTGTTGATGTTTGATCATTTGGATAGGGGTTTTGGGAAGCAGGTTTTGACCTCGAACTGAAATCACATAATAAAATTAATTTTAATTTTATTATATTTACTCTTTTATTATTTTTCTATAATATTTACTTGTACAAAATATAATTTTTATTGTTATTAAATCAAGTTTGCCTGAAACATTTTCAAGATACATATTTGTATAAGGGGTACTTTTGTAATCAATTTGGGGTGGGGGTACTGAAAAGTTCTTTGACCAACCCAGGGCTTCCACCTGTACTTCGTGATGTTTGGTCAGATTCTGGGGAATATTTTTTATTTTATTTTAATTTACCCCCAAACAATGCAAGAATGCCACAAAGATGCAAGGGGGCTATTGGGAGTAAAAGTGAACGAGATGACTTTTAGAAGGAATTGGAAACCAATCCCGCTTCTTTGTACAAACCCGATTTAAAATAGAAAAAAAACTTTTTTGAAGTTCTGAGGTGAAACATGTTATTTTGCACACTTGCTATATGAATATCTTTATCTTTGTTGTTTTCAGCATAATGTTTCAGATTATGTATTCTTCTCTGTGTTTGTTAGGCATATGCTGCACCTGGTGCTATTTATTCCTCCCCTCCCAGTATGTCAAAATTGAGCAGAAGGTCAGTGATTTCCGTTGGGGAATCTTTATCTCCCGCAAGATATGGTGAACAATATTTGTCTGCGTTTACCACATAAATCAATTCCTCAGTTCTCCATCCAAAGTCCTCAATATAATGAAGGGCTGTTGTCTGAGGAACAGATACTTTGACTAGACAAAAATTATCTACTGATTTTTTTTTTTTTTTTTTTGTCCGAAGATCATCCAAAGCTAGGCTCGTGAGCCATTTAAGATAGAGGGTCTCACTGAATGAAGTGGTGGGATATATGACTGCAAGAGGTGGTGGTGGAGAGTGAAAATTTATAAGGATAAAGAAGCTAGATATGATTTATCCTTGACTTGAAGAGGTTAAGATTTTAATGTTCAGGCGAGCATCCACATGGCAGTCTGTTCCACAAAGCAAAAGTTGTTGGGGGTAAAAGCTGTTCGTGTGAAGAAATAGTGGGGAAACGAGGACGGTTTGACTTTGTGAAAGTTGAAAATGTTTGAATCGGAGGAGAGAAAAGAGTGGCATTCATCTGAACATTTGCCATGGAAATAGTGATAGAGAGTAGTGATGGGATTGCAACATTTTGTCTGTGAAGAAAGAGGTTGCAGGGTGGAAAATAAGTCACCCTCCCCACATAAGACTGTGTAAACAACTTTGAATTCTATCAAGGCTAGAAAGTTAAGATTGAGTAGCTCCAGCCCAGATATGGGAGCAGTGCTCGATTTTTTTTTTTTTTTTTTTTTTTTTTGTTAAAAGAAAAAAAAAAGATTTTTTTTGTCTAATCTGATTTTTATAAAGTTTAAGTATGGCTATGGCAGAAGGAGTACTTTGACTATTTTACCAGCATCTTTCTTTAACAATGGATCGAATATCTGAAGTGTTCCCTCCCCCCTCTTCTATTTCCAGGGTTTTTAGTACTCTGAAAGGCCGGAAAATGAATCGGCCGAGACATCATTCTGAAAAACATTCCTCCGAAAGTTGGTTATAAGGGCAAGTGCACTCTCGTTGCGTTGACTGACGCATTTAACACAAAAATGTAAATAATAAAAAGTTTAAAAACTAAAAAAAGTAATTTTATATCACAGTTTCCTTATTTTGTTTATATTCAAAAAAGTAAATAAGCCTCCTATTTCCTTTTTTCCCTGTTATCAAATCAGCTTTATCTCCATCTCTTCTGATTCATTCTTGTTTGACATTTAGTGTTACTGTTATTTCTCTTTATTTTCTCCCAAACCTTCGTCTTATTGGCGAAAAAAAGAAAAAAAAAAAAAAAAAAAGAAATCGAAAACACATGACCAACATTCTTCTTCTTACTGCGCTAAAAAGAGGCCAGCGGTAACAACTATAAAACTAAAAGAAATTGATTGTTTTCCCTACTGTTGAAGTTGCTACAGGGATTTCGTAAAACCGCCGGCTGCTAGGTGTGCAAATGTTGGCAGTTAAGAGCGCCGTTTCTTTTATGAGGAAAATTTTGAAAAGATCTCGGGCCTCACCAAAAAAAGGGACTTTTTTTCTTTTCTTTTTTTTTTTTTTTTTTTTTTTTTTTAAAGAAAAGAAATTCTGATGGTTGAAACGATAGCTTTTTATCGCTCCTTTGTAATGTTCTTTCATCGAAAGGAATGTGTTTCATAAACATTTAAGTTTTTAGCCCTATACGAAAAAGTTGTCAGGGTGTGTATTTTAGTTTTGTTAACTGTAAATGTCATTTTCTCGGTTTTCGGGTCATCTTTTCCATGGGAAACAAGAATAAGTGTTTTTTTTTTTTGTTTTTTTTTCAAGACCTTTTGTTAAAAAAATCAGTCAAGATAGTTTAAAAAGAAAAGAAAAAAATTACTTTCTTATGACTCTTTTTTTTTTTTTTTATGTATTTCTTTTTCACTCGGTGCTGTTGGTTTTAAAACTAAAAGTTTTTCTTTTTTAACAACTACATTGACTTAGACTTTTCTGTGAAGAGAAATCTATTTTTAAACATCGAAGCAGGTGTCGAAAGCAAGAACTATTTTTTTCATTCTGTTGTTCACTCAATACAGGGCTTAAGAGCCACTCAAGTTAGCGGATTACTGAATGAGGTTGTTGAAGGGCAGAAGTAAAGTGTATATTATGAAGATCTGTAGGATGGATAACTGTTGACGCTGGATTGGAAAGGTTAAACTGTAGTGATTGGGAAAGCAAACTTTTGGAAGTTTGTTCCACAAAGTAACTCTTCTCTGAAAGAAGCCGTTTGAGTAGAACTTCAGCCTTATGAAGAGAAGGAAGACATGTCATTCCTCTGTACGTATATTGGTTGATGACCTCATCTACTAGAGTTACGTTTCTCAAATTAAAGTTATAAGTCTGTTACTAAGTTTATTATTCACTATGTCGTGCTAGATAATTTTCTCGTCAGAATCTATCATAGACCATTCTAAGTTTGCCATTCATCCATGAATTGAATATTGTTGCCACATCTGGTCTGGTGCTTTTATGTATCTAGAGATTCTTGAGAAACTCCAAAGAAGAATCTGCAATGTCATCGGTCACGACCTGGCATCTCGGTTTCAATCCCTTTCCTGCAACATCACTTCTCTGCATATTTTCTATAAATATTTTCATGTTAATTGTTCTGATGAACTTTCCTCTTTGGTACATTGACTTTGAATTAAAATGTAGTACTAGATTGGCAGCAAGGTTTCATCATTTTACAGTTGAAATTCCTAGATGTAAATGTAAGTTTTATTCTGATAGTTCCTTCTCTTGTACTTTTTGCTTGTGCAATTCTCTTCGAGCTTTTTGTTTTCCTGTCAACTACGATCTTCAAAAATTTAAATGCAGTGTTCATCATCATCATCATCATTTATCTTTGAATCCTGTCTTTCTGTTGTCCTTTCTCCTCCATAACGTTTTCTTAGTTTCTCTCACCCTCAGTTATCACCCCTTGCATCTTAGTGGCTTTATTGCCTTATTTGAGATGAAATGATTTAAAAAAAAAAAATAATACGATACAACATCAGTGGGAAGAAGTGTTGGAAGATTGTGCTGCGTCAGTCTTCTAAGTGGGTTGGGGGAGGTTTGATTGCATTGAAAATCAGTTTTTGCGACATTTGATTTTTATTTGAGCTTGAACACCAACTACTGGTGGTTGTTAGGAAATATAAAACTAATTGCTTTATCCTTGCTGCAAACCTGTTACTGTTAAATCTAATAAAGATTAATTGAAGAGTCTTTTGTTGACTGTTTCCTAAGCAACTTTACAGGCACTTTGAAGTGGTGTAATTGTTAGCTTGTCTCTCAGATAAATTACAAATGAAAAGTGGGTTTGATACTCACCTAGTGCCCTATAAGCTATGCTTAATAAACTGGGGACTTCTCCATGGCATGAAAATTAGCAAGCTTGTTTTGCTAGATAAATTATGACAGGGTAGTGAGTTCAACTCTCACTAGGTGCATCCTTGTGCCATCTCTAAGCTACATTTAATAAATTACAAAACAACTTTATGTAGAGCTTTGAAATTTGGTTTACATGCTTATTGGATCCAGGCTAAGGTTTGAACATAAAACAAATTGTTCCTCATGGAGGTTGACCTTTTTTCTGTTAGGTGGAAATATCTTTCTTTGTGATAAATGCAGTTTGGAATTGTTTTATTGTTGTTGTAATCAGCTGCGATTTGTCTTGAGCACCTCACTGTGTAGTCGAGTACCTCAATTAGTTATTGATTTTTGCCTGGTACAAAAACGTAAGTGTATTCCCTGTAATAGTAAGCACCTGCGAAACAATCTTGTGTGGCATTATTAATAATTCTAGGCATGTGAATGATTTGTTCAATCTTGTATTTTTTTGCATTATTGTTGCATATTGTCATTATCTGACTATTATTATGTGACTGGTCAATCATTATTTAGCATCTGGAATTAACATTTTTTTTTTTTTTCATTTTTGCAAAAGACAAATCAATCAATGTTCAAAATCTATTCAGTTTCAATATCTATTTGGGGAGCATTTAAAGGACTCTCATTTGTTTGGGCACATCATCATTATAGCCTTACTTGTTTACTAAAACTTAAAAAAAAATGCTTTTTAATAATAAAAAGCTTACAAATTTTAATTATGATCTCTTCTCACATGTTAAAGTGCATTTCAAATTGCATAAAACAATGAATGTACAATTGCCAATCTCTTCCATTGTATTATTTTCGTATACATTCAGTGTGGCTTCATTTCCTTTAAATTAAGAGCCAAAATCAATGCAAACATACTTTGTATGAGATGTACATCTTTGAAAATAAATGTCTAAATCATGATTGCTTATTTATTTTTCAATTGCTATGGTTTGTTTTGTTTTATGGCATATCAATCTCAATGGGTCATTTAATGCCAACAACATTTTTTTTTTTTTTTTTCTGGTATTTGTTTTGTCAAAAATCCATTTCTGTTAATATTTTTTTTCTCAAAAATGTATTATCAGAGGGCTTGCTGTTGGATGTAGTTTATCGTCATACCCAGGACGCGAATGTAATTTGAGTGTTAACTATTTGCCGATAGCTGGGGACCCTAACAGGTGTTACCACCTTGGGTCAGGGTGGACCTGGGAACACCAGCAATTAAGAGGTGGTTCCATGCTCCTCAAAACCTCCTGATCAGAGGCCTTGCTGTTGGACATAGTTTATCGTCATACCCTGGACACAGATGTAGTTTATCGTCATACCCAGGACGATCAATTGTTATGGAATAAACTTTGAAATTAGGTGTACTTGTTTATTTCCCCATGGCACCAATGGTCAGTATTCAAGCCAAGGTAAATGTTCAAACCGAACTTCAAATGCTGATTTTTTTCCAGAGAATCACTGTCATTTAGGAGATGGTTAAAAGCAACTGCCATTTCCACCAGTGCCAGTACCATTCGGACTCTATGCCAGACTAATTAAGTTGTTTTGTATTAATCTTGTGTACCTTTTTCTCCATTGATTTGAACAGGTGTCGATCAGCTGTTTTTACCCCACCCTGATAGTTGTTAGCTAATTTTATTACACACACAGGGTATCCTACTTTAATTGGAACACAAAAGGGGAATAAAATGATTTGTACCAATTATGTTACCACTCTAATTATGCAAAACAAAATATGAAGAAAAATACAAACTGTATGAAGTTTTGTGCCGGTCAGTTTTGGGAAAAATAGGAAATTGACATTTATTGGAAATGACTATAAAGACATTGAGTACGAGATTTCTTGTGGGTGCCGCCATTTTTTGGTTTCAGTAGGATACACTGCACTACAAAAAATGTCACAAAACCCGGTTGTATTGTATTTTAATATATATGTCTGTGCTGCTTTGGGAATAGCACTAAGTGCTAGTGAGTTTCTAACACAAATGTTAAATATGGGCATTTGATGTTGTCTTGAACACATCGATAGCTGACAGTATAAAGTTCATGATGAAGTATAAGTACTTTCACAGCAGCGAAATTGTGAAACAAAAAAAAATGAAAGATTTTTTTACTTCTGAATTGAAACAAATTTTAATCAATTTTAAAATAAAAATTCTTTGAAAAGAAAATCTCATGGATTTAATAACACACTGAACTGCTTTAATCGTTAATACTTATTGATGTTTGAAGAATTTCTTGAATGTATCTTGTAGTCCTTTAACTAAATGAATATCAGTGTATTTAATGAAGATAACAGACTGTTTTCATCATTTTCTTAAGTAAAATCATTATATATTTTTTTTTTTTTTTTTTTTTTTTTTTATGAGTCACCTGTTCATATTTGGATGTGTCATTTTTCCAAATCTTGTAATGGTTTAAATAATTTACTGCAATTTGGTCAACAGTTGCATCTTCTTTCTCATCTGTGATACTGAGTTAGACATATATGCAGTTTTGAAAGTTTTCAACATAATGCACTACTGTTACATGTTGATAATTGTAACAAAGGAAAAAAAAATGATTTACCACAACACAGAGCTAAATCACAAACAAATATTTAATTTACTAAAACAGGACATAAAATAGATACAAGATAAACAATTGTGGCCTACAAAACAGAAAACACAGAGTTACTGGCAAAGTGTTAGGAGGGAGAGGGAAATGGAGTCAAATATCTTTATCACTTAGGGCTAGTGAAGTAATCTAAGTGCTATATTTGGAAATCCACAAAGGTGTGTAAATAAATGTTAATTTTTAGTTTGGTCAATGAAAATTAGTCAAAATTCTATTTACCAAATTTGTTCCATGAAATTCTCTTTGGGGTTTTGGTTGGTCGGCAACTTTTTATAGAGATTCTTTCGGCTGGATATAATAGTCCTTGAATCAAAAGCCGGAGCTGATAACAGCAGAAATTCCCTTTCATCAACTGACAACCCTTTTCCAAAACCCATTTTTATAGGGGCTAACTTGCATTTTTCTAGATGTTTCTCGAATCATCTAAATTTTTCTCGAATATACTAGAATGATCTAGAATCTTCCAAACATTCTATTTCTAATTTCTGTATTTTACAACTACTTCATGAATGAAAACTTTTTTGTAATAACAAGTAGAACACAGTGGAATCCCTTATTATAGAAATGCATCCTCGTAACACTACCTAAATGGTTAAAATGTATTGCAATTCTAATTAATGTATTGCAATTCTCCATGTCAGTGTCAAAATCATATGTAAATAGGTTTTTGCATCATGTGCTGGTTTTTATTCTTCATTACTAGTGACAAGAAATTCTACTGCTTGTATGAGATTTAAATCTTGCACTTCCTTAGATATTGGGAAAACTTAATTTGTGGGTGAATTTTAGTCATATCAATTTTAGACACATATTACATAAAATTTCTTTCTTTCTCTCGTGTGTGTGTGTTGAAAAAAATGGATTAAATAAACAATTGGGAAAAAGTTTAAATGTAACGTTTTACTTTCATTTTAGCTTCACCAGAATTTGGTGGGGGCGGATATTATAAATTTTTTCCTATTTGTTGCTTATATATATATATATATATATATATATATATATGTGTGTGTGTGTGTTTTGCTATGTTCCTTAAGGACGTAGGTGATATATTTCTAGGGATTTTTCTTTATTGTCAGTGAATTGCTATGCATTCTTATGGGGGAGGGGAATAAGTTAGGTCCCATTATTTTCACCAAGGTTTTCAATTCATAGTTTTCCCTGTCTTAGACTGGTTGCTGCCTAAGTCTACCCTGGTATTTAACCCACAGGCATTTGTGTGAAAATGAACGCATAACTAAACCAGAATTTGAAGCTATCCTTTACATTATCTGCATATCCACACATGCATATATATGTCATTTAAAAGACTGATTGTAACAGATAGTGTTTGATATTCAGGTTCAATCAAGTGGTCAGTCGGTGAGTCATCATTGGACAAAATGTCTTTGTTCACACTGGCTCAGTTGAATGGCTTGGTAACCTAAAGAAGTGGAGGAAATCATTACAAATACTAATTATGGTAGTCCCCAAAATATAACTGGGATTTATTTACATATGGACAAACACTTCTCCAGGGTCAGATGCAGTTGAGCTCTGAGAAAAGTGCAGTTGTGGATACTTGATTTTTGATTGTCAAAGTTTGACCCAACCCTTGTCCTAATTATAATGACCTAGTTTCCTGAAATCTACTTCAAGATATAATATCTCCCCCAATGCTGAGTTTTGTGACAGTGTTAGGAAATGGGACACAGATTACAATTTTGTACATTTCATTTTATGAAAGGTATGAGTTCAAATTTGCTTGAGTCTTGTTTAACGATCCTCTCTCTCTCTCTCCTTTCTTTCTTTTTTTCTTTCTTCCTCTTTTTTTTCTTTCTTCTCTGAGTTCCTGTTTATTCAAATTTAACTTTAATAAATAATTTATTAATTTGTTTTCTATGCCTTATCAACCCTTTGCAGGTTATTTAATACAATAAAAATAATTTTAGATTGTAAGATTTTTTAGATATCAATGATTTAGTGATACAATTCTTATTAACGCATTGGCTGGGGTTAAGATGTGGATTCATACTTTTTCGAAGGGTACTCTGCGTGTTATTGAATATAACTCAACGGGAATTGGAACTCTGCTCTTTGATTAACAATTACAAGCCATTACTCCATTACTCCATTACTCCACCCATGCATCCAAGCTTACAGCACCTGATATTTCCAAGTGGTCACCCATACTGGTACTGACTGGGTTTGATGTTGCTTAAATTTACTGATTGTATAGAAACTGGCATTTCAACAGGATGTGACCTTTAAATAAATGAAGATATGAACATGTATTTAAATTTGTTTTTACAAATGTCTTTTTATTTTCTATCTATAAAAAAATTTTTTTACTTTATTTACATTTTTAAAATAGAGGTGATCATCAATTTTGGCTAACACTATACAGATTTTTGGGAAAATATAATTTTAAATATACAACAGAAGATCTGCCAAGAAAGGTAAAATGTTGTAAGAACCTGGACACAAATTTACCATAGATAAATTGGTAATCAAATCATTTTCTATGCATTTTTGTTTTAATAAATTGCTTTCTCTTTTAATTAAACTATAATTTCAAAATCAAAATTATGGCTAAACTCGTTTCAATGAGTGACTAATGCACCGAGTGTGTTGTTTTGTATAAGATCCTTATTTTTATTTATCTTGTTTTTTTTTTTTTTGTTCATATAAGATCTATTTTTAAAGTGTTTTTTTAATTTTCATTGACCCTGAGTAGCTTTATAGCTGATAAACCAGGGCTGACAATGGTAGCTTATTGCTAAAGCAGACACAAAGGAGAGGGATAGACAAATCAGGAAAAGGGTGTTGATATGCTGTTTACATTATTCAGACTATCATCCTCTTTTGTATGCTTCGGCCTTCTTCAGGTGGTTGGAATGCTGAACCCTTTGTTTTGCTCACTGGGGTAGACTGTTCTAGTTCCATGTGCCATATCTAATGGATATCAGTTATCACTTATCTCCTGTTAATTCTCCTCTCTAAGTTCTCCACCACCTTAACCAGACATTCACCAGACAGTACCCTCAGTTTCAACTCCTACAATCCATACAGCATAAATAAAGGGATTGTCTGCTGCTTATAACACCAAGCAAAAGTCATAAATGGTGACCTAAAGGCATTAGATAAAGAATTGGTCAGTATAAGCAGTACCTTACAATATAACAACTACCCTGGGTACATGGCAGCAGCCCCAATAAACTGGGATAGGCGAGTACAAGCGGAGAGCAACAACACTCAGAAAACAGTCTGCCTGCCTTATGTGAAGGGGTTATTGGAGAAAATACAAAGGATCTGTGGTCCATATAGCATCAGGACAACCTTCAAACATTGGATGACACTTCAGATACCTCTCCCGAGTAAGACTCCCCCCCCCAATAGAGGAGAACATTACTAAAGACTGTGTGTATGCTATCCTTTGCAGCTGCAGAAATAAATATAAAGGTGTGACAGGCTGCCACCTTAAAGCTGTAATATGAGGGGAAATGGAAAAATCAGGTGTGGCTGGCCACATATGGTGAGAAAAGAGAGATTACCACCCTTTGTGGGATCAGGTTGAAATCACAGACAAAAACATCATTGGAAAATTTGTAAACTTAAGGAATCAGCACATATGCTAGGCCACACAAAAATCTCCTGAGCCGACCAAGCATAGAAATGAATACAATATGGGAACCAGTATTAAGGAGTACCAGAGAAAAGCGATAACAATGAAAATTGCAATATGAGCTCTGGTAAAAAGCATGCAATTGATAACAGCAAATATTGCAATATGAGCACGGGTAAAAATGGTTGCTGAAGACATTAGATTTATAATACCTAGAAATTCATACACAGATGTCCTCAAGGACACATGGCACAGTGGATAAAGGTGTTAGATCCAGTGACAGGACCAAAAGTGCGAGTTCAATAAGGTTAATCTGGTTAAAGCAGTGGAGAACTTTGAGAGGGGAATTAACAGGAGAAAACTGACATCCATTAGACATGGCATGTGGAACTAGAACAGTCTACTCCAGCGAGCAAAATAAAACGTTCAGTTCGGCATTCCAACCACCTGAAGAAGTCCAGAGAGTACAATGGCCGAAACGTTGTGATAAATATGGCAACAAAGATGAGGATGATAGTCCGAATAGTGTAATTTAGTGTACATAAAACCTCATCTCAAATCTAGACAGGCGTTGAAATGGAACTAAGAAAACTTTGAAATGCAAAATCAGTCCCCCCCCCTGCTAGTGACTATGAAACGGAAGATAATTAGGACTCTCCTGACAGTCCTAATTGTAATTACGGAAAAAAATTGGAGGATTTAGAAAAGCCTGCAATCACAAAAGAAGGGATGTGGCCCAAGACTCTGCAAACTATTGATTTAGGCCAGGCATGAGCAACCTTTTTTTTTTTTTTTTTTTTGAGCAGTGGGTTGCATGAACTGTGTCTCACCACAAGGAGAGCTGAAAGATTTCAAAGGTAATCTTTCATTGTAGATACCTAAGCTATTTTCCCTACAGAAAGCCATAAGCGTAATCATGTTCCTTAGAAATTAGAGAAAGGTTTTTTGTTTTTTTTTCTTTGGAGAAAAAATTTTTCTATAATTAACATGAAGTTTTGGTATAATATTATCAATATTCTATTTCATTCTTATCACGTGAAAAGAAGGGAAAAGATGTTTCAATGAGAAAAATTAAAGAAAGAAGGAAAGTATGTAATTCCTGTTTCATAGAAATGGGAAAAGTTGTCTATGTATTTTCAAATCTTTTCATTTGTACCCCCTTACTTCTTTAAATAACTATTGGCATTCATATTTATGATTATTATTGAAATATTTTGTTTTTTTGTCTATATTTCTGAGATTAGGTATTATGTACACTATTTACATTATTCGGACTATTGTCCTTATCTTTGTTGCCATATTCATCACAATTTTTTCAGCCGTTGTATGCTCCAGCCTTCTTCAGGTGGTTGGAATATTGAACTGAACCCTTTATTTCACTCACTGGGGTAGACTGTTCTAGTTCCATGTGCCATGTTTAAGGACACATGTCACAGTGGATAAAGGCGTTAGTTAGATACAGTAACAGGACCCAAAGAGTTTGAGTTCAATACCGGGTTAAGGCAGTAGAGAACTTTCAGAGGGGAATTAACAGGAAATAACTGACAACTGACATCCATTAAACATGGCACGTGGAACTAGAACAGTCTACCCCAGTGAGTGAAACAAAAGGTTCAGTTCAACATTCCAACCACCTGAAGAAGGTTGGAGTGTACAACGGCAGAAATGTTGTAATAAATTTGTTAAAGTTGTTAAGCTCAGATATTTAATGATGCGATAGGGGAATTTCTACGGATATTTTATTATCATAGAATTTGACCATGAGCTTATTCACTCATTAACTGAAGAATTAAGATTCATCAGAAAATTTAAAATAAGAAAACTGTTAAATTTTGTTTAAACTAGCAAAATATACATTTGGGATAGGAGAATAAGTTTTGGAGTGGGAGTGAAGGTTGCTCAGATTTCCTAACTAATGGTTAACTTCTGATCAGTGACGTTTTATCAATCATTTGGTTTGTATAATTTATGGTTTATAATTGATGATCTCTGAAACCTTCATTGCCCACATTTTGTTTTTGCTCCTCCCAAAACCTATTAACGATAGGTCAAAGGTTATCAATCAATTATTCATCACTGACTGGTTTTTATAGTTACCCACCTTGACCCAAGGTCATTTTCTAGAACATCCACTGATGAAGGACAAAGATTGCGAGTGGAATGATCTGATCACTTTACCATTACAAGTGCTCCAATTCTTCAATAGGTTACTGATTGTTAATGATGAGATTAGCCATTATGAGGAAATATTCAGCATACTGTTATCAAGCAATCAGTGCTGCTGTCAATTGAAATTTATAAAATAATTCTATTAAAACAATTAATCAGGAAAGCAAGTTTCACATGTCCATTAGTGTGCTATTGCTCTTTCCATTATTGATGGGGTTTTTCTTCCCTAAACCTTTATCTAAATTTTGTCTTTGAGTTGCTTGTGTTATCCATTTTAGTTGCCGTCCTGGGTATGACGATAAACTAAATCTGCATCCAGGGTAAGACGATAAACTATATCTAACAGCAGGGCCTCTGACCAGGAGGTTTTGAGGAGCGTGGAATCACCTCTTAATTGCTGGTGTTCCTAGGCCCACCCTGACCCAGGGTGGTAGCACCTGCTAGGGTCCCAGCTATGGGCAAATAGTCAACCCTGAAACTGAGGTAAAAAGCATTATGAAAGTGTAAAAATAGGTTTTAATACCAGAAATACTTTTTGAAAAAAAAAATATTACCAGCAATACGTTTTTAGGAGAAAAAATGATTACCAGCTATACAATTTTGAGGAAAAAAATATTACCAGGAAAAAAAAGTTCATTATTTACATTATTCGGACTATTGTCCTCATCTTTGTTGCCATATTTATCACAATGTTTCACCCATTGTATGCTCCGGCCTTCTTCAGGTGGTTGGAATGTCTGACTGAACCCTTTATTTCGCTCACTGGGGTAGACTGTTCTAGTTCCACGTGCCATGTGTGATGGATGTCAGTTATCTCCTGTTAATTTCCCTCTGAAAGTTCTCCACTGCCTTAACTGGGTATTGAACTCACACTCTTTGGGTCCTGTCACTGGATCTAACCAGCGCCTTTATCCACTGTGCCATGTGTCCTGGGTATGAATTTCTGGGTATTGTATAATGTCTTCAGCAACCATTTTTACCAGTGTTCATATTGCAATTTTTGCTGTTATCATGGCACGTGGAACTAGAAGTCTACCCCAGTGAGCGAAATAAAGGGTTCAGTTTGACATTCCAGCCACCTGAAGAAGGCTGGAGCGTACAACAGCCGAAACGCTGTGATATATGGTGACAAAGATGAGGATAATAGTCCGAATAATGTAAATAATGTACATAGTACCTCATCTCAGAAATATAGACAAAAAAAAAGTTGTCAGCATTAAATGCCCCATTGAGATTGATATGCCATAAAATAAAACCAAACCATTTTAGTTGTTGAAATTTTTCAAATGATGTGCTTTGTGTTATTTGGTAAAGTTCTTTTTGAATTTGCAGTGCCAGTCTACGAGAGATCCGACAAAGGACAGTTCTCTTCAACATCCACAGAGTTTGTTTGCTTGATCTTAGAAAACAGCTGTATTTGGTGACATTTCAGAGTAGCAGTCCCAGAAATATGATTATTATTGTTAATTATCAGCTCTTAGTAGTTTCAGTTTGAATATTATAAATATTATAATTTTGAGAAGATTTATTGATCAGGGAACTATTGGATGTTTTATTTTGTTGTTAAATAAATATTTTAACCAATACATTCTGCCTTCTTACGATGAAAATAAACATTCTTACATTCTGCCTTCTTCACTTGATGAAAATAAACTCCCAATACTTCAAAGAATTCTTGGATTTGAATATTATGTTGGTATTATATTAATTTCTTCTTTTATATATATAAAATATAACATCCATTCATCTAAGCAAATATTGTTCTTATTTTTTTATTTTTCTTGTTTCATAAGGTTCTGTTCATAGTGTAAATACAGCCCAAAATCGATCCCTGACTTTTTAAAGAGTTATGTGTACTTTGGTTTTATTTACAAATTTCCCAATTCTAGTTTATCCTTTGTATATATTTAAAAAAAAAAAAAAAAAAAAAAAAAAAAAAAAGGTGGGGGGAATTTTTTTTAACTTTAGTCAGAGGTATTTGCAGAAACTTAGAGAGATAATAATGAAAATGTGAGGAACAAGACTTACCTCCCGCGAAGCGAATTTGCTTGGCGGGTTGGGTCGGGTCCTGTTGAAAGATCGCAGGTGGACGTGCAGGGGAAAAAAATTAATAATAAAAAAGATTAAGAATTTAAACCAGCTTGAATTTATAAAACTGGATGTCTCTGGCGAACGAGAAGTAAGTCTTGTATGCAAATTGTAGTTGTCCCCAATGCGGGCATAAATAGTGAGTCTGGGAGGAAGATGATGGAATGCATTATTGGCGTGACGATGTACTAACGAGACTGGGAGAATAAGAGATCACTAGTAACAGCTTAGTTGGTAGACCAGAGGACTGAACGAAAGCAAGCACTTTAATCCATTTCAGTTATCCCAAACAACGGCCGAACTGTATTACCCACAAGCTATTTTGGCCATACTTTGACAATTATGGATTGGTTCGATTTGAAATTAATATCAGAATTTGATGGCTCCTGCACCGGTCCGTCTATTGTTGAGAGGTTTGTGAAGGCGGAGTGTGTCTGCAAACTGTTCAAAATCAAGGAGCCCGCATTAGTCATCCCATTGAGGCTAACAGGAGGCGCTTAAGCAGTCTACCAGCAACTCTGTGACGAAGCAAACTTGGATGAAATCAAGTATGCCCTTTACACAGCATTTGGCCCGGATGAGTCCATTGCTTGGAGTCATTGGGTGGTGACTCCTCCCCAGGGAGACAGATGATGTTTACCTGCCCAATCTAAGAAAGTTGTTGGTACCATTCAGGGGCGTTAATGACCGGATACTGGTATGTGCATTTTTTGATGTCGGCCAGCTTCTCTGAGCATCATCACAGCCAGGAGAGATGGGTATCAACCAACTACTGACTAGAGCCTGAACCATTTTGAAGGAGTCCGAGTGCATTGCAGCAGCTGCACAGACAGAGGAGGCCGTGTGTAAATCAGAGGAGAATTCTGTCGGTGACTGTCGCATCCCCATGACTCGGAAGGGCCCCAAATGCTACAAGTGTGGTGGTCCCAATCTCTTCTCCCAAGTGTGCAGGAGTCGAAGTAATATGGGGAGTAGGAATCATAGCAAAACACATTGCTATTGCTGTAACAATCTGGGCCATCTAGTGCTGAACTGTCCGGGAACTGTTACCACCCTTGCCACCTGTCAATCAGTAAGTACGGATTTGCCCATAGTCAGGGTACATATGAATGGAGTGCAATGTATGGCTCTCATTGACATGGGATGTTCCTGTTCAATAATCAGTGCAGACTGCTGTCAGGCCTGGAAGGAGCGACATATGACGATTAGGACTATTGACGGGACGTCTAATGTGTGCTGTGGAGTTGGAGTGATTTCATTCCTAACAGATGGAGGTGATTGTGCCAAGTTGGACGAACTGGTGGTTTGTGACAAACCTCTGGGGTACGATTTGCTGATCGGAATCTGTGCCATACATAAACTAGGTGATGTTATGGTCATGCGAACTGGGGAAGTGCAGCTCAAGAGAAATTGTGACTCGTGTGCCGTCATTACAATTGAAGAACGGGGTTTCTGTATCGCATATGACCAAGGAACAAAGACTTTGACGTGGACAGGAAATAAAGCACCAGATCAATTACGCAACACCGTTGCGGAATATATGGTGTTGAATAAGAACAGAGCTGCCTACGAGAGCGAACTAGACGTGGATTGTGAATGGCTGGCTGATACCATATCTGTGTGACCGATTGGAACCCCCAAAAAGATTAATCCCCTTAATGGCCGTTGCACAAGCCACAAAGGGTAAGGTACGGCCAGTGATGGACTATAGGAAGATAAATCAATACATAGATACCTTTACGGCGGATGCAGATGTATGTGCCGAATGAATAAGGGAATGGTGGCAACAAGGAGCTAAGGTGACTCTGCTTGACCTGCAAAAAGCGTAATCTTCAAATACGAATCCATGAGATGTTATGGCCTTTCCAAACAGTTATCGTCAAAAAAAAGAGGTACTGCACGACGCGTCTGGGGTTTGGTCTTAATGTAACTCCCCTAAGCTTGTCTAGCAAAGACCCTATTCAATTAAAGGATGTGGCCGATGTGCTTGGGCTTAAAGTCTGGGGGGAGCACAACACATTGCAGTGGAAGTGAGGGAGCTCAGTTCCGGAACTCCCTGCTACACTAATGCGAAGCACAGTATTTTCCATACGTGGGAAGTTAGTGGGGCACTTTCTCATATATGGGTGGCTCTGTGCAGCCACAGGAATAATAAAAAGATGAGCAAGCATGATAACAAACAGGTGTCATGACACTATAAAAGACGCCCCCCCCTCTTACACAGATGATCATTGAGATGTGCTGAATAGAGTGCACCAAGACAACTCTGTTCAAGGAGATTGGTGCGTCACTGGAGAAGTCAACAACACATGGGTTGATGCAGGCTTCCTGGCAATAGGTGTTGTGCTGGAAAACCGGGGAGTTATACTAGAAGATGCGTGCTGTCTTCGACCAAGAAATGACGCGCAACATATAAACCTGACTGAATTGGATGCCGTGTTGAAAGGTATAAATCTGGCATTACAGTGGCGGACCAAGGTGTTACACCTATACATGGACTCTGTATGCATGTACCAAGGGCTGCAGAATATTCTGACAGGCAAGAGGGGAGTGAGGATGAAAGCTGTGAGCGAGATGCTAGTGCTCAGGAGACTGGCTAACCTACTAATCAAAGAATACGGTTTGGTAGTTGACGTCACACTGACTGTCACAGAGGAACCATGCCGATAAGTTGACTAGAGTACCAAAAAGATGGCTTGACATGTTGTAACGGATCAGAGCCACCAATTTGCATGGCTGTTACGAGCCAGCTGACCATCGAACAAATCCGTGCCATACATAGCAAGAGTGGTCGTCCTGGCATTTGACGTTCGACTTCATCCAGAAAGTATGTCTTACAGTGACAAAAGCAATGGTTAGGTTGGCCGTACAAGATTGCGAGGAATGCTGTGCGGTGGACCTTGCCCCAGTTCAGTGGAACAAGGGCAAGCTCAGTGTAAACAAAAACTGGTGGCAACTGGGCATTGACGTGACACATCACAATGGCAATTGTTTTCTCACTTTGATGGATTGCGGCCGATGCATTTCACTGTATGGCGCTCACTTGTGCAACAAGATGAATTATCGATTATACAACAATTATGAGCTATCTTCTATGAATGTGGTCCCCCCTTGAAATACTGACAGACAATGCCCCAACTTTCTGTAGCTGAGATTTTCAGGACTTTGCAGTTGAATGGGGAGTAAGAGTCAGGTACAGAGGCACATACACTCCAGAGGGTAACGGGATAGTGAAGCAGTGTCACTGCACCATTAAAAGGATAGCAGCCAGAACACATGGGGGCTCCATTCAAGAAGCTGTATATTGGTACAACATCATGCCCAAAGATGATGTAACACCATGTGCCGCCCAACGGAATATATACATACAGACAGCAGATAAAGGGGATAGATCAAGTAATGCCAAACATTTCGAAGAATACCAAAGAACCATATAAAATTGGTGATCTCGCATGGGTCAAGCCCCCAAATGGACGTTGATTTAGATTTAGTAGAGGACAAGTTGGAGTTATTAGCTCCCATACAGTCTGGGTCAATGGTGTGCCACACCATATGAAAAACCTTCACCTGCAACGCAAATTAAGCGCTTCAGAAGAGCATCACAGTGAAGATACGTCGTCTGATAGTGATTTGGAGATAACAACGTTTTGCACAATACAGTCAGATGTTCTGCTCTTTGTGTCAGAGAGTACAGATTCGGATGACGAGGAAGGTCGTGATGACACCGCAAAATGCCACCGGAAGCATCCCTCTCCTCCTCTACAAACAAAGGAGTGTTTTGTCGAAGGCGTTCTCCCCCACTTTGTCATCTATGTTATAATGAGATCAGGGGCAAGTGTGAGGAACGAGAAGACTTAACTCCCGCAGAGCAAATTTGCTTGGTGTGTCAGGTCCTGTTGAAAGATCGTGGGCGGATGTGCAGGGGAAAAAATATTAAAAATAAAAAAAAAAAAAGACTAAGAATTAAAACCAGCTTGACTTTCTAAGGCCAGAGTCTCTGGTGAACAAGAAGTAAGTATTGTATGTAAATTGTAGTTGCCCCTGATGCAAGCATAAATAGCAAGTCTGAGAGGAAGACGACGGAGTGCATTATTGGTGTGACGTTGTACTAATGAGACTAAGAGGTCACTAGTGACAGCTCAGTTGGTAGACCGGAGGACTGGACGAAAGCAATCACTTTAATCCATTTCAGTCATTGCAAATGACTGGCAAACTGAATTACCCATAGAAAAACAAACAGATGTGTACATTTTTAGCTTATTTATTAATTCATTTAAATGACTTTATTTTATTAACATCTGTCTGGACCCGAGAAACCCAATTAATATTATACTTAAGTGGATCTTGTGAAATTCATTTGTCTCTATCTCTGCTTTTCTAAAGTATCTGAATAAGAATGTGTTACATTTGATGAGACGTGTTTATAATTGGGTTCAAATAGAAACGAACTTAGTGATTACATATTGGAGAACTTCGAAAGTTATAAAAATGAAATTTTAATTTTAATGTGCCATCATTTTATAGAGAAGATCAGTCAGTTAAGTGATACATGATACATGCTTGGGTGATTATGTCGCTTTCAATTCCCAACTAACAAGCCAGGAGATTTTTCCCACAAAAGGCTACCATTTCTTTCTGCGATAGGTTGCCAACTAAGTCTATAGCTGGTGGTGGTTGGGGGTGGGGCGGTTAGAAGAGATGGATTCATACCCTTTCCCAAGGGTATTCTACTAACCCTGAATCAGTTGTTCCTTGCCTCCCTTTTTTTCTTTTTTTTTTTTTTTTTTAACTTTTCATGCGCCCTCTTCATCCAACTTCAGAATCTTATTCCCCTCTTCCAAAAGCGTCTGACTTGAAACAATAATTGTAGAATTCTCATTTGTAGAAAGAGCAATATCCCAACAGTTTGAATTTACTAATCTTCTGATTTCAGTTCTGTTCTGAAATCTGAAAATTCTTTCCTGGGGTTTCTCTCAATGCTCTAAATAATACCAGAAATAGAAACAGTGTTAATGGGTTGAGGGAATTCTAAAATCTTCAGTTTTCAGTACGCCATTTTGGGTGTATTGAGCTTCTCCAGGTTGGAATGTTGAAACCTTACATAATTTTTTTTTAATACAATACTGTTCACCCTGTACAAGGCCCAAGAGCCACTCAGGATAGATGGTTATAGAGTAAGAGTTTATGGGGATATATAGAGAGAAGATAGCAATTAAATCTCAACTTGAGCATGTTAAGATTGTAGTGATTGGGGAAACATCCTCTTGGGAGTTGGTTTCACAAAGCAACAATAGTAAAGTAGTTTTGTATAATATGGTGTTGGTGTTAGTTATTTTGGCACTGTTTTTCTTACTTTCTCATCCACTCATTTTTTTAAACTTTGGAAGTCATAAAAGAAAGTAAAGGGATGATAAAGAGTCAGAAGCCACAAAAAACAGGAAATTGTGGAGAGCCACGATCACCATATTTTGAAGTGAATTGACACATAAAAAAAGCTATTTGTAGCACAAGTAAAATAAGACTTTGCCATCTGCGATATCTGTGATAAAAACAAAACTCATAAAAATACTTTAGGGCATTTTTTTTTTTTTCTCCTTTTTTGCATGCTTAACTGTTATTAGTTTTTAATCAGGAAATTGGTTTGACGTCATAAATGGGGAGAGAATACTCACCGTCAAACTGAACCCCTCCCTACCCCCCCCCAAAAAAAATAAATAAAAAAATTAAAAAAAGGAAAAACAAAAATTTTTGCTCTTGAGAATCATTTTACAAGAACATGAGTTGGAAAACTGAGATTGCCAACACATGACTTGATGACTGGATGATTGGGTTGAAATATCAGGAAATGTTGCAAATTCCACCCAAAACTCATGACATTTTGATTAATCGCTACATGAATGCGCATCTCTCTTCCTAGGTTTTTATTTTGAATTTAATTTTTATTTTTTTAAAACATGTCAGACAACACTGACTTTTTAGGCACAAAACTAAATTCATGGAGAAGGGACAAACTCCTTAGCAATAGCTTTTGAGGGAAACATGGTAACTGATGTGTGACAGCAGGATGTCTGGTTGTTTTGTTTTTGTTTTTTTTCTGCTCCTAGTTTTCCCGTTGTAACAAAATTTTCAAGTGATATTAGTAAAGTTTTTGGATCAGTGCACATTAAGTCCTACCAGCCATCTATGTGTAAGCAGGAGTGGTTGGTGAGCATGAAGGTAATTAGCCTTTAAATGCTATACTTTCTTGTATATTACATTTGCCTTGGGTTATATATATATATATATATATATATATATATATATATATAGTTTTAAGGTTCGCTTATATTTATGGGTTGAAGTGATCAGTATCATGGATAGGGCATATGTAAATATAATAATGGACATTGAGGTCAACACTCAGCAACTGCTTAATGTCTACTTTATATATAAATGCTTATTTAAACAGCAATCCCTCTTTTATACAAATTTCATTGAAGACAACTGACAAGACACTTCCATTAAACTTTTCATTAATTTTTTTTTTCTTGCATTCATACAATCTGTCTATATTTCTACATTATTTACACTATTGTCCTCATCTTTGTTGCCATATTTATTACAATGTTTCTGGCCTTCTTCAGGTGGTTGGAATGTCAAACTGAACCGTTTATGTTCTAGTTCCATGTGCAATGTTTAATGGATATCAGTTATCTCTTGTTAATTTTCCCTCTGAAAGTTCTCCACTGCCTTAACTGGTTATTGAACTCACACTGTCACTGGATCTAACCAACACCTTTATCCACTGTGCCATGTGTCCTTGAGGACATGAATTTCTGGGTATTATAAACCTAATGTCTTCAGCAACCATTTTTTTACCAAATGTAATAAATATGGTGACAAAGATGAGGACAATAGTCCGAATAATGTAAATAAGTGATTTCTTTTCTGGACATAGTGTGTATAAACAATCCAAATGATCTGTAGCATTTTTGACTATTCTGAAAGTTTTTTTTTTTTTTTTTTTTTTTTTTTAGTTTTTTTTATTTAATTGAATAAGTAGATTTTTATTTATTTTTCTCATTTTATGTGTATATGGGATGGGAATGTTTGTTTTTTTTTTTTGTTTTTTTTTTTAATATGGTCAGCATGTTGTGGCTGTGTTCATAATTGATAGTATTGAGTTTTCCACTTGTTAGCAACCATGCATTTTTTCTTCTTGCTTTCCTTCACTACCTTCTGTAGAGGCTTGTTTTCTTTCTATGTCTGCTATCAACACTGTGTCATATGCATATTTTATGTTAAAATTGTGGTCACCAATAATGAATCCTGGTAAGACTTCTAATTTTCACAGTATCACCTCACTGTATAAGTTGAATAAGTCTGGTGAGTAGGCATATCCTTGTCTTACATTCCTTTTTATTTATTTTCTGTTTGCAGGCTTAGGATTATTCTAATATCCTTCCAAAATATGTCACAGTTACCTAGCAATTCAAACATTTCTTTGTGGTGTACTTTATCAATCACTTTTGCATAATCTATAAAACCTAGGTATATATCCTTCTGCATTTGTATTGCACTTTTTGAGATCATTCTGAGCATAAATATCACATTCCTTGTTCCACTGTATTTAAGGAACCTACACTATTCTTGTCCTATTTCAGGCCTAATTTTCCTGTGTGCTCTGTTCATCAGAATTCAGATAAGTTTTGTTATATGGCTCGTTAGGTTGATTGTCCTAAGGAGTTCACATTCGTTTGCACCTGGCTTCTTGGGCAGTGCTATGAAAATTGATCTACTTGAGTTTTTCAATATATCACAACTGTTGTATAATTCATTTATCTCTGTTACAATTCTGTCTAGTCCTGTTGCTTATTTTCTCTTCAATTTGGCCATTGCTGATTTCACTTTAACATTTCTGGTCCTTTGACATTTCTGTGTAATGCTTGCTGTTCTCTTTTGCTGTAGAAGAGTTCTCTCGTATATTCATTCCATCTCTGAAGTATTTTTTTCTCTTTCTCTCATATCAGCATGTCCTGCCTGTGGATTTTATGCAGCCTGGTTGATGAGCATGTCTTTTGTTCTGTTTTCTTATTTTTTATGCATATCTGTTTTATTGGTGATATTCATTTTTTTTTTTTTTTATATTTCTGCACACTCCTCTTTAACCTACCTGCATTTGTTCCTAATTTTCTTTGTGCAGAGTCCAATGATCTATCCCATATCATGGCATTGATTTTTATCTCCTTTTCATTATGTTGAGAATTTCATCTGTCAGCCATTTCTCTCTCTTTTTGTTTCATTTTCTTTGCAATGATCTCAATTGCTGATGTTACTAAAGCTTCTCTTAATGTGTCCCCCACTTTGAGTTTCCATTCTCATTCTGTTCATTGTATTTGCTTTTAACACTGTCTATATATTTCTCCTTCACATTCAGAAGTTTGTCGTCTTGCAGTTTCGGTGCTGTCTTGGCCCTCTTCAGTTTTCATAGTTTTGCTCTGAGTTTACATATCACTGGAAGGTGGTTCGTTCCGCAGTTGGCACTTGGGTTGTTTTGCAATGTAAAACTGCATTCCTGAATCTCTTATTGAGAGTTTTATACAATCGATCTGTTCTTTTTTTTTTTTACTTCACCTCCTGTCTGTATACACATCTTAGGTGTTTGTGAAATCAGATGTTGGATCCTACCTGATCATTCGTTGTGCACCGTTGGATTCTATTTTTCTCTGTGTTCATTACAAGTTCCTAGTTTAAATTTGCCAACCATTTCACCATCTGCCTTCTTGCAAATTTTGGCATTCAGGTCTCCCATGATAATTTTAATTTCATGCAGTTTTCATTGACCCTTGATGTTGTCTAGCATATGGTAAAATTTTTCAATTTCTTTTTCTGTACTTTGTGATGTTGATGGCTATTTTGAAAGGGCATTGCTTTCAGTTTAATTAAAATAATTCTTTCAAATAGTTGATAGTATCTCAGAACACATTTTTTCTGATCTTAGGCTAATATCAGTTCTACTCACCTGCATGTTGTCATGTTGTGTTTGTCGCTGATGAAATCTCCATTATTTGCCCACCTTTTTTCACATTATCCTAAATTATTAACATTTAACCTATTCATTTACTGCTTTATATTTTGTAACTGGCCATGCTAATTTAGTGTTCTGATATTTGATGTCCTGAGAATTATTTTTTATTTGATGTGAACAGTCACTAGATGACAGTCAAGTGTTACCTGTTGCACATGTCTCTCTTTACTTGGTCAAGGAGTTAATTCTAATAGTTAACTCCCTTCATGTTATCTTTCATATGATTAAAGGCCTTGAGTTTTCTTAGAATTGTAAAGAGTTTTTCAGTTGCTTTCTCCACAGTAATTTTATTGAGTCATTACCTCTAGTTCGTTGGCAGTTGATTCGTCAAGAGTTCTGCTCTTTGATAGGTTTTATTTTTCATCATATAAGGTGTTTGCAAACACAAACCCTGTGTTACACTTGCAACAAATTGAAGTGGATGCACCGGTATAGTCGCCAACCATCAGACAATAGATTTCATATATACAAACAAAGTATTATTTTTGTTTTTTAAAATTCAAAGTAACTTCTTAACTTAAGTTTCTTGAGTTAATAGTGAGAGAGGAGGAATATCACTTGGTCACCATTCAGTTTTGATCAAAGAGACAAAAGGTTTCATTAATGGTAATCAGAAATTTGAATTTAAAAATAAAAATTAATTTTTTTTTTCTTATCTTTTCATGCTTATCAGGAGTAGAAGAGATTGACTAATGAAAAATTTTTTTTTTTTTTTTTTTTTCAAACATGTTGGTAGCAAGTTACTACTCTAATTATCGTTATAATTATTATTTTTAATCTAAAGTAACTTTATATCTTGACTTTCTTGAGTTAATAGTGAGATGAATATCATGATTCTATTTTAATCAGAGCAAGTTGGGTTTCATTGTCTGAATTTCGATTGTCTAAACTTTGAAGGTTTGCATTCTTTTTTTTTTCTTTTTTTTTTTTTTTGTAAACTGATTTACTAGCTCACTTTGGTCCAGGGGAACTTGCTCTTCTTGATAAGCGTTTTTAACATATATTCAATAATATTAATAACAAGATTAACCTATTACTGCTACCAGTTTCTTTAAAATCCTATCTTTTTTGGTCAATCTACCTTATTGCCTAATGATAATCTTAGGACTGCCAGATTTCACATTTTAGATACACCCACCCATACCTCTCTCTAAAAAAAATTGGATGCCATGCACTAATAGGTTAAATAGTTTCAACATCCCAGCTTAGGACTTAATTTAACCAAAGAAGGCATGAAACTTACTAATTACTTAATTAAATCCAAAGGGTGGGGCCCACAAATGCGTATATAAATATAAAAGTGAACATTGAAGTCAACACTCAGAGGTAACAGGCTGTTTCATGCTAGGCGCTTTCAGACCGTGAATGTTGGATTTTTCCTCAACTATTTATATATATGGGTCAGTGGTGGATTGTGGGTAATCTATTTTTGCGGGAGTGGCTGGTTTAAATAGTTGAAGAAAAATCCAATATTCGCGGCCAGACGATTGCGCCTAGCATGAAACAGCCTGTCACCTCTCAGTATTGACTTCAATCTTCACTTATATATATATAAAATTATGAAATGGATTAAATCAGACATATTTTAAATTACGTTTAAGCAAAACACACACACACATAAATGATGTGATGGGTAAAGTCTCACCTTTTTATATTTTTCATTTCGTGCATGTGCGTTGTTTTTGATTTTGTCGACTGCACCGTCCGTGAGAAAAAGAGCTCCATGACGCAATTCACTTTGCCAGAAATTTGGAAATGGCATACTGTACTGCTTGGCATTCGCGCCGGAAGCTCCAATACAAACATTTTCGAGTGTTTGGGTGTCAATCTGTGGACAGTGCAGAGGATTCAGAAATAGTTGGCAGAGTCTAATGGTGATTACGAAGATACGGCAGCTCGGAAAACTCTGGAGACAGTGGTTGAAGCTAACGGCTATTTTTATGAATAAATTTTCTCTTTGGTATTTCAAGATAGTTTCTGTTTAATTTTGGTAAACATATCTGTTAAAATGAAATGCCAGTATTATCTTCATTTTTGCATAATTTAGACGACAATTTATCCATCGCAGCATATATATATATATATATATATATATATATATATATAAACGTCAAAACATTAAAATAACAATAAGCACATATAAATTAATCAAAAACCCCAAAAATAGCATAATAAAGTATGTTCAGCAGATGTTTTTATTTCAAATTCCTGCCGACAGGCGACACTAGTGCATTGTTTTCCACTCCAACATTGATTTTGGATTCAGACTCGTTTACATCTGGGCTCTGCTGTTGACGTTCTTTCAGTTATATTTCAATTGTGATTTAGAATAGATTTTTTTCCCATGTCTCCGAAGAAAAGACCCAAGCATAAGGCTATATCGCTGGAAGATAAGGTGGAAATTATTTTATTCAGAATACTGTACGTAAATATCATAAATACTGTAGTGGGGAGTAGTTATAGTGTGGTTATTTCGACTTAGGTCGGAAAACGATTTCAGTCGTAACCCCTGGAACCAATCAGCTACGTAAGGCTGAGGGAGGGTGGGTGCTATATATATATATATATATATATATATATATATATATATACACAGCGATTTTGTTTTCTACGCTCTGGTGAAGAAATGCACTCTGATGTTTACGTGGCGTTCACGTTTCCAACACTTGCAGTAAGAGAATCGAGTCGTGATAATTATTGAAGCTTTTCCTCTGCTTTATTGCTAATTTTTATGTTCATTTTGCATATAAGCTTCATTATTATTTACAGTTAGACTAACGTCCTCATCTTTGTTATTAGGATCACAACGTTTCGGGTGTTGTGTCCAGCGGCCTTCTGCAGGGGTGTCTATCGATCCGGTAATTTGGAAATGAACACTTTATTCAATGTATGGCGGTAGGTTGTTCCCATTTCGTTGTCAATGTCTAGGAACATAATCTTGATTAATTATTCAATTAGCGTTAGTCTTGTTTGCACGTGATCTCCCGAGAAAAGACGGTGAAGTGAAAACACTGTAGTGTAGATATAATAAAAAAAAAAAAATTCAATTCGAATTTCACTGAAGGTGGCCAGGATCGACAGACAACTGAATATGGTTGAAACGTTGTGGTTGTGACACACAAGGATGAAGACATTTAACCCTACTGAAAATAGTGTAAATCATGATAACAGCTCATCATCCTAAAAAAGTTAAGACAGAAATTCAGCCTTATTACTTTACTAAACTCTGAATTTAAAACTCTATTACCCCAAGTTGTACACAGATACGTAGACATGGAGGACAGACACTGTCTGTAAATCAAAAACAATAGATTTCAACAGCTATGGATAATCCCACTGGATAACGATTATCCAAATTGCTCTTGATACCAATGGGAATTGGTGCTATGCATCACTTTACCAGCTGCAGTACTTCGACGAAACATTTACGCTTGCACTCTTAAACTGTTAGACTTCTTCAGAGGCATTTTTATGTTGTCGAGAGTTTCTACTAAACAGTTACTCCTTCTTTGTATATACATCATAATGTCTTTGTTTAAAAAATCTATACAAGTATCATTTTTTAATCTTTGTACAAACGTCGCTTGTCTTGGAAAAAAACGGTTATACAGGTAATCAACGTGACAAAGCGTGAATTGAATAACTGAAACGTGAGTAACATGATGGATGGGAGTATGCTCATCTTACAATTTTCCACCAGTTGATCAGTTAGTAAAAGCAATTAAACAGTTTTAGTATCATTATAAATCTTATGGAACGCTCCTGTATTTTTTCTTCTTGATGATAATAATACGACGATCACTGTATCGACATATCGCAAATCCCGATAGTATCGTTTGGCTTTCAGAACCAAAGCAGCATGAAATGGTAAGAAGATTGATTTTTTTTAAAAAGTTTACAGAAGTAGATTCTCTTCCAGTTTGTAAGCATGATGAATAGGACGGCAGACAGGTGTACCGGTGCAGTTGTAAAAAAAAAAAAAGTACCAGGGCTCAGTTGTGATACTTTCGTGGATAGTGAATTAGTCGTTTGCATTGATGTGTAAAGCTTCACAAAAAACACATCGACTCTGTATTTGATGGGGTTGAAATTTTCTTTCTCACTATTAATTGCGAAGTGATTTTGAATATATAGCGTGTAAGAAATATTTCCATTTATAGCGGGTTGAGGAAAGGAAACACGAATTCTTTAAGAGGTGACCGGAAACCTTGACATATTTCGAAAAATATTGATTCAGAGTTTTCCATATTTACAAAGCTTAGCGTAGTTATGTTACAAGGGTAGAACTCGAGCCCATTTTAAAAGGTTCTGTTTCCGTAGAAAATAAGCATTCGAAATAAGCACCAATCGGCAGTAAAAATTGTCTATTGCGATTCGAATAAAAAGAAAAACTTAGCCTTTCCAGTTCCGCATTCGTAAAATTAACAATTGCTTCTTCGCCAACACTATTCGATTTCACGCATATCCAGTTTTTTTTATTTATAATAACACTATCATTCTTTTCAATAGTATATTTTTTTGTCATTTAATATTTATTAAGCTTAGCTTCTGTCATGAGACAAAAATGTGAAGCATCTTATTACGATCGAATTACGAATCTTAACATAAGATTCGCAAATAAGACAAAAATGAAGGAACTCATAAGAAGGTAGTAAAAAGAAAAGCGCGAAGAAGGGACTAACCATTAGTTGTAAGAAAAGAAAACAAAACGTATAGTCGTCAACAAGAGGAAAAGCCCAGGATGCGAGCTAAGAATCGGAGATGTAAGTAAGTACAGAAATTTAACCGAGGCGTGTTACAGCAGAAAATGGAAAATATGAAGTCCGAATGCACATTGGAATAGCGAAAGATACTTTCCAAAAGCTAAACATTAAATTTTCCTTAGAAACATAATGCTGAATTGCTATATCAGTCTTCCTTAGAGGAAAACACTTCCTGTATGGCAGTGAATGCTGGACAATCTCCTCCTAGACGAAGAACAAACATCAGGAGAGGTGGTTCTACAGAAAAATGCTGACAACATTGATGGAACACATGAGCAACGAGGAAGTTTTAAGGAAAATACGAACGCAAAAGACACTTTCTTTTCTTTTTTTTTTTTTTTTTTCTTTTTTTATTATTAGAAACAGTGCTGAAATGTCTGGAGCATAATACAGGTTTGGAGAATTTAACTTCGTTGTTAGACATTTTCACTTTTTGACGTCGAGTAACGCCTAATGTTACTAGAGAATAAAAACTGTATATATATTCAAATACAACCGTGAAATAATTTTAGTGTGCAAATTCTTAGGAGCGCTCGCCTTGATTTAAAGGCCGACTCTTCGCACTCACTTTGGCAATCGGCCTGGTGATCTTTTTTTTACACTTACAGTAGTAAACGTCGTTACTCATCTCATAAAAAACCAGTTTTGATTGTGCAGAGTTGTATCAGGTTAAAATGCTGGTCAATTCTTGTGAATTAATTACACTTTTTTTTTTTTTTTTTTTTTTTTTTTTACTAATATTCGAGTTGCTTAATAATGCTTGTACAAGAATTAGTACTAAAAAGTTGTTTAACTATTTATGCTTGGAAATAAATAGGAAGGAATTGCATTTTCAACGTAACTAATCCAGTAGACTTCTTGAATACAAATGTATTTAATTTAGTAATTGTTTTTTTTTCTTTCTTTCTTTCGAGTTACTTAAGTCGCGCTGACGTCAGTAGTGGAGTTGCTTTTTAAGATTTAGTAAAATTTGAGTGCAGTAGCTTATAAATAAAACAATCGAATAACTAACAACTGGGAGATGTCTATCATTTTCTTTTCATTTTATTCTATTTTCATTGCTTTCTCGTTCATTTCCATTATTTTATGCTCTACTTATTCAGAGAAACTATCTTTTCTTTATCCTCCTCGGATAACAAACTCATTCACAAATTGGCCACGAGGCTTGTTGACAGGGGAGGTAACTCTCACGCAGTGTTCTCCCGACGAAGCAGAAGGCCAGGTGCGTGTTACTGTGGGAACATAGCCAGGTAGGTAAGGATATAATATATATGACAGCTGCTTTAAAAGCAACAACCAAACCAACAATCTCATCTATCCGCTTCTTTTGTTTATATTGTTTTAACAGGCTCTTATTTTTTCTCTTTCACTGACTTTCTCCTAGTGGTTTTTCAGTTGCTATCCTCTGTATCCACCTTTTCTGCTCTTTGTACAAACAAAATTACGTTTGTTTAAAGAGCATTTTATGCACGTACAGTAGTGCACTCATTTCGCGTCCTCAAACGATTCTTCATTACTATTTTCTTTCTTTTTTATTTTAGGGCTAGGAATTTTAATAAAATTTGTTACCACCTTTTTAGTCACTAAACAAATTTCATCATCCGTTGAGAAAAAATTAAAAAGAAAAGAAAGAGGCCCAACGGTAGGTCGATGTTTTGAGTAAAACGTGGGATGTTTATCATTAACCTCAGCTCGGAGGATTAAAACTTGAAAAGCATTGACCGCTTTTGTGACTAAAACTGAATTAAATTCGATAGTTAAAATTAAAAAAGTTACTTTTTTCCTGTAAATGTAAGAAGAGGTCATGTGCTATGAAATGTACTCTTAGCGTTTTGTATGATTTAACAACAGAAAACACAAAAACAAGAAAAGGACAACACCATAATGGAAAAAAAAGGGTTAAACTGTGTCCCATGAGCGTATGCATTGTTTTTTTTATTATTTCTTTTTTTTCCTTAACCAAATCAAGTTATCCGGTTTCTCTTGGTTTATTTTTGTAGATAATAGGTAAATATGCCTATTAAAAATATATGCATAAATAATTATGCCTCTCTTGTTTTCTTAACAGCGATAGGTGAATCGTGAATAGATATTATTCAGTATTCACTGTTTCTCATTTCGTAAATGTTCTACAATAAGAAACGTGATCATTTTATTGATGAATATACAGACTGATAGCAGTGACCATTTAAAAGAAATTCGGTATTCAGTTGGAATTGAAGGATTCTAAAAAAAAAACAAAACAAAACCTGAAACGATTATCATCTTATCTTACTTTCCTTTTCTCTCCACCCTCTTATATTCATATGACAATGAACACGCACTTATTCTTCGATACCCTAAAAAAAAAAAAATCTTTTATGTCTTTCTTGTTTTTGCCAGGAAGAAAATTACTCACATTTTTGACGTAACCGTTTTAACGTCAATGTTTACATTTTATCGGCAAAAAAACAAAACAAAAAAACAAAAGTTCTACTCGCCATATATTTGAATTTGATTTTGATAACAGATAAACTTGAAAATTATTAAACAAAATATTAAACTCCGTAATTAAAAAATAAAAATCTGTCTGGCAAAAAAAAATTACAATAATTCCATGAAAAATACTTAAATCATTATTCGCATAAACTGCGAAAATTTTTTTTTCGTTTTTAAAATAATGAAAAATACCCCCCCCCCCACTTTTTTTTTTTTTTTTCAGAGTAGGCCCTAGGGTCTGCTTTTTCATCTCAACACGGTTCAAAGGTCAAAGTGAGGTCGCGCGCTTGTTGATTTATTGTTTTAAATGACCGGTGTTATAAAGATTTTTGGGTCAAGAGGGTTCTTTTCCGACTACCGTAAAATATGGCGGTTAAAAGGGCTGTAATTTTTCATAATGTGTCACTGGGTTAATTTCCAGAATAGTTCAATCATGTTAAATTTTTATAACATTTAAAAAGAGGGAAAAAAAACATTGTCTTTGTTCCTTAGTAATTGTAAAAAGGGCAAATTCCTGTCATAAACACCACCTTAGAAATTGGGGAAAAGAAAGTGGAAACAATATCTAAAAATCTCAAACATTTTTTAAAATTTGGGCCTCCGTACCTACAAATAGTCTCCCCCCGCACAAAATTACCACTGTAAATATTGCTTTTATGGTCTGCTTAATTATTCGACATTGTTACTTCAGTTGATAAAAGGATTAAAACATTTAATTTCAGTTGATGAAAGGATTAAAAAGACTTCTTAAAAAGTAATATTCAAAATAGAAATAAAAAAAGTTCTTAAAATCTTTGAATATTTTCTATTTTTTTACAAGAAGCCACAAGTTAGGTAAAAAAAAGTTACGTAGTAAAAAAGTAATATTTTATTTTTCTTTTAAATTCTAAGAGATCCTTACCTTTCTTTATGACACTTTTTAGTTTTAAAAAGGACGTAAAATAATTGTAAACTAAACAGTTTTTATTTCTTTGGGGACTTGTTTTTTTGAGTGTTTTTAGTTTTTTTTAGACATTTTGTAACAAGTTCAGATTTAAAAACCTTTACTTTTCTTTTTTCTATGAAGTGTGGAATAAAATTTTTTTTAAAATAATTTTTATTCTTTGTAAAATAAATTCTGAAGTTTTTAAAATTCACGAAGGAGTTGATTTTGGGGAGACTCTTTTTTTTTTTCTAATCGTCGAGAAATTTTCTGCATATTTTCAAAGTTACAATATTGTATCGTCGTTGTTTAAATGTTTACACAGGTTGTTAATGTTTTTTTTAAGTGTTGTAAAAAAAAAAAAAAATGCAGTTTTACATTTTATAACTTTTTCCCCCCAAATATCTACGGTTGTCTCGAGGAAATACAAGATTTTGTTTTTTATTTTTCGTAATGGAACACAAAGACTTTGACAATAAAATTAAGTTTTAGTTTTTTTATCGAAGTTTTTATTTATTTTTTCGCGCAGATGTCAATTTCCCGCCGAAATATTTGCCCGTGTTCTTTAATTAAGTCCTGATGGATTTTTTAATCACTCGCGTCTATTCCACAGTTGTTGATTAAAAACTGTCTTCGTCAGAATGAATGAATGAATGAATAAAACTTCAGTAAGCGGCCATGTTGATTGGATAGGTAAAAAAATAAAAACGAAAAACAAACAAAAAAGCATGATTAGGTTAATTAACGTTGGAAAAAGAAAATTTGTAGAATTCAGCACATACATCAACAAAAGAGATAAAAGAACTTATTTTTAAGATGTTGAAACTTTTTCAATTTTAGGTAGTAGAAAGCTGTACCCCCCCTTTTTTTTCCTGAAGATCTTCCTTTTTATGGGGGTGGTTACACGAGCTAACCAGAATTATCTCCTAATCTTGATTTATCCCAAATTTAATTTCAAGTTATTAAATTATTAATTATCCTATCCTATCCTATCCTTTTCTACGCGAAGAAGCATCAACAAATGGATCATCATCGTGCTCTTTATTTGGGGGGGGGGTAAGAAAACTAGTAAAGGATTGATCTAGTTCTTGTTCGCTTGCTACAGACTGCCAAGTGCTTGATAATTCTCTCTCCCTCGTGACGACGATGACGACGCCCTCTTTTCTTTTCACAAGCTTTTTTTTTTTTTTTTTTTTTTTTAGCAGACCTCACTTATTTAATGACTCTTTAAATGTAATGCAACGTTTACAAAGGTAAAATAAAAGTAAAAACCATCATTGCTTTGTCGCTGGAGTAAGCAGACGATACTGTTAAAAAAAATGTAAAAAAACTAAAAAGCCATTATTTCTGCAAGAAATAAACAAGATAATGTTTTTGTTGAAATAGGTAAGTTTTTTAAATCAGGAAATGTGTGTTTGCCAACGACCTGACTACTGTTGCCACGTTCGCTTCACAGTCTGATTTTTATTAGAAACACAAATAAATGCAAAAGCACGTGCCATTGCTTTTTTTGTTTTCGGACATAATCTAATTATCAATGTGCATTTACCGGAACACTGATTGAATTTAGTGACTTGTTAAATTCTTTCGTGCAGTGAATTAATTGATCAACAGCTGATCAAAAATTTCAAATCTACAAAAACAAAAAACTGACACAACAACAACAAAAAAAAAAAAACTCTTTCATTATTAAAATTCTATCGATTCAGTTAGAAAAATTAGTACAGTTGGCAAAATTATGAAAACTGTTTTTTTTTTTTTTTTTTTTTTTTTTTTTTAAATTATGATTCACACGGTGATCATCACCATCTTCAAATGAGCGTCCGTTTATCCCAGGATGGCGGAAGACTCTTCGTATGTTTTTTTTTTTTTTTTTTTTTTTTTAAACCCTCGCAATAACTTTGTTGTTGAAATGAGTAAATTCAATTATGATAATTGTTTTTGTTTTCTCTGAGCATTTGAGCTAATGTTTGCATTTTTTTTCTCTTTATTTATATTCGGACTAATAATCTTTAGTTTACCACAACATTTCGGCTGTTGAGACCTCTGACCTTTAGGTGTCTGTCGATCAAGGAATTTCGTAGCATGCGATGATGAAAAAAAAATCCCCCAAAATAAAAATGAGAGGAAATTAAGTTTTGTTCCAATTACTGTTAATTAGTTAAAAAAGCTGAAATCTTAGGATTTTAAATCTTCTTTTTTTTTTTTTTTTGTAAACCAAAAATCCCAGTTACTGCTTGGCATTGTAAAATAAAATTAAGACATTTAATTAATTGCTTTTATGAATATGGATATTATTGTCCTAGCAATTTTTTTGTATGTGTTAACACACTTAAAAATTATATATATATATATATATATATATATATATAAAAAAAGAAAGGTGCTCACATTATATTTCTCGGTTATTTTTTTATTTATTTATTTTTTTTTTTTACAGATATATCCACCATAGAACAACATTAAATAAACTTCCATGTGTCATTCAATCTGTCAGCATGTCAACTCCTTAAATTAACAGCTACAACCATGTTAAAAAAAATGTATTTCTGATATATTTTAATTTAAACTTACTTGTTTCAAATCAGATTATGCAAACTTTTAGTTTAATTCGGCTAATATCGCTCAAATAATGTTTCAGAAAAGTATAATCAGTAATTTCAAAACAAACTCCCTCGGTTAATTTATGTTAGTTTTGAAACACAGCAAAGTATTTTTCTTATTGGAAATATTAAATTTAATCTTTATAGTTTTAAATTAAAATAAAGGCTTCAAGAAAGATTTTTCATTTTTTTAAATTCATTTTAAACCTTGGGTATTGCAAATCTGTGGCAGTACCTACATAAATGCATTAGTGGAAATTTGTCTTGTCAGTTCTTTTTTAAACCAATCTTTGATTTATATGAGGACATTTAAGCTAATATCCTGAATAAGTGTGTCATTTATCAATTATGAAGTTATTTTAAACTCTACAATATAAGATGAGGAAGCAATAGACAACTGGTACCATGTCATTTATTATTGGTTCTTTTTTTTTTTTTTTTTATATCTAAATTTACATTTCTCCAATTTGCAATTTCATGTTCTACTTGTTTGTTTGTGTGTATATATATATATATATATATATATATATATATATATATATAATGGCTGGCCACTCGTATTTGAGGATACCTGTTTAACTAATCCCTAATTCAGATGCTCGCTCACATTTGTGTTTGTTCAACACCCACCGAACCCACCTGTGGTTTATACTGCAACTAGGCTGCGTGAACCATAGTTACAGTTTCTGGGAGAGAGTGTGTTATCTAGTGTGATCAACAATCTGAACAAGGTCAGCACACTCAAACCCTTGGTCACGATGACTTATGACTTTGTGCTAGCACAGCTATCGACAGCCCCCCCCCCCAAGTGTTCCAAACTACCCAATTCCACTCACAAGGCTTGGGTCAACCTGTTGTATGGTTTTCAGGCACTTTCCAAAGTTGTTGCATGCTGGGATTGTTCCTTTCCAGATTGCCAATGTCAGGAAGTCTTCTTCCTGGCAAATGTGCTGAGATTTGAACCCAGGTCTCATGGTCAGAAAGTGAATGTTCTAACCATGCAGAGTTTATTATGAATAGAATAGATTATTATTTTTCTTTTAAGTGCGTAATAATAATAATAATAGCAAACTTAGACATTCATCCCCACAAAAAAATGGATTGTCATTAGGCCAGTTTTTCCATTGACAACGTCGTCATTTTAACTACTTTCACTGCTAAGCAATATTTGTTTTAAAAGCAATGATTAGAATTTTAATAAAACCTAAATGTATGATGACAGTGAATTTATACATTTTCTTTTTTGTTCTTGAGAATTTACAACAAAAATATTAAACACTATTTATTTTATTTACAAGAATAATTTTACAACCTTCTAAAAAATACAATTAAAACTAATCGCAATGCAATCAGTATTCATAATTTACCAATTTATGAAGAAATAAATATGAAAACAATGTTTTATTCATAAATTTATAAAGCAATTTGCTGATACTTTCTCAACAATTCTAATAAATGATTTAAAAAATAATGTTTAATATCAACTCCCAAGAACATTTTCATGTGTTTTAGGTTTTTCCAATTCTAATTATCACTTTTTAAAACAATTGCCAAGGAGTGAAGGTAATTAAAATAATAGCAGAACTACCTTCACTCCTTGGCAATGTTTGCTGTTTTAAAATAAGTTCAAGTTTGCCAGAATAATATTATCTGCAATTAGCAATATTACTTTTATTTTATCTTAGATTAATGCAGAGTATCAACTATTTTTATAATAACTTTTTAAATCTTTTTTTTTTATTTTTTTTTTTTTTATTACAAACTTCACACTGGCACTCAGTGAGTATACAATAAAGACACTTATTTTATTTTTTTAAATCATTATTAAGGAGAGAAGACAAAGATTCAATGAGATGGATGATAATGATTGACATTGCATTTAAATTCTTGAAGATCAAACTTGACTGGAAAGCAAGAAACCGAAAAAGAATTCCACAAGTGAGAGAAGAAATAGAACTTATGGTTACATCTAGCAAATTTCAACTGTAAAATGAGGAGGAGACCTGGAGGAAAGCTTATCAGAATTACCATGAAAATATTTAAAGAACAGACACAGGGAAGCTACAATATAGTGGTGGGAAACTGACTGAAGCTGAGATGCCAGCTCAGGACCAGTAATATTTGCAGATTCTTTGGATATTATCAAGAATCCCTAGATATATAGCCGAAATTAAATTAAGTTAGTTAAAATTAACTCTAGATTCATGCAGTAGTTTGATGGCTTAAGTAAAATTCTGCTGAAAAGAAACAAAAAGAAATTATTGTTACAAGTGTGAATCAAAATTTGATTTTTAATATACAATTTAATTCTTTTGGTTGATATAAAACCCAAATATATTTGTTATAATTATTTGTGTATTTCTTCATGGTGTCTTCTCTCATCAATAAAGTCTGAGTTCTTATGCCTGATCATTTTTTAAACTATTTTGGAAATTTAGCCACTCAATCTGAGCAGGTCACATGGATACTGCTTACCAAGTAGGTAAGTCAGGTTCAAGACTAATTCCTAATTATAGACAACCTAGTATCTTACAGGTTTGTTCATACCTGGGGTGGGGGAATTATAGTAAGTAAACTTTTAGTAATTGTGATAAATCTAAAATTTTGAATTGTTTACATTTTTGTATATAAATGTGTAATTGGATTTTTTGTGGATTTCTCTTTTCCTAGTAAACATTTTTATGATTTCAAATATTTGTAAATTTGACATGTATCTTATATAAAGTTTCACCAACTGGACAGCTTCACTCCATGCGGTGTATTGATTTCTGGTTGCATTGGTGTGAACAAAAATTGGGAAAAGGCCTGCTGTGTGTTCATCAAAGGAATAGAAACTTAAAATATCACTCTGGTGGGAAAAGAATAAACTCTGGATCCCTTTATTCATGGATTCATCTGCCACTGTTTAGGTGTTGGGATATTATTTCTGTTACTTCTGTCTTCTCTCATGAAACACTAATGGACCAGATCTTCCCTTCAACCAGCAAAAAGTCCATCTTACTCTAACTGCCCATTTCTCTTTACTCTAAACATGACAGTGAATTTACATTTCAAGAGACCACTTTTAATTAGCCTTATCTAAACAGCAACCATGACTGGAATTTCCTACCTTCCAGCTGAGTAGCACTTGACCCTGAAAGTTTTTACTAATGTTAATTTTTTTTTCGTACTTATAGACAGTGGCTATTTGCTTTTAATCTCCCACATCTTGACTTTTTGTAGGTGACATGGTTAGTAGTCATAAAACAATTGCTTCAGACCTGGCTAAAATCATTTACAGTTCATTTGACTACATGAGTGTCCTAATCAGTTGAGAGGGAACTCATTGTATCTCATTTGTCTTAGTGGCAAATGAATTCAGGAATGGAGAAATGGCAGAGTTGAACATTTTGATGTATTTGGCATGTCATTTGTTATTGAATTTGTTGTTACACATCTCTGCACCACAAAGGCATGTGCTGACTCTTTTGCTGGCATGCCTTGATGGTTAACAAATAACTCTAGTCATGTCAGTGACTATTTCCTATTCCAGGCACTACTTTGGAGCGGGGTAGCAATATGTTCAGTTGAAAACATTTTACAAAATCCTTTAAATTTGTAAGCAGTGAATTGTGTACCGTTATCCAAGACCATGGCATCTGGAATGCCATTTCTTGCAAACAGTTTGTGTAAAAAAATTAATTGCGGAAGTTTTTTTTTTTGTTTGTTTTTTTTGCACTTACAAATTTCAGGCCACTGAGTAAAGCTATCCGCTACCACAAGATCCATTTATTGGACCTGCAAAATCTATATACAGTCTTGACCATTTTGCCCAAAGGTGTAAGTTTGTGGTAGGTGATTTTGCTGCCAGGCTGCAATCTCTGCAGGCTTTTACTAATTTTTAAATGTCTTGGTCCATTTTTGTCCAGTAGACATAGTTTCTTATATGAGAAACCAACCTTGAAATTCTCAGATGTTCGCTATGAAATTCATTTAATATCTGCTTTTGTAATATGATAGAGGTTACTCCTCTTTGTACAAACATCAGTACTCTGTCACGTAGCTAATGAGTAAGTGTTCAAGTTCGAATTGCATTCTTAAAATCTTTCTTACTTTCATTTAGTTGTTATTTTATTTTTAAAATAAACAGGTCTTGTTTTGCTTTTACTTTTATTTTTTCCAGGCTAACTAGTAGTTAATGTACTACAATGCATAATAAATTTCTAATTTTTATTTTACTTTTTAATGCTGCAATAACAGTGTCCTCAAATGGTTCAGTATTTTTTTTTTTCTTGTATTAATTTTCATAAACCATTCGCATATCCTATCTGAAATCATAAGGTGGTACCCCAGTGTTGTAATCTATTCATTGTATGCATAGGAATTCTTTTTTTTTTTTTTTTTTTTTTTTTTTTTTTTTCAAACTATAAATTGATAATAGATGTTTGTGGTCCATCTGCAAATGAAAACTCCTTATATGTATAAATTTGTGAATTTTTTTTTTCACTGCAAATATTGTTAATGCCTCCTTTTTTTTTTTTTTTTTTTTTAAACTGGCTGTAGTTTTTTTTTTTTTTTTTTCTGCCAATAGTCATTGAATGCAAGGCATGTGCAATGGCTTTCATGTTACTGTCATCATATTTATGTAGAATTTCTGCTTCTATATCATTGTCACTAGCATCTGAATATGAATATGATTTCTGCTTTTGGATTGTAGTGTGCTAATAAGTCTAACATTATTATTTTCTTGATTTCTTCAAACACTTTCTGACACTATTTGCAAATATGCTTCAGAAAGATCCAGCTTTGAAAAAAATTTTCTACTGTTTAAATCTGCAAAAATGTCCTCTTGACTTGGTAATGGGTGGTTATGGGATTCTAAATATTTATTTAACCCTGTCAAAAAATCAACACAATTTTTTTTTTCCTTTACATACACTGCTGGTGATGACCATTTTGAATGGTTGATCTTTTCAATAAAACCTATTTTTTTTTTCAAGTCTGTCTAATTTTTTGTTGACTTGATTCAATGCTGTGAATAGTACACTACAATTTGGTTTAAACACTAGCATCATCATCTTTTTTCACTTGAAAATTTTTCTTTGACTTTGGAACATTGACTCAACTCATCTGACAACATCTGGAAAACAGTTTTTCAATTCTTCTGTTTAAGCTTTTATTTTTATTTTTATTTTTTTAAACGGGTAGCTTACATTTTACACTAAATTTTTATGGGTAAATCCTATAACTCAAATAATCCCAGCCAGTCAGTATCAAATAAATTTGTACTATTTTTTAACACATAAACATTGTTACAAAATGAAACATTACAATCATTTCACCAACAAAAATTAATTTCTTACATGACACGCCACATGCGATTTTTCAAAGTTCTTTTTAATATTAGTTTTTTTTTGCTTTCCATGTGGCTTTGTTGATTATTGTGATATCACTTTTGCAGTGTGTCTTGTGTGCATTTTTACATCCATGTTATTAATTTTTGCATTCAGAAATTTTCTTTGGTTTTCTGTAATTATTTTTTCCATCACAATGCTGTGTACAAAATTTTTTCTGTGGGAATTTTTCCTTGATTTAATTTTACAGTGTGACTTTTTATGTCCTACTTTTCCACACTTGTAGCACTTAGCGTTGACTGTCACTTTAAGAATTCAGAGATGTAACCTTCCACATCTGAAACATGGATTAATTTTTCTTTTTCCATATTTTTCTTTATCTTCTCTGTATGGGCATTCTTTTAGTTCAATTTCTTCCACATCACATCTCAGATGTATGATTCTCTGACATTTGTCTGATATTTCTTGTAGTGTTAGTTTTTGATTTTGTTCAAGTTTTGTTAAAATTTTTGCAAGTATTTCTGCATCTTTTTTTGCTGTTAACCTTTGAATGAAGATTAACCCTTCAAACATCTCCACAGTTTGTTTAATTTGAATCATTCACACTCCTTATTAATGATTCCATTTTTTTTGGCAAAAATTTTTAGTTTAATTTACTGTTTCTTCAGAGCAGATTTCTCCTCTCTCTCTCTTTTTTTTTTTTTTTTTTTTTTTTTTTGTAGTAAAAAAATTACTATTTTTCATGTTCTACCATTGCTAACTTTCTCAACAAGTCTTTTTTTATTTCCTTATCTTCCCAGTTGCTGTATTCTCTGAAAATTTGCTTATATCTTTTAAAATAAGCAGAAAAAGTAATTGTATTGTGTGTGACTTCAGCTATGACATTTGCCCCCTGCATATGGAGTGAGAAAAACTTGAACTTTTCATTTTTTTTCATATTTGAATTTTTCATTTTCTTCTATATTATTTAAAGTAAATTTTGTATTTCTGGAGTTCCAACAAATGCTGTTGTTTCTGTATTACTACCACTAATAATTCTTCCATATTTAAAGAATGTTTTTATTTTTTTATTTTTTTTTTGCCTCCTAGTTTCTCATTGCCACTGTTATCATGTGCCCCAAAGCAAAAAGTACTTTTTCCTGCTCCATATGAGCTTTGGTCCCTCATCAACACTCATTCCTAGCGGTTATATTATGTCTCTCTTAGGCTACTTGCTATGACGTTGTCAATTCTTTCTCCTTGACTGACTTCAACGGACTTCCCTGGCTCACATTGAGTTCTTTATTTAAGGCATCTTGCCTAGTTCATTTGTGCTACCGGGGATGTCTGATTTACTCTATAACAATTAATGTCTGTAATGAGATTTAAAACATCTGGGTAAGAAAGGGCTAAAAAGGTTTTGGCCTAGACCACCTCTTAAAATCAAATCCCTTTTTTGTTTATTTAGCTAGGTCAAAACATGTTAGCAATACCTTCACACTAATAGAAAATATGCACATTTTATTTTAAACAGATCTTTAAAACTATTTGCAAATATATATATATATTTTTTTTATCCTCACATGTCACTAAGACACTTAGGGGTTACAGAGTGTGGAAGAATTAGGAACAAGCATTAATGAGTGGGAAGAGGAAAAAGTAATCAAGAAGATAATAGATAGTGGCTGATATTGCATTTAAAGTTGGCTGGAAGGGAGCTCCACAAGCAAGAAGTACAAGAAAACTATTAGCATAGAATTTATGGCTACATCCTGCCAGCTCTCTTGTAAATTGATGAGATCTTGACGCTAGTATACTACTACGCTTAAATTCAAAAAGTCTAGGTACGATAGTGAAGAGCATGTCTGAAAAATTACCATGAAAGTATTTATAGAAAAAGATCCAGAGAGGCAAAGTTACGTTGGTAGAAAAGTGACTGAGTTGAGCTGACAGATTAAAACTAATAATATTGCTGATTCTTCTTTCAATTTTATCAAGGTAAATAGCAGGGGCACTGGATTATATATGGCAGCAATATTCTAAGCATGGCCAAATGGTAAACTTATATGTAAGATAGGTTCTGGAAAGAAAAATTGTTTTGTATTGTATATTTTGTTAATATATATTGTTAGTATTTGTAGCAGTTCACTCATAATTTCTGTTGAACACTTTTGACCCATTGATAATTTTTTTTTTTTTTTTATATTAATCAGTTCATGGGACTTTACAATAAGGCTTTGTCTTTAGATCCATTTTTTCTTTTTTTTTTTTTTTTTTTTTTCTTTTTTCTTTTCTTTTTTTTCTCAACACTACATAAATTTTTACAAGTGGGACAATAAGTGGCCCTAATAATTTTATATAACAAATACCAATTCTTTTCAGAAATTAACAATAGTTATTAATTGTTATATTGTGATTTATACAAAAGTTCTTGTGTGATTAAGTTTAGATAAATCATAATACATGTAAATGATAGGCAAATAAAGCTGTTGTGTCAGTGCTAAACATTTATTTGTGATGTACATATCATATTCAAATGTTTTCAGTAACATTTTAGTGCAATCCCAGCATGTCAATTGCCCTCCTGCAATAAAAACACACATACACACACATGCGCGCACACACACACACACACATACACACATTAAATTTCAGCTCTATTCAGTTCTTACATTTGCTGCCTATCTGATCTGGACATGTGTATCAAACTCATTTTTTAATTTAGGTAATATGTCTGTGCAAAGGATTCCAGCACCCCCCCCCCCAAAAAAAAATTTTCAACTGCGTGTTCTCTGGGAACTTTTGTACAAATTGAATTAAAAATCTAAATTTTTTTTGTGAACAGAAACAAAAAATAATTATTTTCATCAGGTTAACAGGAGATAGTAATATGCTAAAAAATTGCATTGTCCAAAATAAAAATAATCCTTGTCATTGGGGATGTGTAGCCAGCCCATTATTCAAATTTAAATTACATTTCTTTTTTCCTTTAAGCTGATCTGCTAATAAGACACTGAACACTTCCCATTAATTAATGTTTTAATTATTTGTCTAAATAAGCTAAGAAAATCACTTTAAGTTGTCAGCTTCTTTACACATTGTCAATTAAATCCATTCCCTTTCATTTTCTACTTTGATTTGTTTTTGTTTACAGACCCTGCTAAAACAATTTTGTATGGAAGGCCAGTGGTGCTATATTTTAATTTTTTATTTTTTTATTTATTTTTTTTTATTGTATCTCTCAAATATTGTCATTGTACTTTGAGCATATTCAGGGTTATATGGCTGATTTTTCTGAATGTTAACTTATTCATGCAATCCTATTTATGAAGTGGAAAGAGTGAACCAATTCCTAGGACTGCTGCTAGGAAAGTCAGTTGAGTTTTTATTTATTTATTTTTTTTTTTCACAAGAATCTATCTTATATATTTACAAGTCTATCATTCAGCCATGTTTAGAATATTGTGGTCACATATTTTTTTAAAGAAAATGAAAACAATTCTTATAAAAATTCATTATTCATCAAAAAAACAAGTTAAAGAAATTAGTACTGACAAAATTGGAAAACCAACCAAGGATTACGATACAGAGTTTGGCAGAAGACTGCACAAGATATGTTAGCGTAAAGAAAGATTCGAAAAAGATAGAACAGTCTGGCGTTTCTCATATAAGGAAAATACGCTACAAAAAAGAAAGTCAGTCTACCAAAAAGAATTCTAAAATTGCGGATTATTAAACAACAAGTAAAATACCAGAGAAAAATAAACAAAAACTGCCGAAGCCATGTTTTGCTTGCGGTGAACTACACTCGTACAGATATTGCAATTTTAGGAATTAAAAAATGTTTCAACCGTAAAAGAGTTGGCCATAAAAGCTTGCACTGCAGGTCAAAAAATAAAGACAATAAAATAAGAAAATTGAAGTCCGATGAGGTGAACGATGGAATAACCAGAAAATTTGTTACCGTCGAAATAAGTAATAAAAAAATAAAAATGCAACTCGACACTGGTTCTGACCTATCTATCATAAATTTGCATACGTGGAAGAAGTTTGGGAAACCAACTTTAATGAAGACAAATAAAATCACGAGGTCAGTGACGGGAGAAAAAATACAATTTATTGGAGAATTTGTTACAAACGTCATGTTAAATAAAAAAAAATGCGAAAAGCTAAACTATTTGTCATAGAAAATACCACAAACTTACTTGGTACGGATTGGATAACAGAATTCCAATTATGGGATCTACCGATAAATTCTTTCTGTTACAAGGTAGATTTTTTAAACTACAAAGCCCAAAAATAAACTTAAGGGAACATTGCCTACTGTTTTTTCTCCAGGTTTGGGAATGTGAACCAAGATGGAGGCAAAATTACAGCCAAAAGAAAACGCTCAGGCTGTATTCAAAAAGAAAAGGAATGTGCTGTTTGCTTCAATTGAACAGATAGATAAAGAATTGGACAGATTAGAGAAAACCGGTGTATTTAAAAAAAGTTGAATCGGTAACACCGACGACATGTGAAAAACAAGCTCCAGAAAGTAAAGATGAAGCCAATATCAAGAAAAACTTTTTCATCATGCTATGTTGTTCTTTAACGAAAAAGTTGAGGTACCTACATTAAATTTAAAATTCAGCTATCAATTAAGATAGATGCATGCTCAGACATTAAGCACATTCGATGTACAGTTTTTGTTTACTGTTAACTATTAAAATACTTCACCAGGATTTGTGGTCACTAAAATTTAATTAGCAGTTTCAACAAGCTTACTTTGCTTTGTCCAAAGACTTTGCCATGCTCAGCTCACTAGGATTCTTCAAGTGTTATTGAGGAAGAAAGTGCAAAAGATTTCTTTATGTTCTTTGATTCTTCTGAAGACAAATGAGTTTATAGAATATAGAATTCCAAATTATAATTCATGCTTAATAATTTTCAATGGTAAATGTAGATCCAATGAAAATAGTTTATCAACCTTTTGTGTTGTTTGGCATCTTTTCAGCAGTCAAATGTTGATTTAGTGTCTTAAAGACTTGTTCTCTTGTTAAAATAAATATTTTTATATCAATAGATACACAACTTCTGTCTCGGTTGTTTTCTCACAATATCCAAACTAAAAATCAGTTCACAAGAAAAAGATTGAAGGATATTTGTCGATTGATAAAAGAATTAAAAGAAAAAAAGTACTCTGTGGATATGAATTTCAAATATGTAAGAACACTTGGAAATCCTACTGAATTATTGACTAAGGGATTTTATCAGTAGGAAAGTTTCAGCAAACTTTATTCCATTTCTAAACTGAAATGGCTAAACAACATCCATTAGTTTAGACTTGATTGTTTCATTCCAAGGAGTAAAAATATTTTTCAGACCTTACTATTATAGAATACTGTTCTTTTCTTCTACATCCTTTCAGGATTCATGCAATGATTTAAACAAGCTTGTTAGGTAGGGGTTATGCACTGTTTTCTTGTCTCTTTTACCTGCTATGTGTCCTGTGAGTGTCTGATTTTCTAAGTACTCTTTTCATAATTGTAATATCTTCTTGATAACTTACGAAGTTAAAGTAAAAAAAAAAAAAAAAAATTGGTTGGGGTAACATTGTGTATTTCCGATCAGAAATCTACAAAAACTTATTGATCATGATCAATGAGTTATGTGACATGCACTGGGGGTCGCGGTCAATTATGTGACACCCACTGGTGTGGTCGCGTTGCAGCACCAATATGTGACGTCCTCTGGTCGCCACGCCAATATGTGACACTGTGCTGTCGGCCTGTGGTCAACTCCCAGTTGCAGCGCGAACTTGTAAGGTTTTTTCCACCAGCGTTTTGGGGTTGACTCTTTGTCGCTGCCACCGACCTGTGTCCCGATCGATCTGGTCATTCCCGGTTTGATACCAACTTTGTCGTTCCCAGCTCACCTCCAACATCTGGTCACCGAAGTAACTGCTTTGATTTCGAGTCTAACCTACTCATGTTGTGACTTTGATCTTAGGTAGACGAAATCAATCGGGCATCGGGCCATAGTGTAAGGTGAATCCAGGGTAAAGGTGATACCGCACAAGCGTAAGTAAAAGAAAAAAACAATAATAAAACAAACTCAAGAGGTTCAAATATGTTGAGGAATAACAATTATCTTTATCTGTCTGTTGAATACAGGACTGTGTTTCTATGGATTAGTGACACTTTTTGTGTTTCTTAAGCGAGTTATGGTATCTTAAGTTGTTCTTCAATAAAAGTTGCTTTTGGTATGAAGACTAAGTCGAGAGGACGTGGAAATCTTTTGGTCAACTTCTGTGATGCTGGTCTCCAACTGCAACTCGACTCTCCAACTTTCTCTAAACTCGAACTCCAAAAAACTGATCAGCTGCCTTGAGATGTTCATTTATATGGATACCAAGCAAAACCCGGTGTGGGGGCCTGACATGGTTTGGGTTCCCGATAATTCTCAATTCCCAGCAAGAATTCTCTTTGTTCTTAGGCCAGGAAAATTAATTACTTCCCATTTTGGGGGTTTCTCCCTTGTCTGTGAGGGAAGAAGGTCGGCGGAGAGTTATCCTCCTGGACTCTTCCTTTTCCACATTGGTAACTCATACGAATCCCCTCAGTGGGTGTTAACAACTTCCCCGTCTTTCTCATACATTTACCTCCGCCTATCACCCATGCTACCACTTGACCAATGATCTCTCAGCAGTGTGGGTGTGGCTAGACTGGCCCTCTTAAAATTCTTATCCAGAATTTTGTTTACAAAATTCTTTTATTCTTTTTTTTCCTTCAGCCAAAACATTTATGAATCCCAGATTGCCAATTAATTATTATCACATCTTTCTTTCAGGGACACCCAAAATCCTCTTAGCCCAGACCTCTACCAACTCATTAATCACTGTCAAAACCCAACACCTGGTTTCTCCGCCAGTCAACTTTTAACTGGGTGGTCGTGTTTACCTGAGAATCAAATTCTTTATTTTTCTCATGCCTTAAAATTCTCTTATCACCAGATGCTCATTTCTGAGATGCTATGTCTGAAGTCAACAGTTTGAATAAGCAATAATAATGATTCTCTTTACGATTTCCCGTCTCATGCTAAGATTCGTGCATATCCCAGATGGCTTTCTTCACTGGAACTAGGAATTAAAATTAAATGATATCTCTGAAAGATAATATCTATTCTCCATGGTGGTGTCAAGCTGAAATTATTTTTATGGTCGCATGTGTCGGTTGGCTTTGTTTTTCTATCTGAATTTTGTTTCTCTTGGTGCATCACTCCTTTATTGTGACATTTATCAGTTTTGACAGAATCTCATGTCTCGCTTTTTTTTTTTTTTTTTTTTTCCTATGGATTTTCTGTCTTTTGCAAAAAGTATCTTTTTATTTTTTATTTTTATTTTTTTGTAAATAAAATAAAATCTTTTTTTAACATCAATCAGTCTATCTTTCGATATAGCTCTTTCTCACCTTAAGTCTTTCCTGTTTTTAATTTCTGTGGTTAATTAGTTAGCCAATTACCATAGCTAAATAGTGTCACATTTAAAAGATACTTATTTAAAGTAATGTAATAACAGTTCTTTGATGACAATTTTTTACTATTTTTTTTTTTTTTTTTTTTTTAATCAATTCACCCCAAGCAATGCAATAAAGCTACTAAGACACAAGGAGTTACTAAGTGTGAGAGGATATGAGAAAAAATAAGAAAAAATTTCTAAGGATTGAGAACAATGAAAGAAAAGGAATTAAGAAAAAGGAAGATAAAGCAAGTAAGCAAGAAGCTGGAAGAAAGTTCCATAAGTGAGAAGTGCAAAAGAAGAAAAAGTTAACATAGAACTTACGGTTATATTGAACCATTTCAAATGTAAATTGATGATACTTTGCTGCCAACCTAGTACTGTGCTTAAATTCATAAATTCTAGGTACCAAAGAGGAAAGGTCATCAGAACAATTACCAAGAAAATATTCATGGAAATGGTGCAGGAAAGCTATCTGAGTTTGAAGCCATTGTTGAAGTGCAAGATAATTAACACGATCAGAATTAATAAAGTTTGCAATGAAAAGAAAAAAAAGGTGAAAAAGATGAAACAGCAAAAATCATGCAAGCAAGCAAACAATATACTTAAAGCAAATCAAAATTGATAAGAAGTCAAAAGAATTCACAAACTAGGAGTTGGTGTTTGTACACAAAAGCAAGTTTGACCAAGTGAACACAGTATGTCAGTCTAGTACTTAAGGCAGATCTGAACTGAGTCATGCAAGCTGTTCCATTTTATTGGCTAAGAAAAAATATCCCAGCATGCATTGTGTCTTTCTGACTATAATTGGGAACTTTTGCAATCATTCCCTCCATTGGGAAATCAACAGGGAAGCTATCTTACACAATGGAAAAGTGACTGAAGCTGAGATGTCAAGGCAGGACCAATTACATCGCAGATTCTTGTTTGGATTTTATCAAGAATCTCTAAATATATAGCAGGACCAGACCATATTGTGGCAGTTATATTCAATGCATGAACAACTGGTTCATTCAAACATATTCCTCATCATCTGTAATCATTGTTTCTCCCAAAGACAAAATCTGCCAGCTTTTATGTGTGCCTCAGTCAGTTATGCAGATGTTTTCATACCCACCTACAGGCATTTAATTAGTCTTAAGGCACGAGAGGTAATTTACATGACCTTATATGGTACAGGAGATTTTGTGCCTCTTTTGTTGTGGAGATAAGCCCTGTCTATTACACTTTCATTTTCTGATTTGAAAAGAAAGACTGAATCAGTTCAAAAATTTGTCCAGATATATCATAACCTTTCAACTTGTGAAGAAGACCAGCATGCCAGACTCTGTCAAATGTCTTCAAGATGTCCAAAGCAACAGCCCAAGTTTCATTCTTATCAGTTGGTTCACTGGAGTTCTTAAAGACAGGAACTACAGAAGAGGATTTCCAACAAGCAGAAAAGCAAGAAGCAGTAGAGTTTAGAAAGAACAGGAGTCGGTTCAGGAGCACATTTCTTAAGGACTGTTGCATAGATACCATCAAGTTCACTTTTTTTTTGAGGCTATCCAGTTTAGAGATGATAGCAAAATACATGGATGGAGTTGTATGCATATCACTGAATAGACTCAATTCTAAGTCAGACAAAGGTCAAGATTAGAATTGGAAGAGAATTTACAAGCAAAACATTTTGCTTTATCAGCAGATGTTAATATTTCAAATTGAGTAAAGGAGGGCTAGAAGATTTAGACTTATTTAACATGCTATTACAGAGAGTCAGTAGTCACACGAGCTAAACTCATTAGAGGCTATATGGTGACTCATTCTATTAGCAGATAAAAACTTAACCTCTTTGAGGACATGTTTATAATTATTACAAGTACTTAGTCCCTAGCACAACAGACACCATTTTCTATCACACCAGTACAGCTAGAAAAAGTGATTCCTGTGGGCTATAGTGGCTGAACAGGCTGGTGTGAACCGAGGAGAAGATTGTGGTTTCACCTGGCATTTCTAAGAAGGTACAAAAGCATTGATGATGGCTTTGACCCAAGAAGAAACCTCACTGACACAGTTCTCAATAGGAGGGTTAAAAATATCAATCCAAGAGGTGTCTCAAAGAAAGTCACAAAATGAGTACGCTGATAACAGAATTCTTGTGAATAGGTAGTTCCTGTTTAATAGATGAGTCAAAAGAAATATCAAATGCTACAGCATGATCTGAATTTCTAAGTGGACAAAATTTGTGATGTGCAGCGAGAGCTAAGATTGGAGGTGGATAAATCAAGCATGTTGATCAGATTTATTAGGAAAACTAGTAAGGAAATCCATTTATTGTATTGTGTTGTTCTATGACACATGAGTAATAGTCAACACCTAATCTTTTCGGCTTTAGCTCAGGCTGCAAAGCACTGGATCTAAATCTCGACAAATTCTGGTTCATTCCAGTGACTTAAACATCCTATTGGCCATGGCAACCATACCACAATTTGACTGAGAGACCAAGTAACAGATGTTACGCCCGGTGTTTCGTTAGGACTACGATAGCTGGGGCACAACAAGAAAATAAAAAAAAAAAATAAGAGATCCCAAGGTTTGATATAAAAATAAAGAAAAGAACATTGGGAGGGGAATTCTCCAATTCCGGACGTCGGTAAACGCAGAAAGAAAATGAACAATACGCAGACACAGAACAACAGAAGACAACACGAGAATATATAATAGAGATTTTATTTATAGAATACACAACGTGTGAATGTAAGAAAAAGAAAACTAAATAATACAAGGGATGGGGAGGTAAGTTACCAATTAAACAGATACTAATGCGGTGAAATACATATGAATACGACGGAGATAGCAGATTATAAGACATGGAAAAACATGCAGAAACTTACATAAGGTTGGAATTGACGTCAATTGACTATTATTGGGGTACAGTTTGTTCAAAAGGATATTCATACACCTCTCTGAAAGCAAAGGGTGGGATTGACAATGTTCTAATATGAATTTCTGACTGGTGACGTCCAATCCGGGTTGATGGCGAGGAGAGCACACGGAAAAATCACAGGAGTGTAGCCGACTTTGGTTGACAATGTTGATCTAGATTCTCGCATCAGTCCTTTGGTTTTTGGTGTCATCTAATTCTTCTGGTATCAAACAACGATGTCTGGTTCTGGTGACAACTGCTTCTTCTAATGGCAAACAGCTAAGACTGGTTTTGGTGATGTCCGACTCCTCTGACAGCCAGCAACTATGTGAGATTGTTGTTACCTCAACACGTGCGAAACAAAAACTGCTATATGTTGAGTCACATGTTGGCCCCCGCAAAAAGGTATGCATCATTCACTGACCCTGTTAATGTCATCCGCACCTATCTGTCAAACAGCGTTTCTTTGGCCTATGCATCAGGGACCAGGTAGGAAATGGGGGTAAGAAGGGAAGGTTCTTTTCCGAGAACTGGCCCTGACTCATCTGGGTATAAAAACAATATATATCTCACAATCTGCATATTCGAGAAATAAAGAAGTTATTAAGATTCAGATGTTTCATCGCAAATACACAAGGTACTGAAAATATACTTATAAAATCTGAGGTGAGGGTACAAATATGGGGTTAACGTAACACAGAAAAATTGAAAGTCTGTATGCGAACAATATCAGTAACATTAGAATTAAGCCAGTTAATGTGATGAGTATTAAAATTGCCAAACATAAAAACGTTTAGAGAGAGATATCTGCACTATAAGAAATTTTGTCTAATATATTGCAGTCCTGCCAGAGTGAGCAATAAATGAAAAAAAACAAAAGATAGCTAAGAGTGCAATAAGAAAATCAAAAGCACATGAAAGAATCCCTATGAGAGCTCAAGAGACCATTCCCTTGCCATTGGGAGATTTTCATGGATGTAAACACTGATGCCATGCATATGTTTTCTAGAATCTTTTTGACAAAGAGGAAGATAACCTGGAACAGAGAATTCATTGTTAGTGATAGAATTTAAAATAGTTTTGCAAAGTGTGAAGATACATGGAGAACATTTCAAGGGAAAGGATTCAACATGGCAAAAATTTGTATGAATGCCATGAATATTGAAGAAAGGTTGTGGGAGCGGTATGTAATATTTTTTTTTTTTCTATTTCATTTTATTTTATCTGTTGAAACTGGCCAGAAGTGGCTAAGACTAAAGGCTAAGGCCTCCGGTTTTACCTGCTAGAAACATACTGGGATACTTTCTCCAGGGTGTGAGATGGCACTACAAATACCCTGATATTATGTGATTGTTGAGCAGCCTCACTAAGAGCGCTATCAAAATGTTTGGACTCTTTCCTTTCTGTTGGAAGCAGCAACCAGAAAACTGCCAACCTAGTACCATCATAAGGAAAAGTGGCAGCCACTGATCAGTCAGATCACCAAAAGGTCATCATAGAGACGTAAGAAAGAACTGGTAAACCATATCCTAAACAGGAAACAAGGGGTAAGCTTCTTCTGTTCAATAAACATGGAAATAGTACTGGTTAGATGATAGGCAAACCTGTTTACAGCACAGGAGGCTGGGCAATTTTATAGACAATCTTTTAAAAGGTTACCAAAGAAGGCTTTAGACTCCTACCAGGCAAAGGGGAGTTACTAAATTAAAACCTCTCTGAAAGTTATCTCAGGAATTGAAATCAAAGGAATATAAACATAAAATTATTTAATTTAATCAATTTCTTATCTCCTTGATTGCTAGAACAGTCCTGCCTAATTGCCTTAGAAATTTGAATTTATTTTTACAAGGTGGAATTGTATGAACAGATTGTAAAATTGGAAAGACTATAATTTCTGATATAATCCTGTTTTATTGGCAAAACACAATCCTTTGCCTCAACTTATGAAAAATTGACATATTAGATGTTAGTATTTTAATATTGCAGCCATTTTGTATAAATGAATAGATTCAACTTTCTGCATAATCTGAAGTCAAACAAGCAGTCAAATTAAAAAAAAAAAAAAAAAAAGAAAGGAAAAAACATTTCTTAATGTTTTCTATGTAAAAGTATCTGTCATTCAGAGATCTGAAATTCAAAGATTTATGTAAACATTGGGTCAAACTTTTTCAACATTTCATAGAATACTTCTTCTGGATGTGCCAAGATGTGTTCTCAGTGATGTTCTCTGATTGTATTCAATGAAGATCTTGGATCTTCTAACATCAGACCCTCTTCACTCAGCTGACCTAACAACTGCTGATTAATTGATGGTTCATATTCTGGAAGCAGACTTTCGCAACCCTTTCATAGTCAGAAATAGGAGGCCACACGATAAAAATGTAATTTTAAGGTCTATAGTGCTTTATATCAGGGATAGAGCATATGTAAATATAATCGTCAAGTCTGACAATTGCGTTTAAGTATGAAACAGCCTGTTACTGCTGGGTGTTGATCTCAATGTCCATTTATACACCCACACACACACTAATCAGTTTGTCAGAGGCTTAACAGCCAATGGGCATCCTCCTATCATATCTACCTTGTTCAGAAATAGGGACAAGATATTCTCTTTTGTTTTTCCTAAAGAGAAACCATTATCATACAAATATTGTACAAACTGAGATACACAATGATAAACATATAAACAAGTTCTTGTTTTTCTTTTATATCATGTCTCTTTGGGACATAAGGCAGTCATGGCTCTCCACGGCTTCCTTTTATTATCTTTGAATTGCCTTGGGGGAAAGATAGTGGAGTGGTTCCCCATTGCATTTGAATTCACAGTAGTCCTTCTCCTAAGCTGGCTGCCACACAAGGCTAGAGATTAAAGCATTAGTGCAATAGTGAACACAATAGACAAGACAGGAATTTGAACATGGCTTGCTGATTTCACTTTCTGTGCTGATAACCATTACACTATGTGCGTATCCAAACAAGATGGTGTGCATGATACCTTCTTGTCTAAATATCAGAGCTGTACATATTGAATTAAAAATGTGAGCATTGGTTCCTTTATTTTAGCCTTAGTAATGTTTATTAATATCTATAGAATATCAACATAGTATATTGACAAACTATTTGTTGTTGGATATCGTTTCATATGAGTTTTTCTTTCTCATTTCTAATAAATTTAGCTATATATTTGAAACTTAAAATATTAAACACCTTACAGTTCTTCTCTCGTATGAATGTATAAGGAGTAATAAGAACAGTTAAATCTTATTTGGACATAGTGATTGGATATTCTTGTTTAAATTTATATTATTTATAGTCAGACAGTTGTCCTCATCTTTGTTGTTGTTATCATTTTGACCATCATGCCCTACGTTCCCCCCACCAAGTGTCTTGATCTAGGTAATCTTTAGGGAATTTCAGACTGAACCCTTCATTTAAGCTGGTGGTAGATTTTTCTCATTCTGCTTTCCATATCTATGGATGTCTTGTTCTTTGTTACTGCTAACCCCTTATTGTGAGTCCAGTTTCCACCGAATTTGAGTCTGTATTGCCATGCCTGGGGATTGAACTCACTATAGCATGAAATTCATAAACCAACATTTTAATCCTCTCTGCTGTTGTTTAAGTAATTTATTTTTTTTTAATGTTTTTAACCATTTCACCGCAGGCAAGGCAATAATGCTACTAAGATACAAGGGGTTACTGAGTGGAAAAAAAGATGAGAAAAATAAAAACATTAACAGGAATTAAGAAAACAAAAGATTTTCATTTATGTTGCCCTCTATTCAAATTGCTATTATCAAGAAATCACTGGCATACAGATGTTCAACAGTTTCTCGCCTAGAAATTATGCCAAATTGCTTTTTTGTAAGCTAATATGAATACAGGACTCGTTTTAAAAAGTGATCATCAAAATATATGGATTCTGATCTGTCGTCTGGATCAAACGTTATGAAATCAATAGAAAATTGAGATGACATTAAGTTTAAAAAACTTGGAATTATATTCACCTTAAGAGAGTAAGAAAGATGTATAATTAAATGAATTTTAAAAATAAACTCCGATTAGTTCACATCAATATTCCCAATTGGTATTTGGATTGACTATTAGAAATTTTATTCTTGGCGGTGACAGTAAAGCTTGTTCTGTTAACAAAAGTAATGAGTCTTTTCAAATATTTTCACTTAAATACATATTTTTACTGGGCCTTTATCTTTAAGTCATGCTTACTTTTGTTGAGATTCTAATGAGATGATTTCTGTAATGTCACGGTTGAGATGATGTCTGTAATGTAATCAATCTGCATAATCTAACTGATATTCTGAATCAAAATTTAAATGTATAAAACTTAATTGACAATTCAAATTCATGTATTTCATTTTTAATTGCCTGATTCCGTTGCCGTGGGGGGGGGGGCGATGCCGTTTTGAGAGGCTGACAGTAGTACGCTAATTATCCTTATCGTTGGTATTAAATCATGTGCATAAATCTACTCAAAATTCAATCTTCACCATTTTGTTAATATTGAGTTAAAACGTGGCTTTATATCACAAAAGGGAAAACAGATTGTTTTTGTTTAAGGGAAAAAATTAAGAAATTAAATCTTGAGTTTAGTTTGTTTTGAAGTTTATATCTCTTAGTAGATTAGTACTGGAACTGAGTTAAAAGTATTATTGTGTGTGTGTATTTATGCAATAACTTATGAGGATGATATAAGAATTATATAGTAGGCCAATGAAAGAAATCTGAAAAGACAATAATAGTAATAAAAGAATAGTATTATATATTATTAGGCCATTTCGTCAAATAGCCTAATAATACAGTAAATATTATTCTTATTTTTCTTATTTTCATACAGTAAAAAGCATTTGCAGATGATCTTTCTCTTCTATTTTATATATCAATCAACTATGACTAATTTTATTTGTATTAATCCCCTCTCTCTCTCTCTATATATATATATATCTATATATATATATATATATATATATATATATGAAGGCTCAAACCCTAATATTTCATGGTTATAATTTATTACATTGGAATTGTAATCACAATCCAATAGGTCTGATGAATTGGATTGTGATTACGATTTCAATGTAATAAATTATAACCATGGAATATGAGTGTTTGAGCCTTTTATATTATATTCTTTGTCTTGGACATTGAGTTCTACCTGAATTCTATCCTCCTGGGAATATAAAATTTTGTATGTGTGAACCAATTTTCCATTTCAGTATAGATTTCTGTTTTTGCTTCATTATAAAACTTAGTGAGAAAGTGTAACAATATACATTATTAAAACAAGAAAATGAAAGGAAAATGAAAAATTTTATGAGCTGGAATATCCATCCATTGGATAAGTTACTCCAGCTTGATAGGGTTTCTTATTTCATACTTCAGCCCTTAATCTAACTTGATGAGTTTTGGGGATAACCCTTGCAAAGAATGCTCCAATCCTAAATAAGAATTAAGTGAAAGTGGCAAAATCTACCTTGGTTCCTAAATATTGTAAACTGTAGGGAGATGGTAGGTAAGGGGGATGTATTAAAACATTACTGACTTTAACCTTTGATTTCTGTCAGGGAAGGATGAGTAAGTTAGGAAAGGCAAACATAGTAAGAAATTAAAATGGCAGTTGACAAACCTGATTGTTAGAAGAAAAAAAATTCCTTTTCAAAATTGCAATTTCTGTTTTAAGTAGGCCATTCTATTTTTTGGTCTTTACAGAAAATAAGCCCCTAAGGCTCTCTTCTTATGTTGCACAAATGTGAGTCAAAAACAGACTTTGGTGGCAACCCTCAAATGTTAGGATGTCTATCAACACACCTATCACTTCTCAACTCACATATCCCACACACTGTCTCTATTCTTTTTCCCCCCTCTCAGTTGCGAGTCACTAGCTTTGTTTAGTAATACTGACCTTTTGGTCAGTCTGCTTTCTTTTCTCTCTTTGGTTTGGAATGGTGTGTCATCTTGATAGGGTTGTTTCAGCTTTTTCAAAATTTTACAATATTGGGGGGTCTGGTGTGAACCCCTTTGTATATGTTAATGTTGTTTACTATAGACAATATCGCATAATTCCTATCTATGGCCGTGGTAAACTTTCATCACTTTTGCTAGGGCGCATGTTGGAGTTCACGCTGAAAAAAGAACTCCTTCAATGAAATGCACAACACTATTGATAACTCTAACAGGTTTATTGAATATAAAGAAAAACTGATTGAACAAAATATCACTATTATCTTCTGCAAATCAAAATACTCTACTGTTGGAATGTTGATTTGGAAATTATAATCATTACTGTTAAAGTGAATGTCCAGAGTCAATCGATTCTCTCACTCAATTCTTCAGTTATGTTTGTGTTTTCACACTGGCCTGGAAATTGTGGGTGTGCTTTTTTATTGACAACTGTCTTAAAAGCAATTCTGAGCCATCCCAAACTACCAAGATTCCGGTGTGTCCCTAAGGTCTCTGATGTTTGCTCCACGCTGGGGGTAAAATGACCCCCAAGTTAAATGCGTGCTGGCAAGATATATATATATATATATTATAAAATGGACAAAGTCTGACAATTATTTTAAGACATTTTTTTTATGTTTATATTTCTTTTTTATAGATACAAATATTAGAACTTAATATTAAAAAATATTAGAGGAGGCATATTTTCTGTGAAAATTTCTCGGCTATTCAGGCCAGTAAATGTTGTTAATACTGTTTATTATAAACAGAGCATTTACTTAAATATTTGTATCTATAAAAAAAAGAATGTATAAACATAAAAAAAAATTACTTTTTATATTCAAAGGTTTCCTTATTATCTTTCTATAAATGTTTTTCCTGCTTTGTTGACACAGCACATTCTACATAAACCAGATGTTCCCTTGTACTTTGTCCAGAATAAATTTCATCATTGTTTTCTGTGACCACATGTATTCTCTACCAGTAATATATTAATAATATTAATAGTAATATATTAATAATAAACAATACCCATTTTCTAGTATCTCGGGACCCAAGCAATTTGGATATTGCATTAATTACATCTGTTTTTTTTTATCAGATGGCAGTGGATAGGATTGTGAATCTTGGTTTTGCTTAATCTTACTGAATCCTGTCTAGTTAAATTTGGGTTTAATTCTCATTAGAACTGTTCTTAATTTCATTTTATTATTTTAATACATTTCATTTTAATTTTTTTCTCAACCATTCAACTCACTCTCTTGAGAATTTTAACAATTATTAGTCTCTCCAAATCCCCATCCTGTAATTTCATGCAATTAAAAGTGCCAGAGCTAGTACCCTATTATGTCCATACATAATACATACACAAGAAGATGGAATCTTCTGATGTGATGGTTAACCATTTTGAATGAAGGGAACATACAATGGCTGGCTACTTGTTTTAGCCATCTTTTCTGGCGATTAGCCAATCCCTGCTTCAGATGCTTACTCAGGCACATACAAAGCATAACTGTTGTTTATACTGCAACTATGCTGAGCAGACATTAGTTTTTGGGAGAGAGTGCATAATCTGGCGTGATCAAAATTTTGAACAAGGCTAGCACACTTGAATCATCTGTCATGACAACTTGTGACTTTGTGCAACCATTTCTGACTTTTGGAACAGATCCAACTATCCAATTCCATTCCCACACCTTAGTTTAACCTGTACTCTTGTTTGCAGGCATTTTGAAATGGTACCATATGCTAGGATTGTCTCTCAGGGCTGTTAACATTAAGAAATCTCTTCCCGACCTTGGTTAGGTCCAAACCTGGGTTTCATGGTCAAAAAGAGAATGTTCTAGCTACTTGATCATGCACCTAATACGTGTGGATAATGTAATGGATAGTAGCTTGGAATGAAAATTTAGTCACTTTCAAATTCCAATCAAGTTCATTACATTCACTTATGCATAAATACACTTGGAAAAGGCATGAATCGGTCTTTTCGTCAGTATATAGCAATAGGCTAAATAGTAGGGCAGACTCTGCTCTTTAGCCATGGTTGGCAATCAGTCTTGGAGAAGGATGATTCTGAATTCAAAACCTGAGGAAGATCACACACATTGGCACATTGATGTACACTTTGAAGGTGGCTTGCTTGTTTGGCGGAATTAATTTGCTGGTTCATTTCCTTTGCTGGAATTTGTGTCTGTCTAGTGAACTTCATTCTTGTGTATCTATGAGAAAGTAATGGCCATACTATTTTGTCAGTGTCAGTTCTCTTTTTTTTGTTATTTCTCCTAAACCTTGTTCCACCATCCATTTACTCAAGCTCTCTAGGTAGGTTATGCATCATTTTCCTCTGTCCCTTTTACCTTCAACCTGTCCTGTGAATATCAGATTTTCATCTATGTGAACATTCTCCAGCATTCACTGTCATATTGGAGGACTGATATCACCTAACACTTCATCACTCTTGTCTTTGTTTCTAACAAAATCTTCCTGTTTCTTAATACTTTGCTGAGCTTTTTGAAGGTGTCTTTCAATATCCCAGTATGTGCCTTTGGATATCTCAGTATCACACATTTTCGTCCTCTGTTAAAACACTTCCTAGATATTTAAGTTGTACTCGTTTGTTTTTAGTATCTCCAATTTGCATATTGAGCTGTTTCTTTTGTTAACAACCATGCATTCTTTCTTCTTGCAATTGATGTTTTGTCCTTTCTTCTTAAATAATGAATCCTGGTAGGGCTTCTGTTTGTCTCAGAATCACCTCACTATATAGTTTTGGGATAGTTTTAGTAAAAATATTTTTGCTTCTATGTTGAAAACTTTGAGGTTCACCTTTTCTCTGCTGTAAATTATTCACTCAACCAGAATTACTTTGTGAGAGCAGCTTGCTCACCAATACTCTACCTTTTATGAGTAAGAAGATTGTGATGCACCTTTTTTCCAAGCTGGGTAACTCTCTACCTTGAAAATCAGCATTTAAATTTTTACCTGTTGCCTTTGATACTACCACTAGTGGAGAACAGTATAACAGAACAGGTGCATGTGTCTATTAAACTGTTATCTAAAACTTAACATTTTTTCTTTTTGTTTGAATTCTTAATTTATATATGTAGTAATATATATATATTTGTAATCTATCTGTAGTAATTTGTTTCACATTCCTCACTGCCATGTCTTTGTCCTTGAACCTCACAGCTGGCTCGTTCAAATAGATTGTATTCCTTGCAGTCCGTAATCCTTTCCCCCCCCCCCCAAGATAAAATCTGCCAGCTTTTATGTGTGCTTCAGTCAGTTATATAGATTTTTTTTTTTTTCATTCCCACCTACAGATATTTAATTAGTCCTAAGGCACAAGGTAATTTAGGTGACTGTCTATGGCAAAGGTGATTTTGTACCCTCTTTCGTTGGGGAGATACGCTATGTTCATTACAATATACAAGTTTTCTTCACTATCTGGAAGTAAAGTGTTTCTCAGAATTTTTTTACAAGAAGAAATAAATTGAAGATACAGTTCCTATTAATTTAACAGAAAAAAAAAAATTTTGTGTGTTCCCATACCACAGATAACATGGAAATTCTTTGCTACAATTAACTGCAATGGTTATTGAAAAATGACTTTATTTTTGAAGAGGCTTGTAAATGGAGTGCAGATTTTCAGGACATTTTGGCACTCAAATGTCTTGTATTTTAAACCTTTCACATCAACCACATCAGATGAACTTTGGCCTCAAAACAAGCAAAATAAAGTTGGTTATTTTTTTAGGGTTTGTGAATTCTCAAATATTATCCCTATATTGTTTTTTGGTTTTTTGTCATTTTAGACAGCAGAGGAAACTCATGGAGGTCTTTTGCCAAAATTAAAAAAAAAAAAAAAATATCCAGGAGCAAGATTCTACTTTTAATCGAACTCTGATATTGGTTTTGTGAAATGGGAAACAAAAATTAAGTAAATTTCTCTAATATTGATACAAACTCTGTTGACAAAGGATTTCTCTTGTTCTTGACTCTGTTGACAAAATGGTGATCCCTAAATAAAAGAGAAATAAGATCCATTATAACGAGAGAGGTAGTCTTTACTGAATTGGTAAGTAAAAGAAATAATCTTAGCATGGTCCTCTTTAAATGGGCAAACATTTCAGGTTCAGATACTTTATGAATGCTTAGATCTGTAAATTTGGCAATATGTTAGTTAATTTCTGGTCTCTTTTCAGCTGTTGCCGCTGCCACCACTGCTACTGCTGCTGCTGCTGCTGCCTTCATGTCCTGATGAACTGTTGCTGCTGCTGTTGCTTCCACTCTGTGAGGTGTGAGAATGTCTTCACCTAGCACCCTGGTCTGGGATGCTTCCTACCTTCCAGCTGCTGTCTTAAGCTGTTTTGCTTTTTTATTCATTTATAAATATGTCAGTCCCACCTTGTCTGGACTTGTCTTCCCTACGTACCTCAAACTACCTACTGGGAAACAGATTGATTGGAACACACGGTAAGTTTAAATGCTGGTTGGTGCTCATCAGAATATATCACAGAAATTTGCTCTTTGTAGCACATGGCACATCATGTTAGTCAAAAAAGATATAATTTAAGAGCACTCATTTTTCAGTCACCATTCAATAAATGATAATTACAGGCTTTTATATTTTAATTATGGTAAAAATTTCAAGTCAAGCTGAGTGGTATTTGCATATAATTAAAAAAAAATGTTTTTCTGTCTATATCTCTGCTCCAAGATGTGGTATTATGATTACTTGTATTATTTACATTATTCGGACTGTTATCCTCATATTCATTGCCATATTCACAACGTTTCAGCTGTTGTATGCTCTGGCCTTCTTCACGTGATTGGAATTCTTAACTGAACCCTTTATTTTGTCCACCAGGATATATTGTTCTAATTCCACATGTCATGGCTCTTCTGGATGTCTCAGTTATTTCCCTTTAACTCAAGACTTCATGTTTTGGTTCACCACATGGCCCAGTGGATAAAGACGTTGTTTAGATCCAGTGACTAGACCCAAAGAGTTGAGTTCAATACTAGGTCACAACAGTGGTGAACCAAAACTTGGAGAGTTGAGTAGAAGGGAAATAACTGAGACATCAGGAAGAGGCATGACACGTGGAACTAGAACAATTTACCCCGGTGGACGAAATAAAGGGTTTGGCTTGAAATTCCATTCACCTGAAGAAGGCTAGAGTGTACAACAGCTGAAATGTTGTGAATATAGCAATGAAGATGACAATAACAGCCAAATAATGTAAATAATACAATTAAAAATGTTTTTATTGTTAATCATTTCACGCCAAGCAAAGCAATGATGCTATGAAGAGGCCCAGGGTTTACTGACAGTGAAAGAGAATGAGAAGACTTTAATGAGGACAAAAAACAATAAAAGAACAGGATTCAGAAAGACAGAAGATAACAATTGACATTGCATTAAAATTTTTGAAGATCCCTAGATGGCAGGGAAGCAAGAAACTGGAAGAGTTCCATAGGCGAGTAGTGTGAAAAATGAAAAGATCAGAATAAAACTTATATTTACATCTAGGTATTTCAACAGTAAAACGATGAGACCTAATAGCCAATCTAGTAGTGCACTCAAGTCCATGAGGTTGAGACACTAAGGAGAGCTTGTTAGAACAATTGCTATGAAAATATTTATAGAAAAGAGGGAAGCCATGTCACAATGGTGGGAAAGTGACTAATCTGAGATGCCAGGCCTGATCTGGAAAAATAACATTACACAGACCGTCTTTGACTTTTTATAAGAGATATGTATATATTATGATGTTGATGTTATTGCATAAATAAATATTTAGTTTTTTATGTTTTAATCTTTTTTCATTATTCAGGCATGTCATACAATAAGATGTGAATAATGAGTTCTTTTAATTGTTTATTTAATGTCAGCTTAACCATACTTGTAAAATTTGATCAGCCAATTTTTACAAATGTTTGAAATCTTTACATGGCCTAAAATGCATCCTGGGTAAGACGATAAACTACATCCAGCAGCAAGGCCTCTGATCAGGAGGTTTTGAGGTGCATAGAACCCCCTCTTAATTGCTGGTGTCTCCAGGTCCACTCTGACCCAGGGTGGTAGCACCTGTTGGATCCCAGCTATGGGCAAATAGTTAACCCCGAAAGTGGTACAAAAACACTACGAAAGTGAAAAAATAGGTTTTAATACCAGAAATACTTTGTAAAAAAATTATTACCAGCAATAAATTTTTGAAGGAAATAACATAAATAAAAATTTAATAATAAAATTAAATAACCCATTGATGTTGATATGCTGTAAAACAAACCAAACATGGCTAAAAATCTTACTAAATAAGAAATATCAATTTTTAAAATAATTTAGACTAGACCACTGATGAACCCATTGGGTTTCTTTTAAAAGCAGTTCATGATACAAAATGAGATAAAAAATATTATCAATCTTATTAATTACACATTTTAATTTGTATTTAAAGATGGGGAAAAGGTGGTTTATAATTCCACTGGGCTTCATTATTAACACATTGAATGAAAATTTGGGGTAATTGCTTCAGACAGGTGCAGTCTTTTTTCAAAATAATAAGTAGATATTTTATTATACATATTTGTTTCTTGTATTTATTTCAAAATACATAACAGCAACAAACCAGTGTGCATCTATTTATTTAAAATCAAATCATGACACATAACCTCTTCATATCTTTCAATTAGTAGTTTATTAAAAACGTTCTAATCTAGTGAATTGTATAAATATAGATTGTGTTATGCATATTTAAATTTATTTAATATTGTTATAATGTAATATGAATGTTTATTATTTCACACACATGCACAATAGTATGAAATATATGTAAAAGATTTGTTTATATATATGGATTGATATAAGAATGCATATCAAAAACAAATACTGAATTTTCTATTAAAAATGCTGTATAAACAGGAAAATAACTCTAGCTAAAGAACCCCTTGTCTAATTTTAATGAAATTTAGCACTGCACTTGACATTAGTTCATGGTACAATATTCTTCTTAATTTGTTATGGTATTATGCATCGTTTAAGCTCAATCTCAGGAGCATACATACATACATACATACATACATACATACATAGTTTTAGTATTATATAGATATTATGTTTAGAATTTTGATAGTCCATAAAATGCCTCTACAAATTTAAATATTCCAATTGTGTTAGGATGTTTTTGCAATCATGGATTTATAAGTTTTGTCCAAGATGCACAATTTTTTATCTAATTTTGAGTGTGGAAAAATTGCTCAGCATAATGTCTAAACTCATGATTCCAGGGTTGTTGATTGACACAAACTCACAATGAGAACAAACCCTTTTGTAAGTGGTTGGGGTATTATGCATCGTTTAATCTCGATCTCAGGAGCATACATACATAGTTTTAGTATCATAGAGATATTCTGTTTAGAATTTTGTTGGTCAATAATGAGGACAATAATTTGCATGTAAATAACTCCTCCTCCTCCACAGAAATTAAGATGGAACCATTCTTTTCAGTGAACTTTTAAAAGTCACAATTTAAACAGTTTTTAATAAAAATATTAGAACAGTTTTAGAACAAGTAAATTTCAGTGTCTATTTTCATGGGAATTATAAAAATAATGGCCATTTTCTTTTATTTAATAGAATTGTGCTAATGCAAAAATGTTTCTAAGCTGCTTGCTGAAACTTATTATCCTTTGATAAAAGGAATAATGTCGTTAGTCCTCTGTGAGCAGCTATTTTGATTGTAGCCTGTCAGGGTTGACAATCAATGAATATATAAAAGAATAGAAAAAGAAGAAAAACATTATTAAGGAGCAAGAACATTAAATGAACAGTGTGCGTGTGTGTTTGTTTAAAAGATATTCCACATAGGCTTCTTTCATAATGTAGATATAGTAAGCTGGTGATAGCAATTTGAAAAAAGGCCTACTACTACTAATAATAGTAATAATTGTTTTTTCTGATTTTTAACATTTTTCTCCTTGTTTCTATTTTGTCTCGTGGCATAATAATAATAATAATAATTAAGATTTGAGACAAAATAGGAATATGAGAAAAATGTTAAAAATCTAAATTTTCAGACACTTCTGTGTCCTTTCTCAATGAAAAATAAGATAAAATTCTACTTTTAACATGTGTATGTATTAGGTTGGTGCAAAAATAATGTCGTTTTCTCACATATGTTACTATGTGAGAAAACGACATTATTTTTGCACCAACCTAATATGTATTTGTGTGTGTGTGTATGTATATATATATATATATATATATATATACACACACCATGCTGCTCAAATGTAACTGAACCCTTCAGATAGTATTTTTAAAGATTGTTTCTCTCTTAACCCCCCCCCCCCGATAACAAATCTTAAGCTATACATTTATTAAGTAAAATATTTATTAAATGAATTACGACCACTTTCAAAGTTTTTTATGAAGCTGGAATAAAAAAAAAAATTAAGATATGCAAAAGTAAGTGATTCCTTATATTTACACTCTGTATTTTTGTTTTACATGGTTATCAGTGAAAATGATTTTTTTGTGCATGTGTAAAAGTCAGAACAACGTGGGTTCATTTTTTTTTTTTTTTTTAGTAAGCATTCAAACAATATAACTCATTGTGTATGCAAAAGGCTGCAATTAGAGACTAAATTAAAAAAGAAAAAAAACCTATGCCAAGATCAAAAGAAATTCTTGAAGCTTTTAAAAAGTCTATAATGATGGAGAAGGCTACAAAAAGCTCTCAAAATAATTTACAGTGCAGATTCCACCATGTGAAATATTATTAATTATAAGGTTGGTGCAAAAATAATGACGTAATAATGTCATTTTTTGACGTTAAAAAATACGTCAAAAAACGACATTATTACGTCATTATTTTTGCACCAACCTAATAAATTAAATGGAAGAACTTTCATATGACAGCAAATTCTGCTGTAACCTCTGCAGTTCTCCGAGACAATTTTGAATGAAAGTGTCTTGCGCTCGGTTCAAAAGTTGAGTTTTAGGTAAGGGTTGGATTTTCCAACAGTACAATGATGTGAATCATCAAAGCAAATCCTGTCACAAAAAACTTTACACGTTTTTGTTTCTTTCCTTACAAACAATGTATTCAGATGATTGATATGGCACCTCAATTCCACAATGAAATATCTAAATTGCAAGTCCAAACTCAACGATCCAGAGGCAGAAAAATCTTGAAATCACGAATTGCAGGTCCAATGTCACAAATCCCAATACACGTAAATGGTCAGAAATCCAATGTATAAGCCGTAACATGCAAGCTGATGGATAAAGTGGAAAGATAAAATGACTTTTTCAATTCATGAGCACCAACCACTTTTATCGATGGAACAATTTTTTTCATTGGTCGACAGGTGGGGGGAGAGGACATACAATATTAGTATATCTGAAATGCATTTATGGCAACATTTGTGACTGATTGGGTTTTGTTTTGCCTATTTTGTTTTCAGCAGATCATTCCCTTTATCTTGCTAATTGACTTTCTCTTTCACCATAAATCCACAAAAGAATGTATGTCCTGGGTATGGCGATAAACTACATCCAACAGCAATGTTTTCAGAAAAATAATGATGCCAGCTATACTTTTTTGAAACAATAATGTTGCCAGCTATACGTTTTTTGTTAAAAATAATGTCAGCTACGCGTTTTTGAAACCATAATGTTGCCAGCTATGCATTTTTGAAACCATAATGTTGCCAGCTATGCATTTTTGAAACCATAATGTTGCCAGCTATACGTTTTTTATTCCATAAAAAATAGGCATTTAAAATTCATATAAACTGGATTTGGCATTAAATAACCCAGGTGGTTGATATGCCATAAAACGCAAACAAACAAACAAAAGAATGTGTGCAAAAAAATAAATTTCATGTCTTGGAATGGCCTAGTCAAAGTCCTGATCTAAATGCAGTTGAAAAATCTCTGGTTCATTTTAAGACATTACATGCAAGAAACCCAGGTAATATTGAGCAATTGGGGGAGCTTTGCCAAGAAGAATGGTTAAGAATTGATGCTCATTACTGCCAGAAACTTAGAAGTTATAGAAAAAGATTGGTCGATGTTGTGACCTCAAAAGGAGGAGTCAACAAATATTAAATGTAAGGGTTCGTTACTTTTGCACATTTTTGTTTTAAATTAATATTTTTATTTGTGATAGAAAAATTTTGAAAGTGGTTGTAATTTGTTTGATAAAGATTTTTCATAATGAATATATAGTTTAATTAATATTTTTTTTTTTTTTTTTTTTTCCAAAATTCATCCAATACAAGGCTTGAGAATTGCTTTAGGTATAGGATTCTGTTAAAATGATGAATGATGTGTTTGCTATGCAAGCAGTTGGATTGATAATGCATCCTGGGTAAGATGATAAACTACATCCAGCAGCAAGGCCTCTGATCAAGAGGTCTTGAGGAGCGTGGAACCACCTCTTAATTGCTGGTGTTCCCAGGTCCACCTTGTTAGGGTCCCAGCTATGGGCAAATAGTTAACCTCCAATTTGGGGTCAAAGCACTATGAAAGTGTAAAAATAGGTTTTAATACCAGCAATGTAAAAATACTCAGCAGAATTTCCTTTTTACATTTGGAACATAGAGGAAATGAGGCAGATTCAGTTCCAGGGGAAATAGTATGGTACATCCCAGCTGTAAATATTTGAACTGATGGAATTAAAAACATTACCTTGGAAATACCTGTAGAATAGTGATAGTCTTGCAATGTTACGTCTTTGGGAAAGAGGCTGTCTAAATGATTTTGAACTCCCTCTCAAGGCTGGAGGCTAAGGATTGACTGAGTCTTGTAAATTGGTTCTAATCATTTGCACATTAGACTAATGAGAGATAAAAACTATTTAATCAAGCAGTGTTAAAATTGTTGTGTTTATAATGATTTGGATGAGGATGTGTTTAATATTACGAGACTTGATTTTGTTGATTTTCATTACAATATTTGTTCAAAATGTAACTGCCTAACTTGAGGCTTGAATCTGAGTTTTTTAATCTATCCATGGAGCTGAGTAAATTTTCCCTGAAAAATGTGTGAGGTGCTGGGGCAGAATGGAAGAATGGTCTCAGGGTTAAGAATTCATTTCTGCAAATATATATTTATATGAATAAATATCTATCCTTTAAAAGCTTAATTTGAAATCTTTGAGTAAATATATTTGTGTCTCACTTATAAATAAATGTGAACATATGTTTATATACATTGTGTGTGTATCAATAAGTCTGTAGCCTGATATATAGCTAGGTGACTTTTGACATGAAATTTAGACTGTATAATGTTTTAGTGCTATTATTAATTCATTAAGTGCGTTAACAATGAATAAGTTTATTTGTGGGCAAATTAATGCTATGGTTCCTCAATGGGCTACAAACTTAAATGCTACACACACGGAAAGGATCTTTCAAAAAGTTGACTGAACATGAGAATTTTGGTGGGAAGGCATTCTTGTTTGATAAAGGACCTTTCAGCAAACTATACGAAGCCCAAGAGCCACTCAAGGTAGTGGGGTACTTAAGGAGGAGGTTGTGTGACCAGTATGATTAAGAGGTGCATGGTGGGGATAATGGTTAACCCTAGACTTGAACAGATAAAAATTGTAGTGATCAGGAAAGCATCCTCTTAGGAGTCATTTCCACAAAGTAGCTGTTGGAATGGAACTTATGGAATACAAAAAGAATGAGGGGGTTTATTTCAGTGGGCATGGCGGGTCTTAGCTGTGAGGTTGTCTGGAACTAAGGAATGTAGCATGTCTAAACATTCTCTATAGAAATAGTGATAGTGTCAAAAGGTTTGTTTGTGTATGTATGTATGTATATATATATATATATATATATATATATATATCATGAAAAACAAACCACTTTAAGGTACCATTACGATAATTTATTTCACCTAAATCCTTTTTAAGGATTCAGGATCATCAGGTAAAACTTCCAACAACGAATTGAGAGAAAAAAAAAAGGATTTAGGTGAAATAAATTATCGTAATGGTACCTTAAAGTGGTTTGTTTTTCATTACATATTAGCTCTGTCCTCACATTGAGCTCTCAGGATTTCATCCTCTTTGGATTTACCAATTCGGTTTACCAAGTTCCTTATAACTTATATATATATATATATATATATATATGTGTGTGATTTTCTTTCAAATATTACTTGCTTTTTGTTGTTTTTTCTCTCCTTGAATTTCCCCATAACAAATGGTTGTACCAACCATTGATTTTTGACTTCATTGAAAGCTTTGTTAGATTTTGGACATTTGTAATTGGACATAATTGCTTTTCAAGTCTATAAATACTTTTCAGTATTTTCTTAAGGAACTGATTTGACTCCACCGATGCAGTGGGGAGAAAATCAAAAGGCACTGGATTTTAGGAGTCTCTCTTGGATTACACTGACCCTGACATCAATCATGGTGTCCCCTTGAAAGAATTAGCATCTCTTTCTATCCATAAAAAATGCAGTTACTTTTGTTTGTTTTTTGATTCTTTTTTAATCATTTCATCCCAAGCAAGGCAATAATGCCACTAAGATGCAAGGTGGTTACTAGGAGTGAAAGAGAATGAGAAAACTTTACCAAGGAGAAAGGACAATAAAAGAACAGGAAGACAAGATGGGGATTGGCATTGCATTTGCATTTTTGAAGGTTGTAGGTAACAGAAGCAAGTAACTGAAATCGTTCCACAGGCGAGAAGTGTGAGAAAAGAATCTATTAGAATAGAAGATATGTTCACATTTTGCTAGTTCAACTGTGAGACATAGTTGCCAATCTAGTAGTATGCTTAAATCCATGTGGTTGAGGTACCAAGATTGCCATGAAAATATTTCTAGAAAAGACAGAAGGAAGCCATGTCACAGTGGAGGTAAAGTGACTGAAGATGAGATGCCAAGTGAGGACTGATAACATTACAGAACCTTTGGATTTTGTCAAGAATCTCGAGATAATTAATAGCATGATTTGCATTATTATGGAATTTAATATTACAATTATATTATTATGTTTAATATGACTGTGTTGACATTCTGGAGTTTAATATTAATTAACTATTGGCGGAATTAGTTAAAATACTAGATTTCTCTTTTTGCAGTTGTCGTAAAGTTGGGCTTTTTTATTCTAATGAAGCTAGACATGGCCTTATTTAGATATTTAAAGGATTTTCTTTTTCCTAACAGGTTTATGGACATATCACATTGAAACATTGGTTCCTGTATGATCACCAAAGTTAAGCAATAACAGGCCTAGTCAGTACCTAGATGGGTGACCACTTGAGAATACCAGGTGCTGTAAGCTTGGATGTGCAGGTGGTTTAATGGAATTGTTAATTGGAGAGTAGAATTCAAATTGCAGTTGGGTTTGTTATATTCACTTATGTGTGAATACTAGTGGGAAAGGTATAAATTCACCTCTTTTCTCTTCCCAGCTATGGATTAATTAGTAAGACTCATATCACTAAATCATTATTGTTTCAAAAAAAAAATTCTTGCAATCTAAAAATATTTTCTGGCTTTAAATAACCTGCAAAAGGTTAATAAGCCATAGAAAATGAATGAATCAAAAACAATCACTTAACATTTTTACTTTGGTTCACTGACATCGTTTGTTCTAATGTTACGTTTACACTTTATTTTCATTATTTAATTATTTTCTTGAGGCATTTTATATACCATAAAATAAGTCAAGTTAAAGTACGTTATTTATATATATATATATATAGAAGGTGTAGAGCCCCAGATTTTCCGTTTCAAATTTTCTTTGATTCTGTTTCCACTTTTGGTAAATTCCATTTTTTTTTTTTTTTTTTTTTCTTTCCACTCGTTTTTACTTTTGGGAAATTTCATTTTTTCCATTTTATAGTATTAAGAAAATTGCAATACAATCTGCTATAATTTTTATTAAAACTGAAAACAAAAACATAATTCAAAGTTTTATTGCATATAAAGAAATAGCAAATATCTACAAATCTTTTTTTAAATGTTAAAATCCAAGTCTAAAAATAAATGATGTGTAAAAATAAAAAAAATGTAAAATGACTAGACAATAAATCAAATGGATGTTACAGCGCATGATTATCTTTTAAGGTAGAACTTTTAATCAGAGCTTCCTTCTTTAAGAACACATTCAAATTGTTTGTTTTTTTTAAGTAAAAGTTTTTAGATTTATTTATATAATTATTGATTCATAATATAAAAAATCACATTTAAACTATCAACAGCAAATAACTTGAATCTCAATAATAAATATCTGAATAAAGTCAAACATTTTGGCTAAAATTTTACAAAACAGTAATGAAACCATAATAACTGAAACTTTGTAACAAAGTATCAAAAAACAAATTAGACATATTAATTCAAAATTTAAATAAAACACCTTATCCCAAATTTAAAATTGCTAATTTCTTAATTAGGGAAATATCTAATCTTCAAATCTCTGCTCTAAATCTCTATTGTAATACAACATTGTGAATTGCTTGATGTTCTCAGGGATGAAGACCTTCATGTTGTTTATTGAGTAAATCTGCTTTTATATGCATTCCAAAATGATGGGATATTAAAAGGATTTGGTAAATCATCTTGGTAATTCATATACATTTGGAATTCTTCAAGAAGATCAGAAGGATATCTGAAGTCCTTGATGGCTGCAAAACTATCTAAATCATGGCCTATACAGGGTAGCTGTCTAGGATCAAACAGGTGATCTGCCTTGTAAAAGTTATACACAGGGTGGGTATCCAGGTATTTATTCAGTTTTGAAAAAGATGTGCTGAAAAAATCTTGGAAATTTGAGATAACTCTCTCCCTCTCTGTGTTTTCTAGTTCAGACAAAACTATCAGTTTCTCGGCAAAAAATGTTGATTTTTTGTTGTACCATTATGCAAATACTGTTTTACATCCTCCTCCATGTTATATACAACACCTGCAAGTGGAGACTTAATTTCTTCTAAGTTTGTCAAAGCTGTAATTAAACAAATGCAGTTATCATTTATAAAATTCTGTTTATGGTGCAAATTATGGTAAGAGGCATAATGTAGTTGACCATCATCTACTAATTCTAGAATCCTATCTACTGCTAGGCCATGGCTCTTTTCTTGCTTATAAGTGATATTGGGCCACATTAAACCAGGAATTTCAATAATATCCTCAAATGCAATATCTACATGAATTACAGCTCAAATTCATGCCTAACTTACAGTTTAATTATTGCATTCTCACAAGGTTACAGCATCAATGAGAAATGACTCTCCATGAAATGCTTGCAATTACATTGAAAATGCTCTGGTCATGACAGTTGTTTCTTCTGTTATGATGCTGACTGATTAGCAAGCTTGGCTTTCAGAGCAGCAAAGTGACAAGCAAACAATTTTGGTAGATGAAGTTGCCTCACACAATTGACACTTGAAATAGCACTACCTTTAGAATGTTTTAATTAATATGAATGGCCTCATTTTGTCAATATTGTGTAGGGGAATGTCAAAGTTCACATTTTCAAAAAAATAAATGACAAAATCATCTCTTACCTGTTTACTCTTCAACAAAGTTGTGATTGCCTCCTGTTTCAGTTGAGCTGACTTTTTTGAAGACTTTTTTGTCAAATGAGTTTTTGATTTGATGTGATCTTTGATTGTGTCAACTGTAACACTATAGACAGAATTTGCAAAATAACATTTCCTTCTGCATAGAAGTCATCAGGAAATTGCTCTACTCTGTCTTTAGTATACATTTTAGGTACTGGAGTCTTATTTCTTTTTTTCTTTTTTTTTTTTTTTAGGAGCAGGCCCAACTTTAGAGGTCGATTCACTTCAGTCATCTTGGCAATTTATTGCTTATTCATACAACTGGTTTAGATTAGAAAAAAAAATGAAATATGAAAAAATAATCATTGATAGTTAATATTAAAGGAATTTTTTATTCAATTTAAATTTGTTTACAAATGGTGAAGCACTGAAGATGATTCAGTTATTAATCTGGGAGAATCACTGTGATGGTAAGCTTAGACATGCCAGTTGTTTCATAGAATGGTGTTTTTTGAGAAGTTTTTTTCTTTATTTCTAAATTGTATGGTAGGCATGTGATAGCATTTAAAGGAAATGAATTTGTTAAACTTATTGGTTTGATCCTCATCTGTCTCTCTCTCTCCCCTCCAATTTTGACATCAATTAATGTCTGTTGTCCATTTTCACTTTAGCAATGGATCTCAGTGGCCTCAACAGAGATGTGACCTTCTGATTTTCATCTTGTTTGCAACATAATTTCTTAAAATAAATAAAATGTAAAATAAATTAATGCAAATAAATAAATTAACAAAATAACCGTTACAATAGACTATCCACAATGCACCACTGACTTGTATATATAGTCAAGAAAAAAACCCATGTGGCCTGATGATTGCATTTAGCATGAAACAGTCTGTCACCTCTGAGTGTTGACTTCAATGTTCACTTTTATATATACATTCTCTCTCTGATATTGAGCACTTTATCCCATAAATATAGCACACCATAAAACTATATTTCTTCTCTCTCTCTCTCTCTCTCTCATTCATACAAATAAAATTTGTCACTTAGTTGAGAAAACATATCCAATCTCTTTACAATAATTTTCTTTCTTGCTCAAGTTGATAAGACAATTTTTTTTTTGGGGGGGTATCTGTACAATGAATTGCCCCCCAAATTTTAGTATTTGGTGGCGTAAAATAAATCATTTTTGTTTTGAATTCTTCTGAAAATTTATGAAAATGGAATGATAGAAAAAGAATTTTATGTATGAAATATCTTCAAGTGTCATGCATCTCTTCGAGGTCACCTTTGGGCAAGTTTTAACTTGACTCATTTCCTTTTGATATAGTGTGAATTGTAATTATAAAATAAATCTGAAATATCTTTCAAGTCACTCTTAGGCAAGTTCAAACACAAGTTAGATTTTCTTTTCATTAACCACTGTTATTTGAATACAAAGAAAATCATTGCCATCAACAATGACTTTATTTAACTTGAATTGGGACATCAAACATCTGCAACAATTCAGAGCTTGTGCTTTGATCTAATATCTTTGTCTGTTTTCTACTTAGAACTGAAACTATTGAGTGATATTCAACTATAACTCTGTCCATAGTTTCTGTTATCATTTCTAAACTAGATCCCCTCAAGTATGTGGATTTGATAGTATCCTGCAATGGTCTTGAAATATGCTTCTGAACTGGTTCCTGTTTTCTCTCAACTCTACAATAAGAGTGCCTTGCTGTATTTTGTTTTCCTGATAGTTGGAAGTCCTCTTCTACAGTTGTTCTTGTTTTTAAGAACTCAGGTTAACTATCTGATCCTTTTATCACCCTATTAGCCTTCTACCTCATTTTGGCAAAGTATTGAGGCTCTAATCAACTCACCTCACAGGATTTTCTTTCAGATAAGCAACATGACTTTCACTTGATTAGGTCAACTGCTGATATGTTAACAGTTATTGCTGAAAGTCTTTATTGGTATGTTGCCTTTGGATATCACAAAGGCATTTGACACAGTTTGGTATATATTTGGTCTTCTTCACAAGTTGACAGGTTATGAGTTTTCTGGACAATTTTTTAAACTACTTATAAAATTACAAAATGAAAATTGTCTTGAATGGCCACTCTTGACATTTTTACACTGATGCAGGTGTCCTCCACAGCTCTTATATCTGAACCTATATTGTTCCTAATTTTCAACTACCTTCCTGATGGCATCAGTTTTAACAATAGTTAGCTTCTTTGTGGTAAAACAGGAATTTTATGGTAGTAATAATTTGAAAAAAAAAAAAGTTAAAGTCAAGAGACATTGGGTTATGCAATAAAATTTATTGGTTCTTTATTGCCTCATTTATTGGGTGGTGGGGTCCATATTTCAGAACTTGTGACAGGGCCTGTTAAGTCAACTTTCTCTATCCAGTTCGGGTACATCCTGAAAACGTTTTCCTTCATGCTGTATGTTTTTTCTTCCGACTTTCCATGGAAACTTTTTTTTTTTTTTTTTTTTTGTAAGGTAGCAGAAGTGGAAATTTTGTTAAAAGGAAGTGGAGAATTTGATTTTGGAAGGGATTTGTGAAGGGGCCATAGATACATCTGCACATTTTGAGTCAAGTTATTTCTGTTTATCTGGTAGAAGTGATAATAGAAGTAGTTGTCGCTATGGCAAAGGAGGGATTACAGGAGAGAAGGTACTTTTGCTCACCTGACGTTCTGTGTATCCATAGTAAGAGCATTTCTCCATTTTTGTCATGGCCACAACAGATGCAACCATTGCAGCTTTTAGCATACTCTACCAACCAGAAGAGCCTGTTATCAAATCTGGAGCCTAAAATGTAATGCAATACCAATACTTGGATTTTTTCACAGCCTTCTCCTATAACTGCTACATTTTCCTGAATTTCTCTGGGACTGCCATGACTTTTTTTTTTTTTTTTTTTGAGGTGAAGGGGGCTGAGTTTTACATCCTGAAATGGTAGGTGAAGCTGTTAACAGTCTCCTTTCCAACAGCTGAGGTAGGTGGAAGTGAATTTCAATATTCAATGTATCTGGTTTTATCACGGACCTTCTTTTATAAGCAAAAAGATGACCAGTTTCTATGGTGGCTTTCTGCCTTAGACAATGACTGGTAGCTTCTGACCTTGATATTTGTGAATAGGGTTGAAACCTGAGGTTTAATCTCCATTCACCAGGTCATAGTCAGGATTCTTTGTCTCTATTTCCAAGAATTGGAAGAAATATATAGCCATATTTGTGATCAACGTGTATTTAGAGTCTCTGCTAAAATTATTGCCCTGACCCTCATAATGAATGCAAAAAATACTCTATCGGCAAGTTTTTTGTAGTGTCTAAGCAGACTTCATGTGTGCAGCAGTATATTCTGTATGTGAAAAGTCATGCCTTTTATAGCCTGTTGAAACTTTACCAACAAACTTGATTGATTACATAGTCTTGCATAGACTTGTTGGATCTCCTGTCAACTATGAAGATATTCACAATTTTTTTCTCAATGACCTTCAATGCAAACAAGTTAACCAGTAACCCATACACCTTGACTAGGCAAGTACATTGCTTGGCTTGGATTGTTGCCTGAAATACGTCATGTTGATTAGACATGGGGGTTGGTGTATTCCAAGTATTTACAGGAATACACACTTGTTCTGGTTCTTTTTACAGTTTTCTTGGTCTTGTTTTTTTTCTGTTTTTCTTGTTAAAACCAAAAAACCAAACTGTTAAATAAGGCTTTTCTGACCTTGCTGATGTCTCTATCAGTCATGATGGTAGTGTAAACAAATATGAAAAAAAAAAAAAGAAATGCTCGACTGTGACAATCTGGATATAATTCTTATTTGTTGTCTTGAAAAAAAATCCCTTGTTCTTTAATTCACGTCTTAAAAAATATAAAAGAAAAATCCATTAACAAAAAAAATGACTCAAAATTTTGCTACCTAAATTAAATTGTGGTCATTGTTTTTAATTTGTACTAATTATATTCAAGGGTTATTTGTCTTTCTCTAAATGTGAATTTTGATCTCGCATAATTCCTATTAATATTTTGTCAAGAGGAAATAGTTTATATAAGAAAAAGGTATGACATACTTAACATTAGTAAAACCACATGTAAAGTGAAGACAGTTTTTTGTTTTTTTTATCATGAAATTGTTCCATATTCCCTGCCATTATTGAAGAGTAGACATAGCAACCCAGCTATTCCTAATGTTATTTTTAATCCCTTTAAACAAAAGTACTTTTCACTCAAGTATGTGTGGGTGGTGTAATAGATATCAGTGCAAAATGTGGAACTGGTGAGCAGAGTTCAAATTCTGGGCTATTCTGTTGTTTACTTTCACCAAATTGCCTTTTGGAAAGGCATGACTCCATCTTTTCTCTCTCAGTTATGGGTTAAATAATAGAGCAGACATTAACTGCTTTAACCTTGGGTAGCAATCAGTCTAAAAGAAAGAAACTTTGACTTCCAAATATTTGTGGTCTTGACTTGGCATCTTGACTTCACTCACTTTCCCCATTGCCATAATGTTGATTCTCTGTCTTTTCTATAAATATTTTCATGGCTGTTATTCTCAGGAACTCTCTTCCTTAGTACTTTAACCACATGAATTTATTACTAGATTGGCAATTTGGTCTCACTGATGAATAGCTAGATGTATCTATCTGTTCTAATATATTCTTTTCTGGCACTTCTTGCCTGTGGAACTGTCTTCAAGTTTCTTGCTTCCCTATCACCTACAAAATCTTCAAAAATTTAAAAGCAGCATCCATTGCCATGTTCGGTCTTCCTGAACCTTGTTCTTTTATTGACCTTTTTCTTCATTAAAGTCTTCTCGTTCTCTTTCACTACGTAACCTTTGGTATCTTACTGGCGTTATCATCTTGCTTGGGATGAAAAAAACAGTGCACAAATCTTGATTGCTCCAATCAATTGGACAATATATCTTCATAATTTCCTAGTCTCTCGTTGCAAATTAAACCATTTCACTCAAAGTTGTAAATATTACATGAAGCATTTCTTTCTAAATAAAAACTGATAAAACTGTTGAAAAAATGACTTTTTCTTTCCCTTCACTTCTCACACTTTCTTGATTGTTTCTCTTATTAACATTTTGTGGTTCTTATTTGCATTATTTAAATTATTCCGACTGTTATCTTCATCTTTATTACCATATTCATGTTTTGGCCGTTGTACGCTCTGGCCTTCTTCAGATGATTGGGATTTAAAACCGAACCTTTTATTTTGTCCGCCGGGGTAGATTGTTCTAGTTCCACGTGTCATGGCTCTTACGGATATCTCAGTTATTTCCCTTTAACTCAACTCTCCAAGTTTTGGCTCCCGACTGCTGTGGCCTGGTATTGAACTCATAACTATTTCGGTCTAGTCACTGGATCTAACCAACGTCTTTATCTACTGAGCTATGTGTCCTTGATGAAGAAGATCGGAATGTACAACAGCTGAAACATTCTGAATATAGCAATAATGTAAATAATGCAAGTAATCATAATACCTCATCTCAGAGATATAGACAGATATTTTGTGAGTTGTCAAAATTCAAGATTTTCTTTCTTTACATTAACTGCTGTTAAATATTAAATTTGAATATCTATAAGTCTACCATTTCTCCATGTTTAGAATATTGCTGCCATATATGGTCTGCTGCTCTTGCTATATATTTAGAAATCCTTGATTAAAATCCAAAGAATATGCAATGTTATTGGCCAACACTTGACACTTCAGTCACTTTCCCACTGCTGTAATGTAGCTCACCTGTGCCTTTTCTATAAATAAAGAGTAAATATTCTTATGAACTCTTCTCTATGGTACCTAGACTTTATGAATTTAAGCACATTACTAGATTGGCAGCAAGATATTATCATTTTATAGTTGAAATAGCTAAATGTAACCATAAGTTCTATGCTAACAGTTTCTTCTCTTGCACGTCTTGCTTGTGGAACTCACTTTTGGCTTCTTGCTTCCAAGTCAGTTTTGATCTTCAAAAATTTAAATGGAGTGTCAGTTGCTATTTTCTGTCTTAAATTTCGTTCTTTTGTTCTCTTTTCTTAATATTTTTTTTTTATTTTCTTACACCCTATGTAACTTGCTGCATGTTAGAGGCTCTGTAGTCTTGCTTGGGGTAAAATTATATAATAATAATAAAAAAAAAAAACCCGACAAGCATCCATTAACCTCAACAGCTGTAATTCTTTTAGATCAAATATTGAGAAAAACCCACCAGATTTCCAGATTTATTGATACAGTTTCAATCTTTGTTGACAAACATGCATCAAGCTTGATATACATATATAGCAAGGAATAACGACTGTGATTAGTGTGAGTTTATAACAGCAGAAATAGCTAACAATTATCTGATGGTGACCGTCTCCTGCTCATACTATACTTAAACTGAGGACAAGACACATTTCCTCAGTTTCCACACTTGGTGGATTTATAATAGTATGATTTGCATTCTGAGTTTGTGCCCTGACACATGACAGTGCAATTTGCAGCATTTTGAAATCCATGTCCTGGTGCAATTGTGACTGTTTAAGGATAGTGTTTGTGGCAGTCCATGTAAAGTTTTAAAGCAACGTATTGATAGTATTAGAAGATATACACTTTTATGGCAATCAAGCTCAGTCTTCGCAATTCACAGGACAGTGAATCCTGGCACAAAAATCTGCTCTATCAGCAAGTATTCAATTTCTTCGGCAATAGAGACGAGATCAAGTTACAATCTCTCACATTTGGCTTCACGCTTGTAAACAGGCCACAAATTTTTGCTCTTGGAGACATTAATCCTCCACTCATTTTCAGGCTCATATCGAAAATGGTAACAGCATTTTATTTTTTTTTTTTTTTACTAAGCTATGGTCCAGAGATTGTAGCTCTGTAGATGTTGTCATTTGTCTTCAAACAAGTGATACTGTTTGTTATTTATTACTGCATCAACATGGCACACTGATCAAATGCATAGTGTTGTGCTTGTCAGAATGAAATGTGGGGTTGGCATGTTGAGTTTAAATTACTACCATGGTCATTGTGCCAACTTTTGAACTATTACCTTTGGGTAAGAAATGAATCCCCCGCTGCAGCTATGGGTTAAATAGCAAAGTAGACTGGTCTCTTTAGTCTTGGTTACTAATGAGTCTAGGAGAAGAATAACTTTGAATTTAAAACTGATTCAGTGTGTGGCTGGTAACTCCACTCTGTAAAATGTTTACTTGCTACAGAATGCACAAAAGCAAGACTAGTGTGGTGAGACTGTGGCCCTCTACTCCACATGGGATAAGGACTCCTCACTCTCTTTAACAGTATCTTTGATGAGAGCATTTTTGGAGGCCATAGTTTATTTTAAGCTTAAATCTTTGCACTTGTTTGTAGTCAATAAGACTACCAGAAGTAACTTTAAGACTTATGAATGGTGGAAGATGAAAGTTTGGGGCAGCAGTCAAAACTCACCATGACCAACAGCTTTACATTTCTGTCTTGATTGACACTTTTTTGTTCACTATTTGGGAAAGTCATAGTAACATTAACTAAGTAGTTTTCAAAATGATAGTAGCATTGTTATCTGAAATGGTCATTGGTCAGCACTAAACTGTGTGGCACCCTGATCATACTGCTCTGGATTGCATTGTGAAAGTTTTCTGGTAGTCTCGCAAGTCTGATTAACGGTCAGCTCCTGACTCACAAGCAATTGATGACATATTGAGCCAGATTGGGCTATTTATAAAAACTGCAATGTTATTGGTCCTGACAACTCAGCTTCAGTCACTTTCTCACCACCATAACATAGGTCTCTTGTGCCTTTTCCATAAATCCTTTCATGGTAATTGTTCTGATGAGCAGCACTTTTTCATCATTTTACAGGCTTGATGCAACTGTAAGTTCTATGCTAACAGTTTCTTCTCTGGCACTTCTTACTTGTGGAACTCTCTTCCGGCTTCTTGTTTTCCAGTCAACTTTGACCTTCAAAAATTTAAATGCAATGTCAGTTGTTATCTTCTGTCTGAATTCCTGTTGTTTTATTGTTCTCTCTCTTTAATATTTTTCCTCATATTTTCTAATACTCACTAACCCTGTGTGTCTTAGTGGCTTTATTGCCTTGCTTGGTGTTAGATGATTAAAATAAAAATATAATGTACTATTCAGTAGAGGGATTGAACTCACTGCCTTTAATTTACCAGAAACTAAAAACCAATGCTTCTTCTCGTTTGTTATTGCTAGACTTACCTGTCACACCTGATGTTTGAAATATTAGATTGGATTGATTTTTTTTTCTCTACAGCTTATCAGCCTTTTACTGGTTATTTAAAATTGGAAAATATTTTTAGATTATAAGAATTTTTTTTTTTTTTTTTTTTTTTTTTTTGATAATAATGATTTTGTGATACAAGTCTTACAGCTGGAAGAAGAGGTGAATTCATACCTTTTCCAAGAGTATTTGCATTATTCTTTTTGGTGTTAATGGCATTTCACTCAAGGTACAATCTGTCAGAATACAGAACAGGCACCATCTTGAATTTTATCAAATTGAATCGATTGTTGTGAATACAAATTAATTCTTTATATTATACAATGGTTTCTTCAATTTGAAATAGGGTATTAAGATATTATGACAATCAGGGCTGGGCTTCTGGCGACATTACATTCAAACACTGGTTCTCATATGACCCTAGATGGGTGACCACTTGGGAATACCAGGTGCTGTAAGTTTCGATGTGCGCGTGTAATGTAAATGCATAATGGCTTGGAATTGTTAATCAGAGTGCCAAGTTCTAATTTCCACTGGGTTGTATTCACTCATGTGGAAACACTCTTCAAAAAGGTATGAATCCACATCATCTTCCCCCAGATATGGGTTAATTAGTAAAACTTGAATCTTTAAACCATTATTCCCCCCCCCCCCCCCGCCAATCTTACGATCTAAAAATATTTTCTGACTTTCAACGACCTGCAAAAAGTTGATAAACTTTAAAAAAAAAATCAGTTAGGGTTGATGCTTTTATATCTTTAGGCATTTTGGATTATTTTCTTAACAATCATCTGTGGGAAGTAATTGAATAATATAATAAATATATAACAGACTGGCTGTTGCTCTTATTAGCACTTAATAGCAATAAAAAGAAATCTTTTTACTAATAAATCTTAATGAGTAGTGGGAGGATTTATTTATTTATTTTTTTTTAATTGTGAATATTCTTCTTCCTGCTCATGCCTCATAATATTATACTTACTAATCCTAGCTTAGGATAAAATGGCGGTGAAGAAGATTGGGATTTGCCAAACTTCCAAGTTGGGTAAGCTTGCCTTGTAAATCATCATTTGAAATTTTGGGCTCGGTAAGAATTGGTGCCAATGGGAAATATGGAAACCCACTAAGCAGGCCAAAGTCTGCATGAACACTATTTACATTATTCAGAATATTGTCCTCATCTTTGTCGCCATATTTATTACGTTTCGGCCGTTGTACGCTCCGGCCTTCTTCAGGTGGTTGGAATGTTGAACTGAACCCTTTATTTTGCTCACTGGGGTAGACTGTTTTAGTTCCATGTGCCATGTTTAATGGATGTCAGTTGTCAGTTATCTCCTGTTAATTCCCCTCTCCAAATTCTCCACTGCCTTAATCGGATATTGAACTCACACTCACACTCTTTGGGTCCTGTCACTGGATCTAACCAACGCCTTTATCCACTGTGCCATGTGTCTTTGTGGTGACAAAGATGAGGACAATAATCCGAATAATGTGAATATTGTACATAATACCTCATCTCAGAAATATAGACAGATGCCAAAGTCTGCTTGTTTTGGGCCTTCTTTCTTCATTTTTTTGAGAATTAATAGGCATTATCAAGTCTTTCTTCTTTCCATAAAGTTTCCACCAAAAATTTAGCATCACCTGTTGGCAATCTCGACCAGGGCTTTCTAAACTCTGACCCTCAATCCACATTGAACTTTTGCAAGATTTTATTTCTTTCACATTGTCACATTTCTCTTTCTTTTTGAACCATTTTTTTGCTGATTACAAAAAAGATAAGTAAATTTATTCCTTCATTTCTAAAACCTTTTAGTTTTTCATTGGTCTTCATAAATGAACAAAATATATAATGTGATCCTTGTATTGAAAAACTTGGTATTGTTGAAACACCAGTTCTTGTATGATCACTGAAGTTAAGTAACATTTAGCCTGGTCAGTACCTAGATGGGTGACTACCTTGGAATACCAGGTGCTGTAAGCTTGGATGTGAATAAGGTGTAATGGATAACAGCTCATAATTGGAAATTGAAAAGTTGAGTTCCAAATTGCAGTTGGTTTCATTATATTCACTTACATACAAATACCACATTGGGGGTGGGGGGGAAGACGGTATGAATCTACCAGTTGTCATGCCCAACTATGGGTTAATTAGTAGGATTTGTATCAGTAAATATATTACCCCCAAAAAGTTCTTACAGTCTAAGAATATTTTCTGACTTTAAATAACCTACCCTGGCACTGTCTAAATATTTTTGTTTTTTTGGTTTTAATTGTAGATTTACCATACTTGGGTTCAGATTGAAGATCCACTGTACCTGGGTTCAAATTGCAAATCCACCTTGTTTAGTTTTAACAGTGCTGTTGGAGCCTTTTGAAAGCAATATTCTGATTTTGCTCTATTTGAAGGTTCTTTCCTGGGTTTGATGATAAACTACACCTGGCAGCAAGGCCTCTAGGAGGTTTCGAGGACTGTGCAACCACCTCTTAATTGCTGTTGCTCCCAGGTGGTAGCATGTGTTAGGGTCCCAACTATAGGCAAATAGTTAACCCCCAAACTGCGGTTGAAACACTATGAAAGTATAAAAATACAAACAATACATTTTTATAGTAAAAAAAAAAAAAAATTAGCAGGAATAAAAAAAAATATTACCAAAACCAGCAACACGCTTTTTTGAATGAAGTTACTAATGCTTCCAAGAAAATTAAATTTCCACATTAAATGACCCATAAGGAGTTGATATGCCATTAAACAAACTATTTGGCTGTTTCTGTATTTTTACAGGGTGATCTCTAGTATTCATGCAACTGTGGTGAGCTCAATGTGTGCGTACACCTTGATTTATGATGAAGGCCTCAGTAAAGATCCTATTTGGTAAGTAAATAAGAATACCATTTTTCTTGAATGCTTATTTATTGCCACTTCTTTTAAGATGTCTTTGTAGCTTTCTGCCTTTTTTTTCTTTTTGTCTTCATCTTGTGTTTTATCTGAACTGTACACAATTCCAAACCCGAAACCCTGATATAAAAATACTGTACCTACCTCTCTCTAACGTGATCTTGTGTGTAGGTTAACCTTTGATTTTTGACCAAGAACTCCCTTATTTAGGATATATCTTGTGTATGACTTTATCTGGCACTACCAAAGATAAACACAAAACTTCAAGTCTGTCAGTGTTTGTCTCTTTTCATTTGAGACTCTAGCAATTAATCGCACTGAACAGAAAACTTGCTTGCCATAACGGGATCAAAACTTTTGTGAAATTGTGTCTTGATAAGATCTAACCCCAACACTCCAGCAAGAACTTGTAAAATTCCAGCCAATTGCAGCAGTTGTGGCTTTGTTTACAGACAAGCAGCTAGCCTAAAAAGCCAACTTGGGCATAAATATGAAGACTGAAGTTGGAACTTCATCAACTGCAGTAAAGCATTTTGTTAATCTCATGCGATAAGTAGTAGATATATGAAAATATGTCTAGGTTTGCCTTTGATGTTAACAGCTGTTTCTTTAGAGCCCTGCCCTATAAATAAATAAAACTAATCAATATTTCTTGTGGTAAATATTTTTCAGGTATAGATTAATTATTTTTCTCTAAATTTTTCGGATGAGGAGTATTTTTTTTATTTGTTTGAATTATTTCACTGCTGTACAGAAGAAAATGCCGATATACCTTGAAGACCAAAATGCTTATGTGTTGCATGTTGTTTTTGCAGAAGAAAGAAAAAAATGCCTTTCCACTGAGTGAGGTCAGTGAGTTCATGTAAATGGACTTGTTTACTAATTGTGGTTCAAGTGTCACTGAGGGGTATGTGTTGCATAAAAAAAACATGCTAATCCATTTCCATGTTCTACGATTAGCAAACCGTAAAGGCTCAGAAAAACTGCTATAAAAGCAACTGAATTTTCCTGCCAAAATGGATCTTGCAAGGAGGTTAGGCTGTATGTATATACATGGAGATTTGAAGTTTGTAAACTTTTTATTAGACAATAATAAGCAAGGCAATAAAGCCACTAAGATACAAGGGGTTACTGAGTTAAAGAATAAGACAAAAAAAAATATTATTAAGGAGCAAGAACAATAAAAGAGGAATCAAGAAAATAGTAGATAATGATTGACATTGCGTATTAAGTTGGCTTTGAAGAGCTTTCCACAGGCAAGAAGTCGTCCTGGGTAAGACGTTAAACTATATCCGTGTCCTGGGTAAGACGTTAAACTATATCCGTGTCCTGGGTAAGACGTTAAACTATATCCGTGTCCTGGGTAAGACGTTAAACTATATCCGTGTCCTGGGTAAGACGTTAAACTATATCCGTGTCCTGGGTAAGACGTTAAACTATATCCGTGTCCTGGGTAAGACGTTAAACTATATCCGTGTCCTGGGTAAGACGTTAAACTATATCCGTGTCCTGGGTAAGACGTTAAACTATATCCGTGTCCTGGGTAAGACGTTAAACTATATCCGTGTCCTGGGTAAGACGTTAAACTATATCCGTGTCCTGGGTAAGACGTTAAACTATATCCGTGTCCTGGGTAAGACGTTAAACTATATCCGTGTCCTGGGTAAGACGTTAAACTATATCCGTGTCCTGGGTAAGACGTTAAACTATATCCGTGTCCTGGGTAAGACGTTAAACTATATCCGTGTCCTGGGTAAGACGTTAAACTATATCCGTGTCCTGGGTAAGACGTTAAACTATATCCGTGTCCTGGGTAAGACGTTAAACTATATCCGTGTCCTGGGTAAGACGTTAAACTATATCCGTGTCCTGGGTAAGACGTTAAACTATATCCGTGTCCTGGGTAAGACGTTAAACTATATCCGTGTCCTGGGTAAGACGTTAAACTATATCCGTGTCCTGGGTAAGACGTTAAACTATATCCGTGTCCTGGGTAAGACGTTAAACTATATCCGTGTCCTGGGTAAGACGTTAAACTATATCCGTGTCCTGGGTAAGACGTTAAACTATATCCGTGTCCTGGGTAAGACGTTAAACTATATCCGTGTCCTGGGTAAGACGTTAAACTATATCCGTGTCCTGGGTAAGACGTTAAACTATATCCGTGTCCTGGGTAAGACGTTAAACTATATCCGTGTCCTGGGTAAGACGTTAAACTATATCCGTGTCCTGGGTAAGACGTTAAACTATATCCGTGTCCTGGGTAAGACGTTAAACTATATCCGTGTCCTGGGTAAGACGTTAAACTATATCCGTGTCCTGGGTAAGACGTTAAACTATATCCGTGTCCTGGGTAAGACGTTAAACTATATCCGTGTCCTGGGTAAGACGTTAAACTATATCCGTGTCCTGGGTAAGACGTTAAACTATATCCGTGTCCTGGGTAAGACGTTAAACTATATCCGTGTCCTGGGTAAGACGTTAAACTATATCCGTGTCCTGGGTAAGACGTTAAACTATATCCGTGTCCTGGGTAAGACGTTAAACTATATCCGTGTCCTGGGTAAGACGTTAAACTATATCCGTGTCCTGGGTAAGACGTTAAACTATATCCGTGTCCTGGGTAAGACGTTAAACTATGCCCAGCAGCAAGGCCTCTGATCAGGAGGTTTTGAGGAGCGTGGAACCACCTTTTAATTGCTGGTGTTCCCAGGTTCACCCTGACCTGGGGTGGTAGCACCTGTTAGGGTCCCAGCTATGGGCAAATAGTTAACTATTACCAGCAATACAATTTTGAAGGAAATATATTACCAGAAACAGATTTCTGACAAAACAAAATATTACCAGCAATAAAAAATTTTGTTGGCATTGGGTGGCCCATTGAGGTTGGTGTTCCGTAGAACAGAATAAACCAAACCAATCTAAACCAAAGAATACATATTCTATTCATATGAATCTATCCTAAAATGTTGTCGGCATTAAATAACCTATTGAGGTTGATATGCCATCAAAATAAACCAAATAAACCAAATCACAGGCAAGAAGTGTGAGAAAAGAAACTTTTGGCAAAGAACTTACGGTTACAGTTAGCCAATTAAACTATAAAATGAAGAGACATTGTAATTCTTGTACTGTGCTTAAATTCATAAAGTCATGGTACCATAGAGGAAAGTTCATCAGAACAATTACCATAAAAGTATTTATAAAAATGGACAGGGAATCTCTTACGGCAGTGGAAAAGTGACTGAAGCCAGAATGCCAGGTCAGAATCAATAACATTGCAGATTCTTCTTTGGATTTTATCAAGAATCACTAAATATACAGTAAGAGCACCAGACTATAAGTGACAGCAATATTCAATGCATAGATGATTCATAGACTTACAAACATGTGAGATAAATTCTGAAGAGAGAAATTGTCTAGCATGCAACAGGGAACCAACTTTCCTCACAGTAGACCTAACAATTGATTCAATATAATCTTTCCACTTCATGTCAGCATAAAACCTTAGCCCAAGAAATTACAATAAATCACTCCCTTGTAAGTTAGCATCAGCCATGCAGATGGAAGTTAGAAAGGGTTCTCTCAGATGATTAATAGAGTTGTTTTATTTTGGAGATGTCAAAATTAACAAGCTATTCCTTGCCCCAGTTAACAAAAGATTGTAGGACATTTTTAGATCAGCTACCAATTTGACCTTATTGAACCGCTCAGAATTACTATTAAGACAGGAGTAAATAGTTTTATGATCAGCATAGATACCGAGTTGAGAAATGATGGCATCAGGAAGGTCATTTATGAAAATTAGAAATCTTTAGGTCCAAGGATATAGTGCTAGGGAACACCTACATATATACAAAAAGATTTAGAAGAGTGGCCATTCAAGATGACTTTCATTTTGCAATTTGCTAAGAAATATTGAATCAGTTCAAGAAATATAACTTTTCAACTTGTGAAGAAGACCAGTAAGACAAATCCTGTCAAATACTTTTGAGATGTCTAAAGCAACAGCTGAATGCCCACTATTCTTATTGAAAGCTTTATCAAGACTCTTTCAGCATTAATTGTTAGTACATTAGCAGTTGACCTAGAGAAGCTGAATTACTTATCGAAAATACCTTTTGATGTAAGATGCTGAACCAATTCAGAGTTGGATGGGGTCTTTTAGTACATTAAGAAATCTGGCAAACCATTTTATCCTTCTTTTTTGGTAAAGATTGGAACTACAGAAGAGGATTTTCAACAAGCAACAAAGCATTTATTGTAGAGTTTAGAGAGAACAGTAGGCTGATCTCAGTTTAGGTGCACATTTCTTAAGGACTATGTGACTGGGATACCATCAAGTTCACATGGTTTGAGGGGACCCAGTTTAGAGATAAATTATGGGCAGAGTTATGTGCATATGCCACAATAGAGACTCAGTTCTAAGTGGAAAGTCAGGCAAAGAGTATAATCTGAAGAGAATTTATGAGCAAAACATCAGCAGATTCTAACACCTCAAATTGAGGGAAGAGAAGAGGAATAGAATACTTTTATTTAACACACTATTACAGAACTGTCAGTAGTCATGAGAGCCAAAGTTGTTAGAATGAGGTGTTGTATACCCTCTATCAGCAAACAGACTTGGCAGACACAAATAGGTGTCGGTTGTGATCAGGACTGTCATGCTGGTCAGCTGGAAAAGGTGATTCCTGTGTGCTTTGGACTTATCATTACCTACATTATTTACAGAGACTAATGTTCATCTTGTTATTACAATATTTTAATCATTGTGGCTTTCAGCCTTCTTCAAATGTCTGCCAATTTATCTAATCTTCCAAGAATTTTGTCCTGAAACCTGAAGAAGGCCAGAGGGTGCAATGGCTGAAACATTGTGGTAATAACAACGGAGGTGATGACCTTAGTCTGTAAATAGATTAATTATGTAAAAAAATATGAATGAATGAATGGGTGCTATTATAAAGAGCTCTTTGGAGATTATCTTAACTTTTGAAACATTGTGTGTGTCTGTGTATACAAGGTCTGATAAAAAAATAAAGAAAAACTATTTGGACTGGTGCTATTAAAAGGAAAGCTACACCACATCAATCTGGCATTTAATCTTGTTTGAAGTCATTCCCTTCTGAAGCTATACACTTTATCTAGTGTTGTTTCCATTGATGGAAGTATTCCTGGAACTCCTTTCTTTTGGTATAGCAAGCAGCATTCTTTTTGAAGAGGAAAATGTTGCAAGGGGCAAGATCTGGGGAATATGGTAGTTGTTGGACCTGGGGAATGTTGGGCTTTGTCAAAAATTGTTGCACAAGCCATGGTGACTGATAGAACTTCTGTGGTATGGTGAAATGACCACACTCTGCGCACATTCCTTCCAAGCACTGTTATAAACAATGGAAGTGAGCAAGAATGTTATAGTTTGCGTGAGTAACAGTTCAAGATTACTTTTCAAACTTTAGTTCCCTTACCACAGAACTTATGCCCAATACTTTTTTGATCAGACTCTCTGTGTGTGTGTGTGTGTACACATTTCAAATTCCTGTTGAATCCAATTACATTCACTTACGTTGCTAATACCCTTGGGAAAGGTGTGAATCCTCTTCTTCTCCCTCCAGTTATGGGTAAATAGCAGGACAGATTGGGTTCTATAGCCTTGGATGGTAACTGGTCTAGGAGAAGGACAACTCTGAATTGAAAGACCTGCAGAGGGTTGTTTGGGAACCTTATAGCACATGGTGCACCTGGTCTCTGTTTTCGGCTCTTCAAAAAGTGTGGTTGATTCTGCACAAAACATTCACCACTATAATCACTCAAATCATATGTGCAGGTTGTCTGGCTGTCATCTCCTAGGAACCGAGTAGCCTAACCCTCATATGTTATAATAGGGTCTCCAGTAGGCCTGCATCGATCAACAACAGGAGAGTCCACAAGATATATATATATATATATATATATATGCATGTTTCATTAAAAACGACAGACAAGGTACTACAGTTAAGCATTTTATTCAATTTTTCTTGTGTTCGAACATGAGTTTTCTTTTCTGGACAAAGAGTGTGTAAAAATTGTCCAAATGTTTTATAGTTCTGAGCACTTTCGGCTATACCTTTAGCCATTATCAAGGATGATTCAATTTTTCAGCTTAATTGAATGTGTGCATTATGTATATGTTTTAGTGTGTCATAGAGATGGTTTTAATTTCCGAATATGGTTAGCACATTGTGGCCTTGTTCTTAGTTAATATTGTTAAGAGTTAGCTTTTTCTTTATTATTAAAGCTTTCATTATTTTTAAACTTTTTTTTACAGGTAGATGAAGTTATTATATTTGTGTTTTCTACTAGTGTGTGTGTGTGTGTGTGTGTGTGTGTGTGTGTGTATATATATATATATATATATATATATATATATATATATATAACCAAGTGGTTAGAATGTTTGCTTTCTGACCATGAGACCCAGATTTGAATCTCACTATGGTCTGTCAGAAAGGTGAGTTCTTGATGTTAACAGTCTGGAGGAGGCGATCCCGATGTGCTGCACCTTTGAAAAGTTTCTGAAAACCATATGTGGCGAACATGAGACATGTTAGAGACCTGCGCCCTTTCTTGGGCTCAAATCCCACAGCTGACGAAGAAGACATGGAGGATAGTGAACAGCCAATATGTGTAGAGTTGGATTCAACAACCGATCACTCCGATAGCGGTAGTTTGCCAATAAATCGGGACGTGTCTAATGAGAGCTCCTCTGATGAAGAAGCTCGACCAATCCCCCTTCGGAGGAGCACCCGGAACAAAAGACCGTATCCACACTGTCATCTGTGTGATCAGGAGATCAGTGGGGAGTGTGGCGAACATGAGACAGAACCTGGGACAAGTACAACTGGTCGTGACTTGCCTTGTCCCATCCAAAAAAGAGCCTGTATTTGTTTAGCATGTAAAGCTACTGCAGTTGAAATAAGGGAGAAAAAAGCACTTACTGCTCTGCCATAATCCGTCCTCGGCCAGATATCGTAAAAGAATGAGGGGGGACTTGCATTGCATTTTTATACAATAAAGATGCAATGCATTATGGGACAGGGATGCAATGAATTATGGGATCACAGGAAGACGCAAGGGATTATGGGTATATGGACAAATATAAAAGTAACTACTTTTTCCCAGTGCGGGGAGTTCTTCGAGTGACATTCATGGTTGGCGGCAAGAACAGTCTGTTAGTGCGATTTTGAGACAGAACTCAAGAAGGAACGACTCATGGTTGAAATACCAGCTGGGAGAGCTTGAATTTACTCGCCGGTTGCTGTTTTCTTTATTTGCCACATCATACCACAGGTTGATCTAAACCATGTGAGTGAAATTGGAAGGACAGAACCCTTGGGTGGTTGCGTCAGTAGTTGTGCTAGGACAAAGTCGCAATTCATCATGAGTGAGGGTTTTGAGCATACTGGCCTTCTTCAAAATGTAACCAAGGTCTGCTCAGCATAGTTACAGTATAAAGCACAAGTGGGCTTGGTGGGTGATGAACAAACACAAATGTGCCTGAGTGGGTGTCTGCCCTTGCAGTTTGGCGTCCTCAGATATGAGTGGTCACCAATCATATTTATATATTTTGAGGCAAGTTTCATTGAATAGTTTAGACAAATTTTGTCTGCTTATTTTCAGTAGGATCTGTTCATGCTCTCGGGTGAGCTTTTTGGTGTCAGTATTTAGAGAGAAAATTACTGTGTTGATACATATTTTTTTGTTCTGAGTACTTTCAACATTAACACAATGTTATCCCAAGGGTGTGTTTTTAAGGCAAAAATGTAGTGTTCATTATTTCCAAAGACATTATGGCAATATACTGAAGCCATCCCCATAGCACTGGATATATATATATATATATATATATATATATATATATATATATATATATATATATATATATATACATACATACAGGGTGTCCCTAAAGTTTGTGTGCACTTTAAAGTTATAAATTTTTTAAAGTGCACATGAACTTATGGACACTCTGTATATATAATTTCTAAAGAATTAATGTATTTATTTTTAATCCAATATTTTTATTACTTCAAACATCATTATAACAAATGCTCTCTATTTGAAATAGATGTCCCATTTTTTTATTTATTAAACAGTGTGGCAAACACATTCATTTAAGAAAATGTAAGTAAAGAAAACTTTTGGTATTTTTCTTTACACTAACATCTTTTCGATTGCATAGACACGTCAATAAACTTAATACATACTGTTTAATAAATAAAAACGCTGTATCTATTTCAAATATGGTGTATCCACTATAATGTCACTTGAAATAAAATATTTGTCATTTTTTTTCTTTTAATAAGGCCCTTGTTAATTCAAGTGCAGAAGGATGAGGTCATAAAAATGTTTTCTCATGTCTATTCTGTATGTACAGATTGAAAACAATTTGTGGCTTGAATAATTTCACTGAAATAATTTCCTTTTAATTAAAGTGTGATGATTATGCATGCAAGAATAGTTTTCCACATGAATTTGTAGACAAGTAAATCTTTATTGATTACTTTTGGTTTTAAAGGAGAAAAGAACGTAGTAACACGTTTATTCTCTTTGAAGGTGGGATGCGCCTGTGGTGAGAACAAGCTGTGCAATAGTTGTTGGCTACATGATTGCTGGTAAGTAACAAAACTGTCACCATCACCGAGACTTTGCTTTAAGTTAAGAAGATTAAAAAAAAAAAATTTTATATTTTGAGTATGCAGGCATTTCTGATATTTAGTTCATTTTAATTTTATTTTTTTTTTTCTTTTAAAAATGTGAAGTTTCATTAAAAAAAATTTGCTTTGGAAAATCTGACTGTTTTCTGATGAAAGATTTCGTTTTCATTTATTTAATTTTCTCTTACTGTCCAAATCACTTTCCTACAAATTTTTTCATATAAATTTTCTTATCTCTGTAAAATATGTCATTTTCAACAAGACATCTATTTTATATATTTCTTTTAGTTATTATACATTGTCTACTTGAAGTTCCTTCTCTGTAAATAATTATATAGAGCTGACCAAGAGAGAAATAGTTGAATAATTTTCTGATGTTTATATTAATAATTAATTCAGCAAACTTACCAATTTTTCACTTTTCCTGATTAATTTGGTAGTTTTAAGAAAATTTAATTATTTTGACTTCTTTCAATAAACTTATAAACCTTTTTTTGCCTCCATTTCACTAATTTTGTTAATGTGAAATAGCAGACAACAACAATGCTTATTGTGAATGCTGTAGGTTTTCTAACTTACAATTGAATTTTGACAAGGCATATAAAGTTTTCTCTTGTTTATATATTCTAGTTGTATTGTAATATTATTTGAAGTTCTTCAAGTATTGCCAGTTATTAATAATCTTTGACTTGTATTTCTTTTATCTTATTTTCAGTTGCTTCTTTTTTTATCACTCTTATCACATTGTCAATCCATGATAGAATCAAATGAACTTTTGTTGTGATACAAACTCACATCATCTGTCCTGGGATTTATCTTAAAAGGAACTAAAATTCAAATAAAAGAAAAAAACTGTCAAAATGAATATTTCTTAACAATATTTGTTTTGATTACAAATACAGTCACAAATATTTTATTGAGGGGACATTTGTGATCAGAATCCTTTTGAAAGTCTTGTTGTACGCCAATCAAACACATGGATATTAATATGAGGAATATTTTTTGAAAATTATGGTAAATGTTTTGACATCTTCCTTATGTCTTACCAGATTTTAAAAAAGATAGTGTCTTCCATCAGTAACAAGTGATAGTTGATGAATTACTATTTCTCTATGTATTCATGGATGAATAATATTATTACCTTTCCAGATCTCATCATCATGACTGTCCATTACCGAAATATTGGGGAGGTGTTTTACTTTTTTCATCATGGGGCATCTATTTATGCATATGTTTATGTAATGGTAAGTATGTAATTGTTTGGCACACTGATTTCATTTTTGTTTTTTTTTTCCATTCAAGTTTGATTGAGATTCAGTATTGTACATATGTCAGTCTTTCAATTATTTTGACCTCCATCTTTGTTTGTGTTATTTTGTGCAGAACATTTCGTATGGTGTACTCTTTGGGAATTCTCCAGTGCATTTAGGATGGCATACTCTTTGAGCTTTCTTTGTTGAATTTTGAGAGGAGTTCTTTGAGCTTTCTGTAGTGCATTCAGGATGGCATACTCTTTGAGCTTTCTCAAATGCATTTTAATTCGAGTACTCTTTGAGGATTCTTGGCTGCATTTGGGGAAGCATAATGGCTGAGCATTTTTGGGTGCATTTCAAGTGGCGTACTTCCTAAACCTTCTTGGATACGTTGCATGGCTGTTATCACTTTTGTCAAAATCCAAAACTACAGTTTATCACTTTTGGTGATATCGGACAGTCATTTTCTTGAGGGTGATAGGGCATCATGTGAAGTCAAAATTCATACGTATAAAGTCTCTCTAATTGGAATGGAATTCATATATGCCTTCTGCAAGAGATGTTTTGCATGATTACTTCTAGAAGGTATAATTAAAATACAAGCTGAGGAACAAAATGTGTATATATGTATGGGTTCGTGTGTGTGTATATATATATATATATACGTATATATATATGGTTGCATGTTTGTATGGATTAGTGTGTATGAAAATGTTCATTTGTATGTGGTGGGCTTATATGTATGCATTCATTTGTGTGTCTGTCAATATATGTATGTGTGAAAATATATATATATATATATATATAAGTGGACATTGAAGTTAACACTCAGAGGCTAGCTGAGTGGATATTTAGACTTATACAAAATTAAACTGTATAATTCAAAAAACTCAAACTTTCACTTTAATTAGCTTCATTTAATTGAAAAGAAAAATAAGTTGGTTAAGTCAAGTAATCCTTCACCTACCAAACAATCACCTCCCATACCAAGGAGAGATATTTGTAAGGTTTCAGCCATAGAAATAAAAAATTCACTTAAAAGTCACCATAATTGTATCAAAGCACCACTGAAACAATGTCAGTCTACTCTGTCCATAAAGTGTGAAGCTCACTGCTACCCTACCACACTGACCAGCTGCTTTGCACGGAGCAGTCTCCATGGTTTAACAATTCTGTTACCCCATTCCTATTATCTCCTCCCCTCTCCCCTCTCTCTCCCTCCATCCCGATATACTAGAATTGTCAGTTAAACATTGCATGGTCAAAAGTTCTATGGTTGCTGATTGATTCTCCAAATATTTGTTCCTCTTTAATCATCCAGTTCATAAATGTGTGTTTGGCATCTCCTCCTTGGTGAAGGCCAGCATCAATGTTTTCATTCCAGCAAGGAAATACCAAGTTAAACTGCATTCATCCCTTCGGTTCTCACCTGCATGCAGGGCTGCTATAGCCCACGGGAATCCCTTTTTCCAACTGTACCAGAGCAACACATCTGATTGCAAGAGACGTCTCTTTGTCTCTGCTCGTAACAAGTGCAAGCATGTCCTCAAAGAAATGAAGTTACTGTTTAATGATAAAATGAAACTATGTACAGCATTTCACCATTCCAGTTCTAGAGATTATTGGCGGCCGTGCAAGAGTTGTGCTGAACTGCAACAAATCTTCAATCCCTTTTCTATTCAACCAATCTGAAGTCCTGACATCTACAGCAGATAAAGTTGAATATTTTGCTCAGAAATTCTCTTCCAAATCAACACTTGACTCAATTGGAATAACCACATCTTATTTCCATCCTAGAACAGAGACAATATGGAGTTATGTACATAACCCGATCACAGGTTATTATTTCTAAATTAGACCCCCATAAGGTAAGCGGAGGTGACAGGATCCCAGCCGTCATCCTAAAGAAATGTGCTCCTGAGCTGGCTCCAGTTTTTTCCAAACTCTACAACTATTGCCTTGCTGCTTCCCACTTTCCTGCTTGTTGGAAGTCCTCCGCTGTAGTTCCTATTTTTAAGTAGTCTGAAGAAACTTCTGACTCCTCTATCACCCTATTAGTCTCCTACCATTTTTGGCAAAGTATTCGAGGCTTTCATCAATGCTGAAGTGGTTAAGCATCTTACCTCTCATGACCTACTCACTGACAAACAATATGGCTTCCGTCTTGCCAGGTCTACAGCTGATGTGCTAACGTCCATCACTGAACATGTATATCAAGCTCTTTATAATAACGGTGAAACTTGAGCTGTGGCTCTAGATATCTTGAAAGCATTTGACGGGGTTTTGCATTCTGGTCTTCTATGTAAGCTCCAAGGCTACGGTATTTCTGGACAGGTGTTTAATCCAATCATTCCTATCAAATTGTGAAATGAAGGCCATTTTGAATGGGCTTGCATCCAGATCCTTTCACACAAATGCGGCTGTCCCTCAAGATTCTATCTTGGGTTCTACACTGTTTCAGATCTTCATCAATGATCTCCTTGGTGCCATCAGTTCCAAAATAGGCATTTATGCAGATGACACTACCATTTACTTTAGTTTCAATAGAAAATTCATCAGAGTTGACAAAGTTAACCTGGCTGCTGCTCTTGAAAATGTTCTCCAAAAAGTGGTTAACTGGGGCAGGAAATGGCTTGTAAATTATGCTTCCAAAAGTATAATGTTGTTTTTGACGTTAAAAAATACGTCAAAAACGACATTATTTTTGCACCAACCTAATAAACTGCTCTCATTTAAACCAGCATAGAGAAACTTTCCTGCCCACCATCAGCATGATTGATGATTGACTCATGAAAAGCAATACACTGTGCCTTCTTAGCCTCATGTTTTCAACAGACTTAAGTGGAACAACTACAATGAATCAATAGCTGCATCTACTGCAAGGACAGTTGGGTCTGAGTCCATTTTGCACATTTACAAATCTACCATTCATCTTGACCGCTTGGCCACCAAGGATCGTTCGGTAGGCAAGGTCGAATTTACTGTTTATAAACTTCAATCTTCCATGAATCTCGAACATTCATAACTGCTCATTGGTGTATTGAATGTAAACAAATGACATCATATATTATGAAATGGACAAAGTCCGACAATTTATTTATTAAAGACATTTTTATGTTTAACGTTGTTTTTATAGTATCCTTGGTGGCCGAGCGGTCAAGGCACGTCAGCGT
>OZ010586.1:4815268-4835268 GCA_963932145.1 Acanthosepion lycidas
TACAAATACTAACCTATTTATATAAAGGTAACATAAGAGGGGTGATTATTGAGTTATAAAGTTTAGCAAGATTGTAAGGTTAATTCTTTATTCTGCTTACAATTCACCGTAGTTTCATATCTGATTTAATATTTGATTGTCATTCAAGAGTTTAATTATCTCAGTTTTCTCCTGTAGACAAAGGAAACCTGATTCAATCAACAATCTACAGTTTCTGGCTTGTTATTCTGAGATTGAGCTATGATTATTCAAGTGAAACAATCTTTTTCATCATTGCTGTAAAACCAATATGTGTATTAGCATTTTTATTAGAGATACTGCATTTGTCTAACACTGTGTTTGTTCAAATCATTTGAAAAATAGTTAACTGACATTTTATTATTAGTTAACTTTTTTTTTCAGAACTATTAACTTTTTACATTTCACTGTTTCATTGTTTTAAAAAGTGATTATCAGAATTTTAATAAAACCAGAATTTCTGAAAGTGAATTTATACAGTTTCTTTGTTCTTTAAGAATATGACAAAAATGACATTTATTGATTTGATTATTTATTTACAAGAATAATTTTATATTTAAAATATTCTACAAATGTTAACAAAATAAGACAATGTGATGTTTTATCATTCACCAATTTATGAAGAAATAAAAGTGAAAACAATCTTTTTATTCACAAATTTATAAAAATTTACTAAATCATAAAAATACGGTAAACGTCTCTAATGAAATCTTTATCATTTTATAAAATTCGAATCAATTGGCAATTCGCCAATGTTTTGCCAACCATTCCAATGAACACAATTTATTGGAAATTTTGTGGGTTTTTATAAAGTTTGGAATAAAAAGATTTTTCAAATTTATTTCTTTATAAAATGATAAATAATAAATCTTTATAAAATGGTAAATAATAAATATTTTATTGTACTTGGTTCACATATTCTTATAATCTTGTAAATAAACATTACTGAGGGGGTCAAGGTAGTTTAAAATAATAGCGCTTTCAACAGAAAAACTCTTTTTGACACAATGCTTTTTTTTTTTTTTTTTTTTTTTTTTTGCTGAATTGTCATCGAATTATTTGAGTTGTAGATTCAATCTCAATATTTCTTCAGAACCTGTTCAAAACTTTGTCCCTAAAGGTTCAGTTTCTATTTTGAGTAACTGGTGAAAACCTTTTTGCTGTAGCTTCAGTCCCGATATTCTTCCCGTTCTTCCTATCAAACTTCCCAGTGGTTTGAAAATTCTGCTTCTTTATTCTACTTTTGGTTTTTTGTCATTTTATGTTGTTTGTTTTTCTCTTTTTTACCTTTGTCATAGTAAAAAATGAAATTGGACAACAATGTACGTATAAGATACACACACACACACAGTGTCAAGTGAAAAGTAAAATACCATTTAAAATTGCCAGTATGTGGCACTGTTCATTTTACACAGTACCCAAAGATAAAAACTGTCCCTCAAACACTAATAGATTTAAAATGTCGCCCTGAAGGTAACCATTCAAACAAGTGCTACGCGGAATGTGTCCTGTCTTTCATTTATGTCTGCTGTGTTGAGAATTACAAATGTCCTCCAAGGAGAGCAACAAGCAGCCAGTTAATTTTCTGGGCAACATCTATAACCCCCTGAAGGGCACTCCTGTCCATTGCTGAGCAGTTGATATACTAGAATGCTTCTTAGCCTGACTAAGGATTAAAAAAAAAATCTGTTTGAACATTTGAACAATTTTGTTGGTTGGTCTAAGAAATTTTCAGCATTTTCTCATGTCCAATTTGTAGAGTGAAATGCAGATCAAAAGCCTTTGAGTTCAATCTTTGCACTGGAAAGCAGAAGTGGGAAGAATGTTTAATAAAAGAAAATATTCTGTTGGTTACTGAATGTGTCAGAAACTTGATGAGTGTTAGAGAATGTACCGACTGAACTATTGCCATGGAAACTATGAAGATTAGGATGTTATTTTTAAATCTCTGATGATTTATTCGTTGGTGTAATCTTTGCTCTCTTTATTAACACCCACACGTACATATATATATATATATATGCATTTATTTTTATAGAATTTTGGTGTCCTGCCATATTTCGCAAATTATCGTCTTGTGGCTGAATTTTCCACGCCCTTAGTTAATCAAAGGTAAGTGGAAACAAACGATTTTCATCAGTATGTGAGCGATCATGGCTCTCCACAACTTTCTATCTTCTGTAACTCTTAGCATTGTCTTTATACTATCCCTCTCCCTGGTTTACAGACATTACTTTCCATACAATCACCAAAGTTAAGCAATGTTGAGCCTCGTCAGTCCCTAGACAGGTGATTGCTTGGGAATACCAGGTGCTGTAAGCGTGTATGTGTGGGTGGTGTAAATGTATAACAGCTTGGAAGTTGGAGAACAGTGTTTCAATTCCATTTGGGTCCATTATATTCACTTACGCACAAATACCCTTGGAGAAAATTATGAATCCCCCTCCTCTTCTTTCCCCAGCTATGGGTTAATTAGTAGTCTTCAAAAAATTCTTACAGCCAAAGAATATTTTCTAACTTTAAATAACCTGCAAGAGATTGATGAGCCATAAAACAAATCAATAACCAACTTGTAAAATAAGCAGGTTGGTTCAAATAAATGTTCTGCCATGAATTTTTATTTAAGTTTAATAAACTGGAGCAAAATAATCATGATGATTGGTATGTGGTTGGGGTGCTGGTCAGAGAATTGAAGGAAATATTTTAATAATGGTGCCGACACTTTTATTTTGTAAAATAACAAATATTGTACTTCCATTTGCTTACCATGTTTATAAACCATTTAAATTGAAATATTGTGATAGTTTTTTTTTTTTTTTTTTTTCTTCTTTTTAATATGATTATCGCAGCAGCCCCCTTTATTCATGTTATGCTGGGGGGGGTGTTATAGGTCCAGGGTCTCTATTTTTGTTTATGTATATACGCTCACTGTGAAATAAGTTCATACAGTGACTAATGCAACAAAAATAGTTGCAGTACATCCAATAATGCTGGGGTCAGGCAGTGTTTTGGTATGGATACATCATTACTTATTCATGACACACCAGCAATACCTCACCATATCACCAGGCATTGTGTTTTCTGTACACTGTCTGGAGACCAAATCCAGGCAAATAAAACTTCCACCTGGTCTTGGAGTTTCTTAAAATGTTTTCTCTTTCCTGATAGAAACATTCCAAATTCAAACAGGTATTACAATGTAATGGGAATTGTAATATTAACCATTTCCCTATAAGGAAATGTTCGGCATTCATTGTTTGATCTGCTGGTACTGTTGTTGGGTAAAATTTATAAAATCTTTCTCTATAAAATAATTTTTTCAGAAAATAGATTTGTACAGTCCAGTAGCTGTTATTACTCTTTCCAGTATTGATGGTTTCTTTCCTAATCTTTTATTTGAAGTCATGTGGAATGTCATCATCTTGATTATATCATTATTTTCTCTTTGAGTCGTATATGGTATCCATTTTAGTTGTTGCTGCTGTTGAAAATCCTCAAGTGATAAAATCAAATTGAAGATAAAACTTCAACATCTACATGTAAACTTGTATCTACTTATACTTTCCTTACATGTGCATATATATATATATATATATTTATACTTACATAAAAATGCTTATGCCTTCAAATTAAGATAGACCACAGACAGCAGATCTGAATTTTATTCTGTTCAATATTCAATCTCTGTGATTAATATCAAGGAAAATCTATTTAAGTAAATGCTCTGTTTTAATTGAACAGTATTAATTACATTTACCAGCCTGAATGTTTGAGATATTTTGTAGAAAATGTGTTCTCCAACAGGAATCAAACCCCATTCAGGCCAGTAAATGTAATTAACACTGTTTAATTAAAAGCAGAGCATTTACTTAAATAGATTGGATCTATAAAATTAGCATATAAACAAAATATTTTGTCGGATTTAATCCATTTCATTTTACATATATATATATATATATATATATATATATATAACCGAATGGGTAAATATAGGTGGGTATACAAGTGAGCGATTGTATATAAATACACATAAATACTCTATAGTGTAAGAAAAAACAGTGCTCAATGTTAAGTAACAGAGCTATTTAATATATATATTAAGAAATATACATAATATCTTACATTAATTGTACAACTCAGTTTCATGCTGGAAAAATTTTTAAGTGCTGGAATTATATTTATTTTTATTTATATTTTGGTTTGACACCGTTTTTTTTTTTTTTTCTGGTTCTTGTGAGATATTGTTGGGGTGGAATATTGTTGGAGTTCAAATATTTAAATGAATTGTAGTTTAATTTTAAATTTGAATTTAAGCTCGGATTAATAAAAAGTGGCATTGGAAAATTAAGGGGGAGCAACTCAATTTCCCCCCAAAAATCAACATAGTAATTGATAATAATATTACTTAGCTAAATAAAATTAATATCAAGAACAAAGTATACTATGATAAAATGAAACAAAATAAAATAAAGTACTAATAAAAATAATAATACATATCAATGGAAAGAAAATGATTTAAAATAAAATAAGAAAAATTAAGTAAAATGAAATAAGAGCTTTATATAGAAGCATTTTAAATGAATCAAGATTGGAAATAAGAAATATAAATTCTAATTTAGAGAGACAAAAATAAAATCAAGGGAGGTAACTCTTTTTTTCTCCGGATCAAGAATAATTTATAATAATATTCCTAAAAAATAAAAGTATTGAAATCAGTAATAATGAAATATGCCATGATAAAGTAAGAAAAAATAATGTAAAATGAAAGCCATATATAGGAACTTATAAATATACAAATAAGTAAATAAATAAATCAAATAATTGAATAAAAATAATGAATGCAAATAGATGAGTAAACAAACATGTTTCTCATAGGAAGAGTAAAGGTAAAAAAAAAAAAAAAAAAAAGAGACAACAAAGCAAAAATAAGAGCAATAGTTATATACTAAAAATAGTAGTGGATAAAGGCATTGGTTAGATCCAGTGACAGTACCCAAAGAGAGTGAGTTCAGTACCCGGTTAAGGCAGTGGATTACTTTCAGAGGGAAATTAACAGGAGATAACTGATAACTGACATCCATTAAACATGACACGTGGAACTAGAACAGTCTATCCAGTTCGACATTCCAACCATCTGAAGAAGGCTGGAGCATACAACAACTGAAACATTGTAATAAATATGGCAACAAAGATTAGAACAATAGTCCAAATAATGTAAATAGTGTACATAATACCTCATCTCAGAAATTTAGACAGTGTTATGGTCTAATATCACCAATACACCAGTACAATAATAGTAAACGGAAAGAAAAGTAAAAAAAAAAAAAAAAAAAATATATATATATATTAATAGTAAATGTAGATGCCTGGTCTGGCTAAACTATATTCATCTGAGTCATTTGAGTAGGAATTGGATCTCTGTAGGCAGGTGTTAATCAATTCATTTCTTTTGTTTAAGAGGTTGGGATTTTTATATATTTTTCAGAATTATTAATTTTTTAAGATACATTTATTGCGTTTCCCACTGAAGGGCTTAGCTTTCACTACTAATTCCCCAGGTGATAATTGGGTTTTTATCCTTGCTTCTTAGCTTCCAGAAAAATTTAGAGAGGGCAGTGTTTCGATATTTCATATTGCCAAATGTCATCTGGTGGTGATAAAACATGATTTCCATTCGTTTACTGTAGAGCCTATGTATAACTTGACCTCATTGTCATGTTTGATTTCAGCTATATAAACTAACGATTTGGATATACATTCACAGTTTAATAGGCAGGGTATGTTATTTTTTCAGTTGCAGTTATTAGCTGTGGGGATGTTGTTGCTTTGACGGTTGTTGAAGTGTTTGTTTAGAATAAAATTGTTGTGCTGAGCTATATACTGGTCAATGTTTTTAGCACAACTAGCTAACTTTGATGTTATTTTTGTTGATCTTATTAAGTGTTTGGGAATGACTAAAGTGCTTGTGGATTAAATTCAAAAAATTTTCCTATGTTTTTGATTTTTTTTGTTGAAGGGCAGTTTAAACCATATAATATTGTGTTTACAACTTTTTAGTTTGTTGGCATCCTTATTGCTATTTGCTAAGAATTTCAGGTTAATTTTATGGTTATTAAGTCCTATTTTCCTATGTCAAAAATGTCCTCATTGCTAAAGTTGGTTGGTGGACAGTCTAAATTGGAATGACTTATGTAAGTTATTCAGTATTGTAGGATGGTGGTTGGACTGTTTCTTAATATATCTTTGTTTGTATAAATCTTTGGTGTACAGTTTGTGAAGCTCATTAGATAGGTCAAATGTTACATCCAGGAAATTGATAATTTTAGCATTGGTGGTGGTAATGCTCAGACCTTGGTCTTTGAAGAACTTAATTAGGTTTTTTCTTAGGTGGTCAGATTTTTGTGAGCTTGATTTGTTTTCCCTATATAGGCCTGTGTTTTTAATATAAAAAATAGCCCTGAGCGGACAAAGTAATAATATGCCAACTAGCTTGCAAGCTTCTGCTGAATCAAATGCACCCATAGGTGCTTTTTTTATAATTCTTATTGACCTCTTTATTAATGGTTTTGTGTGAACGTCAACCTGGTAACGGTTGCCTGTTTTGTCAGAATTGATGATAATCTTATCCGATTGGTTGCTGCTGGCAATGTCTTTATGCATATTTTTCTGAAGACTATTAGTGGTGTTAATGAATTTGATCTAATTAATAACGGAGAATAATTTTTTCTTGAAGCCCAGGAGTTGGTCGTCACAGGGTGTTGTTTTTTGTGATTTAAATCCAGAAGATTCATTTTCATTCTGTTTTAGATGTTCATGTTTACGCTTAGTGAAGAATATCTTCCATCTCATCCTTTTAATTACATTCCCTATTTTGTGTAGAAGGATCAGTTCCTTGTTTTATTTTTGTTTTATTTTATATTATTTTATTTTTATCAAGCCATATTTGTTCTTGATATCGTTAGTTTTAGTTAGTTTAGTAACATTATTATTTTCAATTACTCTTGTTATTTTTAAAAAAAATAGTTGCCCCCTCCCCTGATTTTCCAACACTCCTTTTTTTGTTTGCTTACATTTTCAAAACCAGCATGTCTCTAATTTAAAGTTTATATTTATTTCCAATCTTAAATGTTAATCTGGGCTTATATTCAAATTGAAAATTAAACTACAATTCATTTAAATCTTTTAACTCCAATATTTCACCCCAACAATATTGTGTGAGAATCAGAAAATTAAAAGAAAAAAAAAAAAACAAAAAACAGTGTCAACACAAAATAAATATAATAATTTCAGCAATTGAAAATTGCTTTCGTATGAAACTCAGAGTTGTACAATTAATGTAAGATATGTATATTTCTTTATATATACATAGATTTAAGAAAATTATAAAGCATAAGGAACAAAGTGATACGATTAAAGAGGAGGTGGGTCGGTGCAGTGGCTTGTATATTGTTTATAAATAATCTCTAGGTTTCAAGGGAGTAACACTGCACAGTATATAAAGCTAATGTTTAATAAGATTAGGAGATAAGTTAAAAAAAAAAGTGTAGATAGAGAAGGTAAAAGCTGAGGAAAAAAAAATGTATATTTAAAGAAAACATAAATGCCATGTAACCCATTATGTATTAATAGACGCTTAAATGGTTAAAGGGGAGTAATAAGTATTTAACTTAAAATAGTTAATGGGCAATTGGTAAAAAGACTTATTCAGAATCAAAATACTTTAGGAGAGAGCGCTTTTTATAGGTACAAGCTATCATAAGTTCATGGCATTTGTTCAGCATGTTGGGGTCAATAATATTTTTGAGAATGAAAATATATATAATGTGTGTGTGTGTATATATATATATATATATATATATATATTATAAGAGATTATAATAAAAACATAGTGATTTCAATATGTTTTGATTATAATCTCTTATAATAAAAATAATAATAATATATTGCCCTACTTTGTATTGAGCACTTTTTTAAAAAGTAAATGGTATGTACAGTGGATTTTTACACTGTCTGTTCTTTCTCCCATTTGGGTGGGTGGGTGTATGTATGTATGTATATATATATATAATCTCCAAGTAAAGGATTAGTGCATTCTGAATAAATTCCAATAACAAAATATACTATTCTTAAAACAGTGCTCAATACAGAGTAGAGCAAATTAATTCAAAAATTATAACATAAATATGTTATAATTTTTGAATAAATCATATACATGCATGCATACATATATATATATATATATATATATATATATATATATATATATAGACACACACACACACACACACTTATTTGTGTGTGGGCAGTAAGAATTCTATTAAACAAGTTGTTAAATTCAAATGACAGGATCAGTATGCTTAATTTTTGAGTCATTTGTTGCATTTTCAAAAGAAATTTACAATTTCTTTTTCATCTGTGCATTATCCAAATACAGCTTATTAGAAATTAGAAAACTGCAATAAGAATACAATAGGCAGAGCCAGTCATTTGAATTGAATACAACCTTTTATATAAGCATTATTGCTAAAGCAGAATACATTGAGACCATAAATTATTTTCTTATAAACGGTTATTCATTTTTATACACACTTCCGTAAAAGCAACAAACACGTGTTTGATTCTCTTTCTTTGAAACGGCTGTCTGCTGTAATTGATGTTCCATTCTAGAAACACAGCAACATTTTAAATCTTGCACTGACAATTGAAAGTTTTTTTGCTTGATTTTTTTTTTTTTTTTTTTTTTTTGTAAAGATTATAACTAAAACCTTTTGTAAAACTGCATCCTTCAATTTGTGTTTGAAACTCCAGATCTCCTAATGTCGTTTCAGAAACTGATTTTTTTTTTCGTTTTTTTTTTTTTTTTTAACACAAAATTAAATGTTTTGTTCGTTATTGCTTAAACACATTTGAATTAAATTCTTTAAAACAAAAAGCAGGGGAAGTAACTCTGTATACACTATACGAGCACAGTTATCAACCTTGCAATTAAAGGGAAAAGAAAAACTCTTTTCCACGAAATTATTTTCAAGAACGATTCTTTAGTTATTAGGTTGGTGCAAAAATAATGACGCGATAATGTCGTTTTTTGACTTATTTTTAACGTCAAAAAACGACATTATTACGTCATTATTTTTGCACCAACCTAATAAAAGCAAAAGGTTGAGCGGAAGTTGTTGTAAATGCAAGAAGTAATATTTCTTAATATACAGGAAATTAAAAAAAATATATCTTATTCCACATCTGTTATTCCCAACAAAAGACAAATTCCTTTCAAGTAGTATGTAAGGTTTTTCATAATTTAGTATTTTCATTTTTTTTATATAAAAAAAAAAAATGAGGCAGAAAATATTTTCCCTTTCATTAATCTTTCTTTTCTATTCTTATCAGACCTTTATTAGTTCTTCTCTAAAGTCTTTCATTTTCTTCTTTTTCTTTGTCAATTTTTATCTGTTCTTTTATTTCCTTCTCTTTTATTTCTCACTAGCAGCATGGCCCGGAGTTGCCCGTGCTTGATTCAAAAATCGTAAGACTCATACAGCAATCGCTATCACTTGACTTAAAATATTTTTGCCCTTCCTTGCCTTTAAAGGAGTACCCTTTGCCGTGCTAATGTTGCTACATGCCTTACTTCTTGCCTATCTCACACTGCAAATTTTTTCTAAGCTCTATACTAAACATTAAATCTGTTACAAAAAAAAGAACTAAACAAAATGAACACAAAACGATCAGCTTTAAAAAAAAGGACTCATAACTGGAAAAACCGAATGAAAAAAGAATGTTAACAAATACTTTTTCACACCCAACCCAGTTCTGCGGAATCAGAATCAAGCGAATGAGCCAATTTTAGTAAAGTGCCATGCAGATTAAAATTTTTCCCACTTGTGACAAATGCAGCTAATGATTTTTTTTTTTTTTTTTTTTTTGCATGCTAGTTAACATTTGTGTCAGTCAGCTGTTGGCTCTCATGCTGGCCAATAGAATCTTCCTGCCTATTCGTGGCAGCCAGCTATAGGCTCTCACTCTGACCAGTAGAAAATGGCCACAAACTACATGAAAACTGCCGTAGAAGCATGAAAAAATCGATTATTTCCACTATCAATGGGAGTTGGGAAATGCAAAGTTGGTCTTGACCTTCCCGCTAACTTGGAGCATGTGCATGTAAATTTTGGTGAAAATCCATTGAAAATTGCGGCCGTGCATTCGTTACACACATCCTGCCTTTTATAGATAGAGATAAATCTAGAATATAATCAGATTAGAATTGATTAGGCAGCATTTAATATTTCACAATAGTTAGTAAGAAGTTGATGTGACAGGCAACAATAAACTACAGAAGAAATCAAAATTGATTGCATTTAAAGTTTAGAAGATCAAAGTGAAGTATGAGAGAAGAAATTGTTAAAATAGAACAATACAGTTGCATTTAGTCAATTCAACTAATTAAAATTCTAAAAAGATCATTTTCGAACAATAAAAAATACTAAAGGAGTTTTTACAGTAATACGTCCTTTTTTGTGTATGAATGTTAACCTCTGCTGAAAAGTTGAGGCTAATGTAGAGGTCTTTTTTTGTTTTGTTTTTTTTAAATGGTTTTGCTTTTTTGTTTGTTTTAATTGGAGAAATGTTTGTATGTGTGAAGTTAAGTTTCTCTGTCTTTTCCATCATACTTCAAGTAGATCAAAATCCCAAATATTTTTATTTAAAAGTTTGTCTTTCTCTCATTTTATACATATGTATTTCAGGGAAATCTATGATGTAGTGGAAAAAGTCTTTGTGACATGTTTTGGCTTTTAGGAGATCATCAAAATGAAGTGATGTTTACATTGATGCATCTATATATGCTCAAAGGAGAGAGAGAGAGCACTGAGAATTTTTAAATTTATTTATTTATTTAAATATGTTTTGGGTATATATAGTCTTGGCAATTTCATTTAATTTCTTTCTTTTCTTTTTTTTTATCATTTTTGTTTTTAAATATCCTACATTGGGATAACAGATGATCTCTCAAGAAAGGGGAAATGTTGTAAGAACCTGGATGCAAATTTACTGCGTATGATTTGGCAATTAAAGCACTTCTTACACATCTTCATCTTAGTAAATTGCTTTCTCTTTTAATTAGAGTAGCAATTTTTAAATCAAAATTGTGGCATGTCTCATTATGGTGAGCCACTAATGTGTTTAATGTGTTGTTTTGTAAATTATCTCTTTTGTGTTCATATAATCTTTTTATTTAAATTCCTTGAGGCTTCCTTGTGGAAATTATTACAGGTGGTAATTTTTGTTTTGAATTCAGTCTTTTATTGTTTTTCTAGTAGTTGTAATGACTTAATTTTATATTTAAGCTTAGATAAATTCTTTTCAATTGTAGTTGTGATAAGTGGAAAGTAGAAGCATAAACATCACTTTAATCCAACAAAGTCCTATGGGAAGAAATTTTTCCACTTTGTCATAGATTTCCCTAAGATTGTTCTTCATATATAAAAAATTTATATATAGTTTTCTTATATAATCTCAAATAAAAATTGGTATTGGCCATCTGCTAGCAACTAAGTTTCATGTGTGTATATAACATGCAATCATCAGGCAGTGAATGATGGCCTCTGCTGTCAGATATATTTGTTCTCCATTGGCGAAGCCAAATCTTGATGGCTAATCATATACACCTATAATGTACAAAATCACTGAGGAGAAAAAAACAACTGTATGGCAAAAGATACTACAGCCAAACCTACAAAACCGGTAATGATGTTAAGAAATATATATTGTGTGTATGTATGTGTACATGTGAAGCATTTCAATTTTTTTTTTTTTTTTTTTTAATGGTTTTACTATAATAGATGAATTTATATACCTGGAATGTGATGATAAAAAATCATCAATGATAAGTTAGAGCAGAAGAAAATTCATTGAAAGTACACTGATCTCACAATTCTCTCCTGTCAACCTTTTGACTGGAGCTCATATACAGAATCGCTCATCATTGCTAAAATATTAGTGGCACAATTCAGCATATGAGCTATTAAAAAAATCTATTTGGAGTGGGCTAAATTTCAAATCTAGCAGACATTGGCAGTTTCATTCATCGGGGGTGGGGGTGGGGGTTTGCTCATTGGTCTCAGTAGCTGATAAGGACCTTTTCTTATTTCTTCCCCATATTCTAACACCTTTTTCTCACATGCAGGTTTGTCTCTCATTCCAGCCTAAAAAGTGGGTGAATCATGTTGTTGAAGTTGACTAGCTTTCCCCTTCCATTTTTTCCATCTATAATTGTGTGTGTGTGTATATATATATATATATATATATATATATATATATATTACTTAAAACTGTGACATCAAACTACTGTAGTTTTATCACTTAAATCTACCAGTATGTGTTTTATATCTTGCTCAACTTAAGAAGTTCTTGCTTGATAGTGATAACTAATTTACATATTTAACCTTAAAAATTAAATTTTTAAAGGTATGTTTGATTACATGTTTCCAGTCTGTTCTTTTGTGCTCTTTATTAATTAGCAATTGTTATTTTTTTATTTTCTTTAAGTGAGAACAATCTTAGCATTTAGAACACATTTTGGGATTAAATGGAAATAAACAGTGTTGACATTTAATATTTTTATTTTTGTTTTAATAGTATATTTTTAAGATCAAACAAATCGTATAAACATTATTTACAGTACTCGTACTATTGTCCTCATCTTTGTCACCATATTTATCACAACGTTTCGTCTGTTGTACGTTCCGGCCTTCTTCAGGTGGTTGGAATGTCGAACTGAACCCTTTATTTTGCTCACTGGGATAGACTGTGAGTGAAATAAAGGGTTCAGTTCAAGATTCCAACCACTTGAAGAAGGCCGGAGCGTACAACGGCCGAAACGTGATAAATATGGCGACAAAGATGAGGACAATAGTCCAAGTAATGTAAATAATGTACATAATACCTCATCTCAGAAATATAGACAGACTCCAAATTGTATAAATTATAACAAGCTGCATATGATGAAATGATCAACACTTAAAAACTCATTTTCTTAAATAGTTTCATCAGATTGAAACTTTCATTCATGACCACAAACCCATTCAGAAATGTCTAAGCTGTTATCAATATACAACTGCTTTCTCACACCAGTTGTAAAAAAAATGGCTTCAAGCTAGTGAAGCATGTAGGTTTCAGTGAGGACCGTCATTATTTGAAGCTTGTGGATTTGTATTTACAGAATCATAGATTACCAAATAACAGAAACCACATCACTTGAGGACTTTCAATTGCAGCAACAATTAAAATGGATAGCACATGTAACTTTGAAGAGAAAATGACATAATCAGTATTTTGATATTCCACACTACTTCAAACAAAAAATTAGGAAGGAAATCCCCCCCCCATCAATATTGAAAAGAGTGATAACAGTGGACTTGTGATACCTATTTTCCTGAACAATCATTTCAGCCAAAATGTTGTGATGATAACAAGAAAGATGAGGATAATAGTCTGTATGCAAATATTGATAACACGTCCCCACAGGAATTTAGACAGAAATTTCCATTATTTACTCAAAAAGCCAGCAACTTTATTGGTACAAAGATCTGTGATAAAAATCAATGCAAATCCAATAGTAAAATGTGTAATAATGTATATAAAGTAATTTTAAAGAAATTCCCTTTCTTTAAATGCTGGAATTGTACAAGAGTCACTGCAACTAGAAATAATCATTTTCATCCAAAATCTTTCATATTATCATAGATTATGCACTCCAAATAACAAATGTCCAATTTTTTTTATTTTTTTTAATTAAAATTTTCAAAATACTGGGTGAGGGTTCAATTTGCTATGTAAATTCTTTATAAATTGATCCCTCCCTATGGAAGCCTAAATAAAATGTGGTTATATCATGTGCAGTCCTTGGTTTGGCAGCAAGGTCTCTGATCGGAAGATTGAGGTTTTGAGGAGCATGGAACCACCTCATAATTGCTGTTGTCCCCAGGTTTGCACTGATCTGGAGTGGTAGCAGCTGTTAGGATCTTAACTATGGCTAAATAGTGACCCCCCCTTTCCCCCCAAAAAACAAAAACAAGACACCATGAAAGTATATAAGTATATTTTTATAGTAAAAATACCAGCAGTACATTTTTATATATATATATATATATATATATATATATATATATATATATATATATATATAAAAAAGTACCAAACAATATGCACATACTAACAAATTGTAGTGACTTCACCCAAATTTGTTTAAAATACCACCAAACAACCAACATGAAACTTTCATGATATATAATTATCCTATATTTCTTAAATTAAACTGTACTCCAAAATATAACTTCAAGAAAACTACAACATAAAACACACATATCACAGCCTCTACTAACCATGTTCACATGAACATATATATGCACAAAAGCTGAGTATCATCTACCATTTACTCAATTGTGAAAGTGTAATAACATGTATCATATTTTTATTACTTCGAAGCTCCCAAGAAAATTAAATTTTGACATTAAATGACCCATAAGGTGTTGATATGCTGTTAAACAGACAAATCAATGAATATACTATGATTTCTTAAAAAAAAAAAGAAAAGTACATTAATAACATTTTTTGAAATTCATAATCTGGAGTTCTTTTTTGATTGATTATTATTGATTAAGCATTTCGGATTAAGAATTTAAAAGTAAATTGTAATTTTTTTTAATTTTATGTAATCACATTTTATGTGCATGTTTGTTTTGGCTTCTGTTGGGGGATCAATTTACAATGAATTTAAAAAGCAAACTGGACCCCCTATTAACTTTTATAAAATTTAATAAAATTTTTTTTTTTTTTTTAATTTGAAATCTGGAGTGCTTGAATAAAAATTAATGACAAAAACTGATTGTCTCTGGCTAGAGTGCATATTGTGCAATTTTTCTGTTTCATTTTCCCACATAGCTTATGTCATAATTCTTAATCTTTGATTTACTGCCAATTTTCTGAAAACCTTTTCTTTTTGTTTCTCATATTCTTCTTTTTCTTCCTAGGTGGTTCTTGGACGTTCTTGGATATCGTAAGGACAGTTCCTTGTTTATCTTAAACGGAGTTTTGATGACACTGGTGTTCTTCGTGGTGCGAGTGGCTTGCATGCCCCTCTACTGGTATAAGGTGTACAGCATCTACGGCACAGAGTCATTCAGCCGTCTTGGACACATGCAGTTTGTCCTGGTGGCCACCTGCTTGGTGCTCGATACCATTAATATTTTCTGGTTTTACAGAATGTGTGCAGGAGTTCGAAAAGTCCTCACTTCCCATGACAAAAACAGAAACATTAAGACTCAATAAGACCAAAAAGAAAAATGTTGCCATCATCATTATTATTAATTTTTTTTCATTTCAGTAAAGATTAAAAAACAAAACAAAACAAAACCTACAGTATTCTAATAGCAGTAGTAGTGGTCATAGAAATTGTGAATAGTATTACAACTGCCATATATGATTGATTGGACCAATTGAAGTTTAAATTTTTTTTGATCATATATTGGATGGTCCTTTTAACCTGGGTAATCCTCAGGGTATCAAACTGATATACCCAGCAATAAATGATTGACATGTTAGTAAATTATTTCTGTAGGATAGAATAGGTGATGTACGGGTTTTTTGAACGGGTTTTTTGGGGAATGGGTTGGCAGTGTAGTTGGTGAAATAAGGTCACTGTTTACATTTCTTTTCTTCCTGAAGAAGACAACTTTTTATTTACGTTGAAGAGTTGTAGATTTGGGCTTTTGCATAATAGTATAAAATTTATTGTCATCAAAGAAATATATTTGGACCAATTTCTTTGCTGTCTGACATTTTATATATATATATATATATATATATATATATATATATATATATATAAATGACTATCCACTTCATTTATTGTTTGATAATTATATTTTTTTGAAAACTTAAGATAAAAAAATTCCGTCTACTAAACCAATATTCTTTTTCCAAATGGGAAATTTTTTTTTAGTGGGTGGGAATTGAGATTCAGCAAAAAACATTGAGGAAGGCTGCAGATCCCACTGGCTAAATTAATGTTTGAAAGAACAAAGATGCTCGTTGTAATAGCTCGTCAAATACCATTTTTGCCATCTCTCTTTTTTGTTCTATATTTTGATAGCAAGAGAATCCTATCAAATATTCCTTGTTATATGACATTGGATAGAAACCTTGCAGCCTTAAAGCAGTGGGAGAATGCAAATAGAATATGAGTAAATATATAATTTTGAGTGTTTCAGAAGAAAATATTAACCCAAAAGACAAGTTTTTATTTTTTTAATTTCACCCCAAGCAAGGCAATAAAGCCACTAAGACAAGGGATTACTGAGTGTGAAAGAATATGAAAAAAAGGAAAACATTGAGGTGAAAGAACAATAAATGAACAGCAATTATGTTAATGACTGACATTGCATTTAAATTTTTGCAGATGAAAGTTGATTAGAAAACAAAAAGCTGGAAGAGAATTCTACAATTGAGAAATGCAAGAGAAGAAACTATTAGCATAGAACTTAGTTTCATTTAGCAATTTCAACTGTAAAATGAGATCTAGATGCCAATCTAGTACTGCACTTACATTTATAAAGTTGAGGTGCCAAAGCAGAAATCTCGTCAGAATAATTGCTATGAAAATATTTACAGTAGGAAAGTCGAGATGCCAAGTCAGGACTGATGATATTGCATATTCTTCTTTGGGTTTTAACAAGAATTTCTAAATACATATCAGATGCACCAGACCAGATATGGCAACTATTCACTGCATGAACAAATGGTAGACTTATAAATGGATAAAATAGATTCTGGTGAGAGAAATTGTTTAGGTTGTAGGTTATACATAGGATTAAAAAGCATTTTAAGGTTTGCATAAAATCTATACACACTGCGTCCTCTTTACATAGGCAATGGCTTCAAGTTTTTGGTAGGTTGTGAATGTTGAGAAAACATTTAAAAGTGGTCACAATTGTTTTATGGAAATTTTCATCATTTGACATCTCAATGCTGTGAATGTTAATATGTGAAAGATTTTACTTCAAAATGGTATAATTCGAAGATTAATTCTCCAGTTTGGGAATTGTGAACTCATTTTCTGGAAAGAATGGAAAATAAAAAAAAAATAAAAATAAAAAAATGTGAATTTGTTTGAGGAATAGGTATGAGGTTTAGAGTAGAAAGAAAATTGACAGCACAAAGGAAATTGTAGCTTTTTTTCCCTCTGCCCTGCTACTTAGATAATTTTCAAACCTCCAGTATCTAAATACATAAATGAGATTAAACTTATGACATTATCATTTATCAGTAACCTTTAAATGGCCAGAAAAATGAAACACAAGAATCTGGGATGCACTGTAAAAATTTCAATATATTAGTAAAATCACCTAATGTAACTTAACTTTTTTATTTAAAAAAAAAAATATATATATTTAAAGTAACTAATGTATTTTTTTAATAAGCCAGTATTGTTTCAGAATCTTTCCTCAGCATTCATATTTTTTCATCCAAATATGAGATTTTTATTTATTTTGGATTATTGGCATCATGTATGAATGTGTGTGTGTGTATGCATATATACTTTTTTTCTTTTCTAAAAATTTATTTAGGAATGAATGGTGGCCCACAAAGTTTAATGACATATATCTTGATAGTATGTGATATATTGGCTGATATAATATAAAAATGTGTGTTCCTGAATAGGTTCTTTCGCTCAAAAGTAACTTTTGTCACCTTTTGATAACATGGTGTTAACCAGTACTTTGCAGAGAAGGCCATAAATGTATGCTGACATAATTCTTGCCATGTCGAGTTATTTTGATTAAACAAAGCTTTCAAGTAATATTTATTTACTTGCTCAACCTTCTCAATTTGACTTTTACATAAACAATTTTTATTTGTTTATTTTTTATTAAGTTCATAGAAACTTTCAATAAGCCCTACTCTTTAGATATAATGTGGTTTTAATTAGTTTTCTTTTTTTGTTCTTAAGCAGATAATAATATTTATGATCTTATTACAGTGAGATGTCAAATCACTTTCTAGAATCTTATCAAGTGATCAAAGAAAAATTTTTTTTTTTTTTTTGTTCAGGCTAAAAACATTTCAGCCCTTCATATGTAACAAAGTGAGTTTATTTAGAAAAGTGAACAATTGCTGTTAACCAATATTTTCTCGGAACATTATTAGATTAGTAAATGATAGGTTTATTAAATTGTCTCTTCTGCTATGTGTTGTGCCCTTTCAGGTCGTGGGCAATCATGACTCTCTGCAATTACTTGTCCTTTGTAGCTCTTAGTAAATTTTGTCTTACCTATCTCTCCTAATCCCCGTTCAGCCAACCATTTATACAAGCTCATTATGTAGGGTATATGCTGTTTTCCTCTGTCTTGCTTGTCTTCAATTTGTCCTGTGAGTGTCAAATTTTTTAAGCCCTCTTTCTTCATTATGTTCCCTAGAAATTTCAACTGTCTCCTTCTGATGTTAAGTATAAGTCTTCCTTTTGTTTCCATTTTCTCTAAAACTTTGTTGTTGCTCACATATTCAAATGTTTTTCATTAAGACCCAAGTGACTCTTACATCCTTTGCCACATTTGACACATGTAAAAGTTTTTGTATTAATGAAATTGTTGTATTCTGTTGGTGGGACATCAACATGACTTTGCAAATGGCTTCCTCATACAGGTAGGCCATATCACCTTGAAAAACTGGTTCTTGGATAATCACTGGTTAAGCAACAATGAGCCTCATCAGTATCTAAATGGGTGACCACTTGGAATACCAAGTACTGTAAGCTTGGATTTGCATTTACTATAATGGATAATGGTTTGGAACTGGAAATTGGAGAGCCAAGTTTCAATTCCAGTCAGGTTTGTTATATTCAGCTATGTGCAAATACCCTTGAGAAAGGTATGACTCTCTCCCCCCAGCTATGGGTTAATTAGTAGGACTCATATCAGTAAATCAATATTATCTTCAAAAAATATTTATAATCTAAAAATATTTTCTGGCTTTAAATAACTTGCAAAAGGTTGATAAGCCATAAAAAGCAAATCAATTGATCTTCATACTTGTAGATTTTGTATTTTTTTTTTCTCTCTGTTATGGTTAAATAGAACAATTTATTTTTTTCACTATTTAATCTTTCGGGTAATGTCATATTTTATATGTAGCCAATATCATCTCAGTAGGTCTCCTCCTTTGACTTATTAAAAGAATTGACTGAAGTCATTACAGTTGCCTTAAATTTACATCATCACCATCGGTCAAAAATTGAATTACAAATGAGGTATCAGAATTCTAGAGGCTTTGATTCACTGCTGATTTCTACCTTTTGCTGTCGTTGTTTATTATACAATCATATCTCTATCTCACACACACACACATACATATATATGAGAAAGTGCATGAAATAATCTTCATTTTAAAATGGTATGTCTATATTTGATTTAGGCTCAGTTACTACATTTTTTGTTGTCCATCTGTAGAAATGTGTTCAAAGGAATTAATGTATAATAGAAATGACATCTTGCCATGGAAATCCTGGCATGAAAATAGTTAAAACCTGCTGATATGACTCAAAACTGCTGGTTTTATATTGGTTTTTTGTTAACTGATGATCTAATGTAATCATACATATAAAAAAGAGACAAGATGTGAGACATTTTTTTACACATTCATTCTCAAACATCTCTAGAGTTTTCCCTCCAGTTTTTTCCTTCCTTATCAAGTAACATTCAGAATATATATAAAAGCCAGTGATCATTGCTTTGTCATACACAAAACTTGTCAGACTACCTTTTTGTCTATATCTAAAAGTGTTGGCCACATAAAACATTTTGCATATAACCCCAGAGTATGTCTACATAAAATAGAAAAGTAAAATTATTTTTATTTCGTTAAAACAAGTTTTAACCTTTTTGCCTGTCCTGCACATCATATATAAATGCAGAAAATGTGATTTCCATGGC
>OZ010586.1:4840268-4907768 GCA_963932145.1 Acanthosepion lycidas
CCATTATTGTGTTAGCCTTATTCACACATCATATTAAAACACTGGCTCCCAAACAATGCCAAAGTTAAACAATGTTGAGCCTGATCAGTACCTAGAAGGGTGACCAAATAGCAATATCAGGTGCTGTAAGCTTGGATGTGCAGGCGATGCAATGGACAATCGTTTGAAATTGTTAATTGGAGAGCTGAGTTCTAGTTCCTGTTGGGTTCTTTATATTTACTTAAGTTCAAATACCCTTGGGAAAAGTATGAATCCACCTCTTCTCACTCCACCTATGGGTTAATTAGTAAGACATATATCATTAAAACATTATCTCCCAAAAAAGTTCTTACAATGTAAATATATTTTCTGCCTTTAAATAACCTGCAAAAGGTTGATAAGCTGTAGAAAATGAATCTGTCAATATTAATATAGATTTGCTTGCATATTCATTTTTTTAAATATGTAAAGTTTGATGAGGATTTGATGGAATGATAAATGGCAATTTGGAAAACTGTTTTCCAAATTGTCTTTAGATATATTTACAATTTGTGTGTGTGTGTGTGTGTATATATATATATATATATATATATATAATTTTAAGAGTGCTCAATATCAGAGATAAAGACATTGCAAAGTTAAATATAGACTGATGTTTGAAATTGCCTTTAAAAACCTTCAAAAAAATCTTTAATATCCTGGACTTTACAAGCTCTTTGGCATTAATTTTCAAATTTCAGAACTGGCATTTGAAGGCCAATGCTACAAATCTTTTAAAATCTTTGATTTTAAAGGTTTTAAAACATCAGTCTGTATTAATGTTTTTAAACACACACAAATGATGTGTTTGTTTGTGAGTAAAGTTGCATGAGGTTTCAGTGAAATGTTAAATATATAACACAATTTGCAAATTTGCATTGGCATGTTTTACCAATGAACCTGACATAATCAGAAAAAGAAATTTATTTCAATAGATTTTGTTTTTGTAAAATAAAATTATTTTTCTGATGATGCCAATTTGTTAGCAAAACATGTCTAAGCACAATTTTTTTTCCAAATTGTTTTGTATGTCAAAAAAATTTATATATATATATATATATATATATATATATATATAAATAAAATATGTGTGTGTTTGTGTGTCTTACAAACTTTCTATTGTGCATTGTCTGTTATTTTGCTCTTCTTTCGAAGGCGGTGTTCCGTTCTCTTTCCTCTCTATATGTTCTGCTATGCTTGATTCAGTTGTCTTTTCTTTGCTTAATGGAAACTAATCTCTCTATTTTGTTTGGTTTGTCATATGCCACCCATTTTCCTAATTGAAAATGTACAAAGTAATACTTTGTACATTAGTGTTTAGTGCCAAGAAGGAAAAAATGATTTTATAATTTCCAGTTGTCAAGGAAATATTGTGATTTCTTTTATTTAATCCATTTTTTTTTTTTTTTTTTTTTTAAAGGAATGTTGATATCAGTCCTTATCTTGTTTTATATATATATATATATATATATATATAGGTTGATTTATTTTAAAATAGACATCTTCAAGCTCCTTCTCTTATCCTTGTTATTGCTTAACAGTCAGAAACTTTAATCTCAGAAAAGGCTGAAATGTGGCAAAATGAATATTCAAAATTCTGGCCTTTGCCTAAGTTTTAACACTGGTGATAGTGGTGAAAATACGAAATTATGTCAACCACTCGGTTATCGGCTTGAGATTTGGATAGCATTCGTAAAATTTGGTTTATTAACCTCATTGATTATAATTCTGTGTCGAGTTTGAAGCTAGATAAAACTAGTCATAACTGCTGGCACTTTAGCGATTATTTCCCTTTGAGAGTTACTTCCCTTTACTTTATTGAGTTTATTTTTTTATTTTTCACGTTTCAAATCCACCAAAAAAAAAAAAAAAATTTTGAAAAGAAAATGGAGGAAAATAAAATGTTTACTCTTAACAAGGACAATTTTTTTTTTCTTTCCCTATTTTTATTTTTTTCTTTCCCTATTTTTATTTTTTTCTTTCCCTATTTTTATTTTTTAGTATAATTAAAGAAGAAATAAGGATAAAAACGGATGTGCCCAGAAGCAGGCAAAGTAAATTCTTTTAAATGATTATTGAAATTTTTGTGAAATCCACATCCAAGGAAAGATAACTTCAATGTTGGTGGTCAATATAATTTTATTTGCTTCTATATCATTTTCCATTTTGTTATGACTGTATATATTGCTTCTGGATTTATAAAAAAAAAAAAAAAAAGTGTGTGGATGCATACTAAGAATAATTTTATTTTCCTTACATTTTTGTACAATGCTGAGTTTCATGCATATGGTAATTGTCAGGCACTGATTGAAGTTTTCAATGTGCCTGGCATTTGCCATGTGCATGAAACTCAGCCGTACCCAATGTTGTGTGTGTGTGTGTGTGGGGGGGGATGTTTATTTATTATTGCTATAAATTTTAGCTCTTATTATACATCAAGCACTGTTTTATTCCTACTAGCACCCACTGTGCTATTTCATTCATATATATATATATATATATATATAATACACACACAGGGATTTTCCAAGCATAGCTTAGATGTGGCACAAGGCCGAAAGTAGGGTGCACCCAGTGAGGATCAAACTTACTACTCAATTGTAATTGTCCTAGTGAGACAAACTTGCTAAACATTACACCGCCTTGAGGTGCCCACACACACATACATATAAGTGTTCAAACTGAGACAGTGTGTGTACTGATTTGAAACTTCTTGGTTCTTTCTTTAGGTAATAGATATGCACATAATAGAAAGCGGATTCAATAAAATAGGGACGAAAAACATAGCACAAAATGTTTGGTTTGCTTAATCCATTTTCCATACAACCAGACATAATCATGTTTAATCTCTACACACGTGCATGCATATGCATTATTCTCCAATGTGTCTTGTGATTATTTGATAAATCTCACCAATGTAGTTTTGTCTGTCCAATCTATCTTATGGATATTTTCTGAAGTTAAATGATGTTTCAAAGATTGTCCTTCCTTGGAAATTTACAGCGATGCAAACGGCCTTCATTGAAAATCACTAGAATGCTTTGACTACTGGCACTGATGGAAATATGTAACAATCATAAGACCCATGTAGATGTTTAATTTTGCCTAACTTAATATGCAGCACCCAGTGACGCTACCCATTAATCAATAATCCACCCTCCCCCACCAATCATGTTTTGTATTACTAATATCACAGATAATACTGTGACTTGGAAAATTATTTTTTCATTAAATTTTTTTTTTTTAAGGCCTTAAACATTCAAATAATTAATAAGTTACTTTCCTTGGACTTCATTTGATAATTTGGAATGTAATTTAATGTGGAAAACCAAGTTTTTTTCACCTTTCTCTCTATAAATATATTTACCCAATATTTATTTTTATTTAGATTATTCTTATTTTTTTATTCATACCTTTTTTTTTTTTTTTTTTAATTTTTATTTTGCTTTTCTTAAAAATCAAAAACAAAAAAAAAAAAAAAAAAAAAATCTTTTATGATGAAAGGAAAAACAACACATAGTGGCTAAATGGCAAAGTTTTGGAGATTATGGATTGTCTACTTTTATTTTAAAAAATCCAAACTATAAGTAATTTTTTCTTATGGTGAGTTTTAATTTTTGCTGCTGATTCTGTTCCTGACCTGCTGAGTTTAAAAATCCTTAATCTCCAAGGTGTCTTGAGATTTGTTTGTTTGTTTTTTTTTTTTTTTTTTTTTTTTGTTTTTTTTTGTATTTTCCAAAGTTTCCAAATTCTATCTGGTGCTGGTTACATTTTAACAAGCTTCTATTTCTGGTGAAGCTTTAAAAGATTTTCTACCAAGATTTTTATTTGTAATTGAACGTGAGAAATGTTTCCTCACAAATCTTATCATTTATTTTTATTTTTTTGTTTTTGTTTCAAATGCTTTTATTCTCCAGTCCATCTTGTGGGTGAAATTTAACCTGTTTCTGAATTTGCTATTTTATTTTATTTCAAAACAGACAAATACTTCATGCCAGGGAGGCTCTGGAGAATATCACGAAAGGAAAGTGAATGAAGCACCAAAGATGGTTCATTTTTTTTTTCTTTCTCGAATCCAATTCGTTAATTTTTTTCTTGTTTTAATAGAATTAAGATTGCCAAACAGTTAATCTTTGTAAATTTTAGAATATTTAGATTTACATTCTAAGTCATTAGTTATTTTCCTTATCGATCACACTTTTTTCTGCTTTTCTAAAACAATTTTTTTTTTTTTTTTTTTTTTTTTTTGCAACGCATTTGGTGGTATTTAGAACTTTTTATTTTTCTCTCTTATTACTTTTAGGAAAAATGAATAGAAAAGACAAAACTTTTTCTAAATATAAATAATATAAGATAATCACCAGGAGGAAAGAAAAGGTTTTATAAGGTTTTTTTTTTTTTTTTTTTTTTTTTTTTTTTTTTTGAATTTGAATTTGTATCCAAGGACACTCCTTTCTGTTAGGTTGTTTCATTTTATCTTTATTAAATGGTGCCTTTCCATATTTTTTTTTTTTTTTTTTTTTTTTCAAAACCTTTTCCTTTCATGTTCGTTTTTTTATTTTTATTTTTTATTTTAGATTTGAATACAATGTTTTTGTTTAAAGATCGAGTATTATATTTTTGTTTCTTTATGGGGGTGACGATGAAATTTGAAATATTTTCCTTCAATTTTTTCTATGTGAGTTTTCTTATTTTTCTTTTTCATGCTTATAAAAATTTTAATTATTTGGGATGCAAGAGACCTTATATCACTTTACCAACCTTCATTATTTGAAACCTTAAAATAACTATAGATACCATATTACTTCAAGCATTATTATAATTTATACTTGTATTTGAAATAGATGCCCCATTTTTTATTTTAAACAGTTTAAATAACTTTTGTCTATATTTCTGAGATGAGGTTTTGTGATTATTTTAATTGTTTGTACTTATTTACATCATTTGGATTGTTACTTTCATTTTCATTGCCATGTTCAAAACATTTCAGCCATTGTATGCTCTGGCCTTCTTCAGATTATTGGAATTTCAAATCAAACTCATTATTTTGTCCACTGGGGTAGATTATTCTAGTTCCATGTGCTATGCTTCTTCCAAATATCTTGGTTATTTCTCTTTAACTCAACTCATCAAGTTTTTGGGGTTCACCACTGCTGTGGCCTGGTATTGAACTCGTAACCCTTTGGATCTAATCATTGGAGCTAACCAACATCTTTATCCACTGGGCCACATGTCCTTCAGGACATCTGTGTAAGAAAGTTGGAGAGTTGAGTTAAAGGGAAATAATGTAGACCTCAGGAAGAGGTATGGCACGTGGAACTAAAATAATTTACCCTGGTGGGCAAAATAAAGGGATCAGTTCAAAATTCCAGTCACCTGAGGTAGGCTGGAGCATACAATCATATGAAATGTCATGAATATGGCAATGAAGATGAGGACAGCATTCTGAACAATGTAAATAGTTTAAATAACCGTTTAAAATTAAACATTAAAAAAATTATTTATATATGACAAAATGGAAAAAGTTTTTGTGTCATGCATTTCATCTCTTAGGTCTTCACCGGATGAGGTTTATGTATATTTGATGCTAGTTCATCGACGGTAAATTTGCATCCGAATTCTTCCATTTCACCATTCTTGGCAGATCATCTATTATCACAATGTTGGATATTTAATAACAAAGACGATGGAACAAAAAAGAATTTAAATTAAATTGTCAAGATTATGAACTCAAAAAACATGAAAAATAAATTATTTTTTTAAATTAGCAATTCCCAGCATCTCTTGTTCATGTGCATGTGTAGCTGCATCAACATAAACAGACCTAGTCCAATGAAGGCCTTAACAAAAACTTTTTCCATTTTGTCATATATATATATATATATATATATATATATAAATCAAGAAAAATCCTTAAAGTTTCATTTCGGTTACAATTTAGTTCATGAATATTGCTATAGTCAACTCTTTGAACCAAAAGTTCTTAATAAATGGAGACAATTCATCTGGACTGATATACTATATTGACAATATTCACAAAATAAATTATACACAAAATGGATCTTTAGGTTTTTGATTTATTATTATAATGCCCTGTATGTTACATTGAGCTCTCTTTGGATTAATATCCTCCTTGGAATTACCCTTCCCAGTCACAAATTGGTATTTGAGATATATATAAATAAAGGCTCAAACACTAAAATTCCATGGTTATAATTTATTACATTGGAATCATAATCCCAATCCAATTCATCAGACCTACAAATTCAAAAAGCTTTGTAGGTCTGATGAATTGGATCATGATTACAATTCCAGTGTAATAAATTATAACCTTGGAATATTAGTGTTTGAGCCTTTTATATTGTTACTCTGTCCTGGATATTAAATTCTACCTGGATTCTATCCTCTTGGGAATTTATATATATATATATATATATATATATATATATATATATATATTATATATTACTAATATTATCAATATATTTATATTATGTTTTTATTTTTTTTTCTCTCTCTCTCTTAAAGAAGTAAAAATAGTACTTCATAATCTACTTCTGAAATAGATGACATTTGCTAAAATTATCTGTAATCTTAGTTGGTTTTGTTTCACTAGCCTTAGCGTTTTCAAGTCCTTCCATTTTCATGCCTTTAACTCTTATCTTTTGTAAATAAAATCTTGAACTTTTTCAAAATAAGTCATCTTGACTTAGCTATTCTATAATGTAAAACAAAATATGACTTCATCGTTCACCATCACACAAAACTTTCTTTTTCTCTTAATTATATTTTGTAATATTATTGTAAGAGGAGGTTATATTTTTATTGATTACCTTCTGTCACCTTAACAATTAGGACAGATTAGTCTACTAATTGCTTTTTGGTTCTTTTGTTTTCTGTTAATTTTGTTTTGAATACTGCTACTTTTAAAAAAAGCAGGATTCTTTCTTACAGTAGAATGAATTCTGTCAATTAAAATTTCTTGATTATTCAGGCTGAAAATATAAGCAGACCAATTGCAAAATTACTTGAATATTTTTGTTGCCTGTCTTTTTTTTTTTTTTTTTTAATTTAAACTAGTGCGCAAATAGTCAAAGTTCTTCATTGGAGAACAGCTTTGTATAAAATGTCCATTGGAAAAGCTGATAAAATTTTTTTACCTTTGTTGACCATCAAAATAAAGTTGTACTTCTAATCACCTAAAACAAAAGATAACATTTCTGATTTAAAGAAAGAAAAAGAAATTATTTAAATTAGGTTTAAATATTCTTTTTCTCTATCTGTCACTGATACAGTCAAAAGCTTTCTTTGCGGGTGGAGATCAATGAATTAAAATATATATTTGAACTCTTTGAATTTATTTGTATCTTGCTGTTTGGTTGGCATCAATTGAGTGGAACACTCTTCTATTTTTAGAATACACTTATTTCAGTATTAATTCAAGCCCTCAATATATATTCAATAAAAACTGTTTTAAATCTGCAAGTAAATCTTAATAACTGGGATAAAATTTGTGCTGTCAATTATTACTTTAAACCTGTTTATATTAACAAAAATTTGAATTATTTTAGTCAGGTAAACTAAATATTTAAAAAATGTCAAACAGTGACCTTTATCATGCAATGTCAACCATTGACACCTGAACTACCATTTATAGGTAGTCGGGAAATGTGGGTAAGTAAATTTTCTTTTTTTTAAATTTTTATTATAGAAAGTGAAGATAGAAACTGCTCATAATAAATTAAATTTTTTTTTGCTCATTTTAGAAAATTTACTGAAAAAAAAAATTGGTTAAAAAAGCCATTTTTCTCATCTGAAAACTTTTAATATTGTACTTTTTAATCAAATTGAAAAAAAAGCTTTTTTTTTTTTTTTTTTTTTTTTTTTTTGATTGTGTGTGTGTGTATTTTTAATTTTTTTTTTTTTCTGTAGAATGAAAGAAGTGAAAAATGCATGAGAAATAAATGACGTTGCGCTATGTGTCAACTGATTGATCTCATTATTGAAATGGAGTAGGACAGAATGTGAGTGAAAAAAAAATGTTTTTCTTCACCTCCTCCTCCTCAAAAAAAAAAAAAAAAACTTAAATTTTTTGCCTCTTTAAAGCATGAGATAATGCTTTTATGTAACTGGAAAAAAAAAAATCAGTCTATAAAAACAAACTTTTTTTTTCCTTGCACCTATGCCCCCACCCCCCAAAAAAGAAACAGGTTTTACTTCTAAAGGATTTCTTTCTCTTCTACATTTGAAATGAAGAAAGCAAACATGAACACTACAGGGACCAGGAATTTGTATTAGTTGTGATAAAACTCAGTGGTATCATAAATGGTATCGTCTTTGGAATGGAATCTGGAGATGGTGGCAAACCATCCATCTCATGAATTGTAGCTGTCTTTGTTTAGCTCACATTAACAAACTTTTCTCTTTTCCACCTGTCATGTTGCGCTTCATTACTGATCTTACTGTACTAGCAGTTTGTAGTCTGGCACAAGGCCACAATATTTGTGCACCCAGCAAGCATTGAATTCTTTACAGTAGTCTGACCAGTTTTCTAACCATTTCTATGCTAGGCATCCTAATTAATTATACTCTGTCTGCTACTCTTGAATAAGGGGAGCAGTTGAAATAATTTTGTGAAGATTTCTAAGATATTTTTTTTTCTTTAATAGTAACGTTCACCCAATACAAAATTTGAAAGCTACTCAAGTTCAAGTGTTACTGTTAAAATGGTTATGGTGAACGAGCTGTGTAATATAAATGAAAGAGGAGGTGGTAGGAAGTGAAGATTATGAGGATAGATAAAAACTGATCATCAACTTGAAGAGGTTAGCACTGTTTGCTGTTATGGAATTGTAATAAATGATGTGTGGCAGTAGGGGTGGGGTCATTTAAATTTATCCCCCCTCCCAATTATTTAAGAGGCGGTGAGAACCAGTTTCACTAGTCTAGCCAAGGCTAGTGGGATCAGCTTGCTGATCTTCATGCTTTATAGATTTACTAAGCTGGCCTGGCACAGGGCTACTGTAGTGGAGCACTTAGTGATCATTAATGTTGTATGCACTCTAGCTTCTTACTGAGGGCAAAAGTAAGAGTTCAATCTTCTGATCTATACAGTAAAACTGTAAATTTTCTCTAAAGGACTCTACTTTGATGTTCATTTACAGTGATGACTTTCACACAGTATTCATCTTTTCAAGGCCACTCAAATGTGAATGAAAATAGGCCCCACAAAATATACAGAATATATTTACAGTGTCACTGAAATTTTGCAAATCACTTTTCACATTCAAGAATATATAATGATTTGCGCAAAGTCTCAAATAAAGGCTTTGTTGTCAGCTCTGGTTTAGCTTGGAAAACATTCTGCCAAGCCACAGTAGCTCAAAATGCTGCATCTCACATGCAACTCTATTACATGCTATTAGTAAATGATAGGTCATATATATTTAGTACCGAGAATCCCTTGACAATAAAAGTAGGTTATTTGGGGTATTGAAGAATGTGACTTGAATCTGGTCACCTGTTGTTAATGAATAAGGTTTCCACAACTGTCATAGGTTACAGAGAATTGTAAAAATCATGTAAATTTTAGAACATGACACAAAATGCTCTTGAAGGCCATCTCTGATTCAGACCGTTTCTTGCTATGTCACAAAGAGTGATGAAGGACTGTACTGAGCCAAAGTAATAATGATGACAGGTCAGTGGTCTCTTGAAAGCAGAAGCCAGATGCTCTTGATGGTTAATTTTTGAGTTTTTCTTCATAATTATCTTCTTTTTTTTTTTTTTTGTTACTGGTAGTTGAAACAGTCTTATACAAATAGTTGAAGTCTTATTTTATGTAATTCTAAAAAAAACACTCTAGTTTCTAGGAGGAAGTTTTATCATCTACATTCAGAATAATGTCTGTATCTTTGTCATTATTATTATTACATTTCGACTGTTGTGCATTCTGGCCTTCTTCAGGTGTCTACATTCATTTACGCACAAATAAACTTGGAGAAAGGTATGAATCCACCTCCAGCTATGGGTTAAATAGTAGGACTTATATCTGGAAAGATCATTGTTATTCTCAAAAAATATTCTTAATGCAATATTCACCCACAAAAAAGGGCCTTTTCCACATCACATTAAAATGCTGGTTCCTGCATAATCACTGAAGTTAAGCAACATCGAGTCTGGTCAGTATCTAGATGGGTGACCATTTGGGAATACCAGGTTCTGTAAGCCTGGATGTAGGGGTGGTGTAATGTATAATGGCTTGGAATTGTTAATTGGAGAGCCACGTTTCAATCCCCATTGGGTTTATGTTCATTTGTGTTCAAATACACTTGGGAAAGGTATGAATCCACTTATTCTCCCCCAGCTATGGGTTAATTATCTCCCCCAACCATTAAAATATCTTGCATTCTAAAAATATTTTCTGACTTTAAATAACCTGCAAAGGGTTGATAAGCTGTTAAAAAAACAATCAATCACTTACAAAAAAAAAAAAAGAGAAGAATTATTGTTACAATCCAAAATATGTTTTGGCTTTAAGTAACCTACAAAGTGTTGATTGGTCTTCTCTTTTTTTTTTTTTTTTTTTTTTTTTTTTTTAAAAAAAAAACAAAAAAAAAAACAGCAAATACACATAAATTCTTCTGGGGGTCTGTTTATCTGGATAACCTTCAGGGACTTTTGGAATGAACCCTTTAATGTATAGGGGTAGATTGATCTCATTACACTGTCCATCTTGTGAATTTGGTAGTATATTTATTTTGATTTCAATCCCTGGGCTGGATAGTTCAATCTCGGTGGAAACAGGACACTAGTAATAACTGATCAGTGCTAAATATGCAAACCAGATTTCCCTTCGACTTAGACGGCAGAATGAGAACACAATCTACGACAGTAAAGTAAATAAAGGCTTCCGTTTAAAACTCCTTGAAGGTTAACTGGATTGAAAGATACTTGAACAAGGCTGGAGAGCACAATGGCCAGAATGTAATCAACAGAAAAAAGATGAGGATATTAGTCTGTGAATAATGTACGTAACACTGTATTGATCAGAAATGAAATCATTGTTCTTTAGAAGACATAGCTTATTGTAGTGTTTTAATATTTTGGAAAAAAAACTGATTCTTTTTATTTTTTTGCACTTTTTTTTTTTTTTTCTCTCTCAGTTTTGTAGTAGAAGATCATCATAAAGAATATGGAATGACGTTCCTTTGCTGGTTTAGTCTAAAATTCACTCAAAGTTTAGTACTTTGAAATCTGTAATATTGATGACCTCCACCTAGTCTCCATCTTTTAGAGGAGAAAAAAGAACAAAAACTAATATGTTTGTCTCGCAAATATTGACTTGCTGTTGGTGTTTGCAAAGAGGAGGGGGACTGGTTTGTGCCAACTATTTAAATCTGCCTCTACCCTATTAGCAAATAAATAAGCTAGAATTTTTTTTTTTTTCTTTTTTGTTATAGAAGACTTGCTGAGTGCATCATTCATTTGAATAATGTCATCTTTGCTGTGACAGAATCAGAGTAACCCCTGCCAAATATGATTGACCTCACAAATACTACAAACAAGAAGCTAGGAATGAAATTCAAACATTTTAAGAGGAGATTTTATAGTAATTTATTTTTATATTTGATTTATTTTTTAAAAGGTTTTGTATCATCAAAATGTTTTTAATGACTGTAATTGATGGCTTATCACATCATGTCCCTTTATGTCACCCTCCCCACTAAAAATGTCTTAAAAATATATATATATATATATATATCCCAAGTGTTATATACAAAGTTAAATATCTGGTCAGTTACCAATATTTGTATCTAGTCTCATTTTGTGATCCATAATATGATTTGTAGAAAAGTTCTCAGGTCAATCCATTTCTCAAAATCTTACTAAATGACTAAAACATTAGATTTTTTTTTTTTCTATGGACTTCTTGATTGGGTCATGAAACTTTCAGCATACATTTATTTACAACACTATATATATATATATATATATATATATATATATATATATATATATATATATATATATATATATCTCCATATATTTTTAAGAAATTCGACAAATAGAAAGTGTCTCATTGAAAGTAGATTTGATTATGTGTTTCACCATTTAAGGCTTCATCAAATCCAAAAGCAAAAGAATTGTGTTTATTTGTGCGTTTAAAGAAAGAATCATTCTGAAAATGAGATGACAATATGACTTTAATTTGATACAAAAAAGCTGGGAAAATATATGAACAACTTTTGACGTCTACTAAGAATTATAAAGAAAAAATACAGAATAAATATGAACGGCTTTTTCAAAAGTCACTCACTCTTTCTTTAATGAGAAATGCTGGCTTAAGGAAAAAGTAATATGATTTATTATTTAAACACACATTTCTTTCATTTTTGGATCTGATGATGCCTTGAATAATGAAATGTGTAATCAAATCTACTTTGAATGAGACGCTTTCCATTTGTCAAATTTCTTAGAAACCTTGTCGGGATTCTATATCCTATTTTAAACACATATCTATACATGTTTGTATAATACTTTTTTATCACTAGAAAAAATATATAGCATTTAAGAACAAGTCTTTTCACTCTGTATCAGAAAATCTTTTTCTTTTTTTTTTTTTTTTAAAGGAACCTCTTGATATTGCATAAGTAAGATACATTTAAATATACTCATCTATTAAAAATCAGTCTCATCTATTATGATCGCTTCCATTTTACTGTAGAGAATCAATAATCTTAATTTGGGTTTTGTTTTAATATTTCAAAATTATTGGAAATAAACTTGAAAATGCAGGGAAACTTAGTTTTTTATAAGTTCAATGCATCTGTAAAAATTACTGAAATGCACTTGCTTTTTTTTTTTTTTTTTTTTAAACTCTGAATAGTTTGTGCATAAACAAGTGTTAAACATTTAAATGTAAATGTTGGAAGTAATGGTGGGGGGGGGAGTTTTGTTTGCCATCAAATACAGTGTTAGCTTTCAAAGTTATGGTTGTCTGGATTTCTGGAATGAGGAGTTACTGTTTATGTTTAGATCAGCGTCCTCCTCTTTGTTGCAATCATGTTTCAACCTTTGTGTTATACGTCCTTCTTTTTGAAGATTACCTGGATCAACCGACACCTGGGGAAGGCCAGAGAGCACAATAGCCAAATCTTGGTGGTAATAGCAACAAGGATGAGCAAATTGATCCAAATGTAAATAGTGATTATTGGCATCTTTTTTTAATTTTTTATTATTATTGATCATGGCTCTCCCTAATATCTAGGTTGCCATGATTAATCTTGGGATTAAATATTGGCATAAGTGTTTAAGTTTATTTTATTTGAAGAGAAGACTTTATTGTTAACCCACGCTAAAAAAAAAAAAAAAAAAAAAAAAAAATTAACTCATTGGTGTTTTTGTACAGTCATTGTTTTTTCTTTATTTTTTTAATTTTCTAAATTTATTCCTAAAACTTATTTTAGTAATTCTGGACACTTGAAAAGCTTGAAATGTTTGATGATATAAAACATCATTTAAAAAAAAAAAATATATAATTTTTAATTATTTTCCTTCATTAAAACTCTACATTGGTATATTTATTTTTTTTATTTGTCACATAGGAAAGGGTGCTGAAAATCAAAACTTTTTAGCACTTGCTCGGACATATTCATAGTTCTGTCATGCACCACATGTAAGTAAATATGTATGTATACATAAGTATTAAAATATACAATTGTTTGTTTTTATTTTTTGTTGATTTATCGAATGAATGGATTTAAATCTCATCTAATAGAATGGTATGAGAATGTAAAATCTGAACACCAAACCATCCTTTGGTTCCTGGTTGGAGAATCTAAAATGTTACTTATGCCAATTCATTCAGGTGGATTATTTCAGACACTGAATTGATGGAGCTTGGAGAGATTTTTTTTTTTTTTTTGTCTTTTGGAATTAAAAATGTTTATTATTCCACTAAATCTTTATTGATTTATTTTTTACCTAGTATCTTCATCTTTGTAGTTTTGAATACAATTTCAGGGTCTTCCATGTGTTATATGTCAGTCTGAGATGAAGTATTGCCATTTTCACCAATTAGCAGGCCAAATATCCTTGTTTATATATATATATATATATATATATATATATATTATTATAAAATGCAGATTGTGTGTGTCTGTAACGTTTATGTATTGGATCGGATTTCCTACATTTTTCAACCGATTTCAACAAAACTTCACATTTTTTTTTTTTTTTTTATTGCAGGTAGTGTTTCTTATTGTCTTGCACACTTTTTTCTTTATTTTTACATTCAGAATGCTTTAAAAATTCCATTTACAAGACAATTGTTTATAATAAAATTCTATTCAATCGATAGACTCATAACGATTGAAAACAATGTTTTTGTTTGAGTTTGGGTTTGACCAATTCATAAAAAAAAAACAACAAAACAAAACACTAATTAAGACATGCGTGTCCATCAACCTTAAACAATAATCTAACGATCTCTACTGATTGTACGAATCCAAACATCGGATAATTCTTTATCTTTAGGGAAAGATAATTCCATGTACTTTAGGGTCGTTTTTATAATTCCCTTTGCAATTTGGTACAAGGCATTTATAAGGAATTTGTTCTATTTGAAATTAATTCAATATTTAAAAGAAAGTATTAAGAAATAATTTAAAAGTGCCGACGTAAGAAATCTGATAGACAAAAAACAAAAATATTTCAAAGATGATAATTATTAAGTACTTGTACCTGACTTTTCTGCTTGATTCCTTTTTCTTTCTTTTTTTTGTTCATGCAGGTGAGTCTTTTATGAGGGGGGGGGGGTCTGTGTGTCTTGCTTAGGGGTTTACGAGAATTTTCATCGTCTCAGTGGACCTCGATTCATAATTGACTTTTTAAACTTCAATAATAGTCCACACGTAGGTGCCTTTTCGGGCGCCAAGGTCATCCCCCTCCTCCCCTTACGGACGGCCTCCATTACACGCAACAATATATGTCACTCTCCATTCACCTAAGGTTTGTGTTGCGGTTACCGATTCTTTCCCCTACTTTAATGACAGCGATATCTACCGTGATTTCCTCTTTCACCGATTTGTTTAGAGAGTGGAACGTCCCACAAGGTCAACCATCTCTACTGCGCGACTCGGGCGTGCTTTCACACTTTTGCGTTTATTGTTGCCCACATGCACGTACTTGGCTTACTTTATTCGCCAACTTCGGACAACTCAAGTTGTTAATTACGTGTTCTAGCTGCTTTTTTTTTTTTTTTTTTTTTTTTTAGTTCCAACCCAACCCTACACACGTTAGCCAATTGGATTTACCCTTGGTTTACCTTTTTAAATTTCCACTTTTTTAGTTTTGAGTTCCCCTTTAGTAACATCTTACTTATTATAAAACACAGATTGTGTGTGTGTGTGTGTCTGTACGTTTATATATTGGATCGGATTTCTTACATTTTTCAACCGATTTCAACGAAACTTCACAGGACTACGTAAAATTACCTTGCGGTGGTTCTAACAGCGCCAAAAATTGGAAAAACACAATTGTTTTTGCACGAAATCAATTTGAAAGCACGGTTAAGTGTATCGCATCCGGCCGGAAGTTACTGACGGCTACTCAAACGTCCGAATGCCATTAACTTCCGGTGACTCAGCGTTTATTTTCAGAGAACGATACACAAAAAGTAAACAAATGAAATCTAAACATACACAAGTCCTCCTAACTAAAAAATAATAACCGGAAACTACTTTAAATACACATGGTGCCCAAAAAATTTTCTGTATTCAAATAAGTAAAAATCATAAATTGTAAAAGATTAGAGAAAGGCTACTGAATAAATAAGATTTGTTAGATCATCTTAAAACGCAGATTGTGTGTGTGTTACGTTTATAATATATTGGATCGGATTTCCTACACTTTTCAACCAATTTCAACAAAACTTCACAGGACTACGTAAAATTACCTTGCGGTGGTTCTAACAGCGCCCAAAATTAGAAAAACAATTGTTTTTTCACAAAATCAATTTGAAAACACGATTAAGAGGCATTAATGAAAGGGGGACAACTCACTTCGAGTTATACTTATAAAACCCACGTTGGTTGTTTGTGTGAATTAAGACATGCGTGTCCGTCAACCTTAAACAAATAATCTTTGTCAATTTTATTTTTCAGTCTTTATGATAGCCGATACTTGATCTATCTCTTCCTGTTGCATCCCCGGGCTCTACTGCTAGTGTGTGTGTATATATATATATATATATATATATATATATATATATATATATATATATATATATATATATATAATGCAAAAAGGAAGACTGAAAAGTAAAACATAGACAACAAAAAAAATACTCGAATCAAAATCGAATATGTAAAGCTAAAATGCCAATCACTTGCCTGAGGAAACCTTATGGTCAAAACCCAGGTTGTGAGGTTGGTTGGTATTTTAGACCTTTCTTATATATTTTATAGTAAAGAAAGAATGAGATATATAATCCGGTGATCTTATTGATATTTTTTATTTTTACGAAACAGTGCTTAATGTAAATTTACAGAGCATAAATATTATAAATTAACTGATTTAAAAATAGGGTTTAGCAATGAAACCATATTTTAAATCAGTTAATTAATAATATATAATAAATGCGAAAATGTGTGTGTATGTAACAGTTTTTCAATTAAAGGGACACAACTCTGAAAATTTCTTGCATCTGGAGCCATGTTCAAAAATTCAGCCTGAAAACAAACATGAGTTAGAATCATAGGTGACCTTGAAGCAGGAAGATTTGCTGTTGCAGCTTGGCAATGGGGCAACCAAACATGAAGACATTTCACTTGCGAATGGTTGTAGTTTCAGTCTCAAGTATCCAAAATTTGATTAACTATGTTTATCCAAACATTAAAAACCATTTCATGGTTTCAAACTGGCTTTGTCAGAGGGCCATATTAGCTCCCAAGACTCAAACTGTGGATCGTATCAACTGTGAATTTCTTCAAGAAATTACAAAAGAAAGCCTGAAGCACTTTTCAAATGACACTGGTTGAACAAATGCAGGCAGTGAATTATCCAATAGACCTTCTTAAACTCATTGTATTCCTCCTGGAGTGCCATCAGCCAAGCTGGAACTAAAAAAATAAATAAAAACAATAGTGTGCCAGTTATGCTATTGAGAAATCTGTATCCTCCAAAGGTTTGTAATGGGACAACGTTAATTGTCAAGAAGATGCTTCCTCATCTCTTGGAAGCAAAGATCCTTACTGGTCCAGGAAAGAATTTTAATTCCAAGAATCCCCTTAATTCCTCGAAATGTTCCTTTAAAAGACTTCAGTTTCCAGTGAGAGCAAGCTATGCAATGTCAATCAATAATTCCAAGGGACAATCATTGAAGGTCAGTGGACCTCATCTGCTGGAAACCTGCTTTTCTTATGATCGGTTTTATGGTGGTTGTTCAAGAGTTGGGAATGGAAACAAGCTATTTGTAATGACCCCAAATGGGGAAAAACAAAGTTGTTTGCAATAAGTTCCAAATAGACAAATTGTACAGTTGTTTAGATGAAAACTGTTGTTTGAAAAATATTGTTCAAGTTTAATAAGATTTAATATGTATTCAATGCACGAAGTGTCATTGTTGGGCCAAAGGCCCAATCAAGAGTAATCCGAACTTTTGCTAGGTTAAATGCTGGTCACTATGGCGGCTTTTAAGCTAATATATATATATATATATATATTTATATATATATATATATATATATATATAATGGAAGTGGAGTGATGGATTGAAGAATTGGAGAGCTGAGTTTGAATTCCAGTCAATTTTGTTACATTCACTTATGTGCTAATACCCTGTGAAAGGTATGAATGCATCTCTTCTTCCCCCCAGCTATGGGTAAAATAGCAAGACAGACTGGGTCCTGCAACCTTGGGTGCTGAAAGGTCTAGGAGAAGGAAAATTCTGAATTCAAAACATGTGGAGGGACATTTGGGGACCTTCTGGCATACTTTGCACCAGTTCTCTGCATTTAGCCCTTTCAAAGTGTGATTGGTTCTACACAAGCCTTCACCACTAGAATCAAATGATATGTGCAGGTGCTAGTCTGACTTGGTTCTAAGAACTGAGCTGCGTCATACGTCTAGAAACAACAGGACACCTCAGTGTGTGCGTATATATATATATATATATATATATATATATACACATACACACACATTGAGGTCAGCACCTAGTGTTGACAGTCTGTTTCATGCTTGAACACAATCTTCAGGCAAAAAATTGCGTGGAAATATGAAACCGACTTGCTACTCAGTGTTTACCTCCATGTTCACTCTTATATGCATACACGATCAATCTTTGATATTGAGCATTTTTACCCATAAATACAGCATACCATAAAACTATTAAAAATATATATACATATATTGCATGACACACACTTTGGGTCCTCTCCAGTCATTAGAAAAAAAAAGTTATCCGCCATTTTGTTTTTGTAAGATGTGTAAAAGGCACTAACAAGCTGTTTAACTTTACATGTTACGAAATTGCGGAAGTTTTTCGAAACAGACTGTATTACTTACCTGAGTACTAATTGATCTTGAAAATTCTTACCTCGTTCTATTTATAGACTATTTTAAGTAATATTACAGAGATAGGTAAAAAAACAAAAACGAAAGACCATGCCAAAAACTTGCTAAAATGGGAAAAATGTTTTTGGTCGTGTGTTTAGCATTTAATAGGAATGTCTTCTATTTGAATTCACTTGTGTCGGAATTAAAAGGTTTCCAGGTTTGTTTGTTTTTTATCTTATCAATTTACTCCAAGCAAGGTGATAACGCCACTAAGATGCAAAGGACTCCTGGAAGTGAAAGAAGGAAAGCCAATGATGGTATAAATTTTAGAGTTTAGGCAGTGACGTTAGAAATATGGAGTTGAAATAGATTTTAGAAGGAACCAGAAATCCAATCCCAAACAGGAAAGAAGTGATAAACCTCTACATCTATTCAAAAGACTGTGGAGGAGTGTGAACCAGTTGATAGGTGACCCTATCTACTATTACGTTAAACTGGGATTGAGGTACAAACCATATGAACATTCTTACCATTTTATCATTATGCGATGAATATCTTAACATTTTATCACTTCCTGCAAGCCCGGGGGTGCCACTATCACGCAAGGGGTTACAGAGAGCAAGAGTAAAGTGGGATGTTTGAGGAAAAGATATAGAGAAGAACGGGGATCAGGATCAAGGCGTCAGAAGATATCGATTGACATTTTGAAGACTATAGCTGTCACGGAAGCAAGTAAGAGGAAGGGAGTTCCATTATTGGAAAGTGTGAGAGAAGAAGCTGTTGGAGTAGAAGAGGCGGTTACATTTCATTATTTTGACAGTGAAAGGATAGCACCGAGATGTCAGCCTAGTCGCATGCTTAAATTCATTCAGTTGGGGTACCAGTGAAAGTATCTCGTCAGGTCAGTTGCCATGAAAATATTTGTAGAAAAGACAGAGGGAAGCCGCATCACGTCTGTGAGAAAGTGAATGTAGACAAGATGCCAGATCAGGGCCTATCATATTGCATATTCGTCTCTGGATTTTTGTCGAGGACCTCAAGATGAACAGCGGGGGCACCAGACCATATATTGCAACGGTATTTAATGCAAGGACGAATGGTTGATTTAAAGGATGGACTCAGACGAGAAAAACCTTCTGGTGCGACACAGAGAACCAACTTTCTCTGCGGTAGATGAAGCAATTGATTCAATGTAATTGTTCCACATTAGGTCAGTGGAAAGCTTGAGACCAAGCAAGAGCAGAGAGATGGTCTTGTCGAGATGGGCATCATCCATTCTCATAGGAGGCAGGGAGGGTTCTGTATGGTGGGTAAGTGAGAGCGGTTTCGTTTTGAAGACTTTAAAGTTTACAAGCCATTATCAAAAAGACTTCAACTTTGTTGCGTGTTTTAATGATTTGTACATCAACCAAGATCCTTTATTTTAAACTGTTTCAACAAGTTACATTGTCTAAATTCCAGCTTAAGGGATGTCCCTGTAGAAAATAAGATACGTGCTTGCGCACACACTTACTCGTTCATTATCTCTCTCTTTTTCTTTCCCACATTACTGATTTATTCTTCATTCGTCAGAGAGAAGATATTTCTGTGAAAAATGTAAAAGCAAACTAAAAATATTGTGAAATATAAAAGGGTTGATTGCACTCACAAAGATTCGTGAGTTTGGAAATCTAAAGAGGAGGGCTTCAGGAAAAAATTCTTCTTCTTCTTCTTATTTTTTTTTCTTCTTCTTATTATTATTGTTAAGCAGCATATAAGCATGACAAAGCTCAGATTAGTCCTCAAATTAGGCTTATTAGTCTGCAAGTATTCGCTCGACAGGTGTTCCGTTTTGGTGGGCACCTTACGTTTCCGCAGGAGATGCAATCGGCGTATTCTCACCGACACCAAGTGTTACTGTTGTTGAAAACTCGACGAGTACAGAATAACGGTAATAATAATAGTCAGCGTATGTTGTGGTTAGCGAAATTCAACAATAGGCATTAAGGTTAGTGACATTTTGTGTTTAGGTTGAGTCAGATATTCGATTCGCCTGAGGCGAAAGTGCATCGCAGAGGTTACTAATCCTGATGTAAATAGTTAGCCATCAGTCTTACGCTTTAGGGTGTACTCAGAAGAGGCCGCCACGTTTGTGAATAACCGAATTTAATTCGTTTTTTGATTCTTAAATGTTTATTTATGGATGAAAGCAAAGATTATCTTTAAAAAAAAAAAAGAAAGAAGCTTAATTATAATTGAATATAGTCATTTTAACCCTTTCACTAGTCCATTGTTATATTTGTACAAAACCCTACTTAGGTACGAACATAGACATACAAATACAAAATCATATGTACAATGCCAAACAATCATTGGCTAATAAATCATTAATACATTTTTCTATAGGCAATTTACAAATCGCAGTAATTTAAGTCAAGATTTTTCTCATCTCAATTAGGGAGACCTCAACTGCTAAACGAATCTACGACAGTTGGAACTCCAGTTCTAACCACGCGCCAACCTTCTCACTCACACACACACACACACACACACACACACACACACACATGCTGATGATAATTTATACACCTTCACTTTTGACACAATACTTTTCAATTGTAATATCACAAGAACGATCATATCATGAAACACTCATGAACATTTATCCAGTGAACTTTAAAGCAAATAATTATCTCTCACTGAACTCTTAAATTGTAATCAAAGGGAGGCAACTCTTGATTAATTCAACCTTTCTTACTTAAATGCATTTTTTCTTTCACATCGTTGTTTGATATTGTACATCATGTTAATATACATATATTTTATGTGCAACAATGTCTTGGGGTTATTCTTCTTGCACGAGTCCTGTTTTCTTATCAAAGTTAAATTAATATGGTGAAGTACCCCACAATATCATTATTGCCAGTCTGTGCTGGCTTGTTTTTGCTAAAAATTGTCGTTTACTGGAATTAAAGTCATTGAAGGGGATTTCTCACGGGCAGCGCCATTTTGGTTTTGATCAGATACTCTGTAGCTCAGATGAAGCTAAACAACACCCAGTATAATAAAAAAAATACTTTACAAAACGGATTGTATTGTACGACACTATGATAATATTAGCCGTATCCTTATAAGGAAACATTCGGTATTCATTGACTGAACAGCTGGAGTTACTATCAGTTGAAATTGGGCATCTCGACGTGGTGTAATGGTTAGAAAGCTTGTCTTGCTAGATCAGTTACTACTGAAAAGTGAGTTCAATCCTCACTGGATGCTCCATGCTTTCGGCCTTGTGCCACATCTAAGCTACGCTTGGAAAATCTCTACTATCAGTTGAAATAAATAAAATCTTTCTCTTAAAAGAGTTTGTTGCGGGATTTGCTTATATGGTTGGATAAATATTTAGTCACCATTATGTTGTGATAATCAACATTTTGAAGAGTAAATATTTATGTGCACCTGAAAAAATTGATCCTTCAAACTATATTAGCGGACTCTTAATTCGATTCCAAGTAAAAAAAAAAAAATGAGTAACACAAAACAATAATTATAAAACAAATGACAATGCAATTACATAGAACGAAAGGAAAAAAAAATGAAACTAAATATAAGAATGGGCTTTTTGGTGTGTGTGTCCGTGTGTGAGTGAGAGTACAAAACGTCAAGACAGAAAACGATGAAAAGTGAACGTATATTTTTTTTATATGTGTTTCCTTCCCTTACTTTATTTTATGAAATCTTGAGAAATTCAACGAGATAATTTTAATGACTATATTAGTTAAAAGCAGAATTCTTTGAAGAATTTAAATCACCGAATTTTTTTTTATAAAATCGTACCCGGTCATACCGAAAATCTGGTCTGAATCGAAAAATGAAAAATAAAAAAGGTAATAAAACTAAGACATTATTTAATTAGAGAAGCTTTTAATTGCTTTTATGAATAATATATATTAAAGACAATATTGTTTGAGGAAAAACAAATTTTCGACGAATTAAATGAATTTTTACAACATTTTTCATTTTTTTTTACAATTTTAAATTGAATAATTTATAAAGTTTTTAAATGTTTTAAAATTCATTTTCATTGTGATAATTCTTAGGAAATATTGTTAAATAAAACTATATTTACTAATCATATGTAAAGCTTATTACAATCTGACGACCCCGAATACTTTTAAAAGAATTTCGATTTGTTTTTGTATGTGTAATATACGTAGAGAATTTCAAAGTATAGATATAATAAAAATGGGCTTGTTTGTTTGTGTGTGTGTGTGTGTGTGTGTATGAGAGAGAGAGAGAGAGTACAACAACTCAAGACAGAAAACCATAAAAATGAACGTACCACGGAGGGGTACTTTTTTTCCCCACGTACGACTATATCTTAAGACCGGAGGTTAAAAGCTGTAAAAAAGAAAAAAGTTAGGGAGAAAAATACACACCTTTTTATAGGCTTAAGGACCGCCTCCTTGTGATATTTTTTTTGAGCAAAGTGGGATGGATAACCCACAAGTTTTTCAGGAAAATAGGTTCCTCAAGTTCACTGTTATTAATCTTTATAGTCTTGATAGGAGTTTTCTTCCAAACGTTTTGTTTAAGGTCGTGTGGAAAGTTGACATCTTCATTATATCATTATTTTGTATTCTAGTTACATGTGCTACCCATTTTAGCTGTTGCTGCGATTGGAAGTCTTCCAGTGATGTGGCTTTTGTTGTTGTTTGGCGAAGTCTTTTTTTTTCATTTTGTAGCACCGATCTCTAAGATCTGATGAAGGATTATCTTTTTAAAGACCAAATGAATTCGTTCGTTTCTGTCTTCACAGGTTTACAAAGAACACAAAGCACGAGTTAGCTTACAGCACAGATGTTATGGACCTCCAATATTTCACGGTATCTTGAATAAGTATTATATATATATATATATATATACAGTGACACGCATAAGTATTGGATACATGTTATTTTCTGTTATAACTCTAGTTTATGTTCGCCATTTTGCCTGATATTTGGTAAGTAATATCTTGTAAAGTTGTTTTAGTTGTATGTGGAAGGAAAATTAAAAACTCATGGTTGAATCCCTCTTTTTTATCAAAGTTCAAAATTACCCTATGCAAAAGTACTGGATACATGACACTTTTTTCAAATTTCCAATCGAAACTTTGTATTTTAAAAGACTTTAAATATTCAAATTTTCGATAGTATTGTAATGTTATCTCTGACCAATCAGAAAAGCACACAATTGTTTCCAAGATAGTGCTACTAATCATCTGACTCTTTGATGTGCATTCTGCAATTCAAGGATTAAAAATGGCAAAAACTAAAGAATTATCCAAAAATATGCGAGATAGAATCATTGAACGTCACAAAGGAGGACAAGGTTACCGAAAAATTAGCAAAGAAATGAATCTAGCAGTAAGTACAGGTAGGAAATATCATCAGAAAGTATAAGGAGTATGGCGACGGTACAGCAAACCTTCCAAGAAATGGAAGACCGAGAAAAATAAATGAGTACTTCAAGGTGGATCAGCAGAAATGTGCGAAGAAACCCTTTCATTACTCGTTCTGAAATTAAAAATGATCTTGAGGGTGCTGGAATTAATGTAAGTAAAGATACCATTAGCAGAGCTCTATATCGTACAGGCTTTCATTCAAGATCACCAAGAAAAGTGTCTTTACTGAAAACCAAACATGTCAAAGACCGATTAAAGTTTGTCGAAACTTATGAAAAGAAAGGTATGCAGTTTTGGGAAAAGGTAATCTGGTCGGATGAAACGAAAGTTGAACTATTCGGAAGGAACATAGCGACAAGTGTTTGGCGAAAAAATGGCACTGCCTTTACCAAGCACAATACCACACAGCACAGTTAAGTTTGGGGGTGCTTCTAATATGATATGGGGATGCTTTTTATTCAAGGGAACTGCTGAGTTACAAGTTATTTATGATAGAATGAATGGTAACATGTACAGGGAGATTCTGGAGAAGAACCTTCAGAAATCTGAAACTTCTTTAGGACATGGTCGGAATTTCGTGCTTCAACGCGACAATGATCCCAAACATACCACAAAATTTACAAAGGAATAGTTTGATAATAATGGTATTAGTACTCTCAATTGGCCAAGTTAGTCTCCTGACTTGAATCCAATTGAGAATTTGTGGAATACTTTGAGGGTTAAAGTTCATAAGCAGAATCTACAAAATATCAAGCAATTAGAGGAATTATGCAAGAAAGAATGGAGTAAAGTAACGGTGGATCAGTGTGGAAAACTTGTGGCCAACGATAGAAAGCGACTGGACGCAGGGAAACAAAACAGAGGCTATGCAACAAAATATTAAGTTGATGTATCCAATACTTTTGCATCGGGTAATTTTGAACTTTGATAAAAAAAAATGGATTCAACCATGAGTTTTTAATTTTCCTTCCACATACAACTAAAACAACTTTACGAGATATTACTTACCAAATATCAGGCAAAATGGCGAACATAAAGTAGTTAACTAGTTATAACAGAAGATAACATGTATCCAATACTTATTCGTGTCACTGCATATATATATATATATATATATATATATATATATATATATATATATATATATATATATATATGTAGAACAATAAAAAATTAAAATCTTCAGACACACTGGGTTGTATATTAATATTCCTTCGTTTTTATTATCATTTCATTTAGATTCCTCGACTAGTTTCGGCCAACATGGCCATCATCAAGAGAAAAATAATTTTCTGCTTGTTGGTAGCAGTGAACTACAGCGATCTGAATTCCTTTGATCATTTTGGCAGTTTTATTGGTTCCTGGAAATGGGATGTGTCTGTTAAGTGTGTATGTGTTATTTGGTTCTTAGGGAGTGAGTGAGTATGATGTGTGTAAGTGTGTATATTCGTGTGGGTGGGTGTGTGTATAAGTGTGAGTCCTCAACACCTCCGTAAGCATGTCTGCCTTGTGTGGGTGAGAAATGTGGGTAGGTTTTGATTTTTAGGGTTATATATTAATACTATCTATATTGTTAAATTTATGGTTAAGCCCGGATGGATAGTGTGTTTTTAAACGTTGTATCCATTTATTTTCATGGAACTCTAAAATCTTTCTAATGTTATCTGCTCTGGACTTCTCTATTCTCTCTCTCTCTCTCTCTCTCTATATATATATATATATATATATATATATATATATATATATATATATAATGTCGATAGCAGGCACTGTAAGTTTCGTAAAGATGTATAAGTTGGTCCACAACAGCGGAAGTGTTCATCATCATCATCTTTCAACCTCCCTGTGGTTGGTCGGAATTCCATTGACAATCCCTTTTCACCCTGTTCAGTCCTACATTTCCATCCCCAATGTCCAACCCTAAGTCCTGGGCCCATGATGTCTGGGAAAGTTGACTTTCGCGAGAAGACACTTCCTGAAGGATGACATCGGAGTAAGGATGAGATGTCCTCTCTGTCCGCTCAGTGGCAGTAGCTGGCAAACTGCAATCGCTTTTGTTTGAGCTTAAGAGAGATTCGTCTTATTTCTTCGTAAATTGTGTTAAGCGTTTGTATCGGATTTCCAACTGATGATCTGGATTTTTCCATGTAGACTTGTATATGTTCTATCCAGTCGTTTTTCTAGAACAGCTAATGTCCAAGTTCCTGATCCATACAGTCGGACTAGTTCAGTCAATCTTCGAAAGGTTTGAACTTTTAAAGGGGGTGAACGGTTCGAGCGCCAAATCGTGTGAAGTTTGTTACACGCATCTCATGCAAGAGCTTTTGCGGATGTTGAAGTCTTTTTGGGAATATGTTAAGCGGAAGTGTTAGTAGCTGCCTTCAACAGTGATTCTCAATTAGTCTGTTCTTTCGAAGCTGAATTTTTATTTATTTATTCATTACAAAGCTTTGTTTCGCTTAATAACTGCTGCAACAATCTTAAAAGGATGTAGGCGATCATGGCTCTCCATTTCTTCCTTTCCCTTGTAGCTCTTAATAAGTTTTGTCTTTTTGTTATTTCTCCCAAATCCTGTTCTGTGATTAATTTGCTCAAGACCATTAAATATGTTATGCGCTGCTTTCTTCTATTCCTCTTTTTTTACTCAATCCGTCTTGTGAGTATCAGATTTTCCAAGCTCTCCTTCCTCATTACGTGCCGAAGAAATTGCAACTGCCTCTTCCTGAAAGTTTCCCTTTTGCTTTCATTTTCTTCAAAACCTCGTTGTTGCTCACATGTCCGGTACATGGTATCCTTGACCCCCTTCCCTGTAGAACCACATTTCTCTTGCTTCAAGTCTCTTCCTCATCTTTGAGGAGATTGTCCAGCACTCGCTGCCATACAGGAGGACAGATATCACGTAACAGTTCAGTGTTCTTTTCTTTGTTTCCATCGAAATTTTTCGGTCTCTTAATACTCTGCTTAGCTTTTGGAAGGCATTTTGGCCATCCAAATACGCTTTCGGATCTCAGTGCCGCACTTTCCGTCATTCTCAAATATTTAAATTTCTGTATCTGCTTTGTTTTAGCATTCCCGACCTGTAATTTGCATGTTTGGCCTATCCTTTTGCTGGTAACCATGCATTCTGTCTTCTTGTAGTTTATGCTTAGTCCTTTCTTCCCGCTTTCCTTCACTACCTTCTGTAGGAGATTTTGTAGTTTCCTTTCGCTGTCTGCTATCAGCACTGTGTCATCTGCATCTCTTATGCTGTTAAGATTGTGCCCACCAATAATGAATCCTGGTAGGACTTCTAATCCCTTGAGAATTGCTATGTTGTATAGGTTGAATAAGTCCGGTGAGAAACACCTCTTTGTCATACACCCTTTTCCATTTTTGAATATCTGCTGAACTCATTTTCTCTCCGTCTGCTGCCAGTATAGATTCTTGATTATCCTACTGTATGTACCTCTCCTAATTCGGTATACGTAAGGTTTAAAGTGAATTTTTAAAAATGTGAAAGGTTTCTTTTAGTTTTAATTGAAAGCTGACGGATTTAAAATTTACTATTTCCAGTAAGCAAAATACTCTGTAGTGTATTTCTACCACTTCGTCCCCAGCCGCTCAACCTCCGGTGTCTTCCTCTTTGGGTTAAGGTGTCCACTCGTTCTTAACCGAACTTAGGGGTAACTGGTCGTACGCTCCCTGTGTACCCGTAGATTATTTCGACCGGTCAACTGGTCAAGTCCTGCTTGCTGCCCACGCTGTGTTAGTTTTTAGATCCAGTAAGCGGGATGTTGTCCATACCTTCACGGTTGACTGGGGATGTGGACACAGCTGTGAGAGTTGGCGCTAGGAAGTTTAGAATGTGGCAAAATAAAACAAGAAATAATATCTGCAGAAGCCAGCCAACAATAGGGGAAATATTGACGTCTTTTATATAAGAAGATAACATCAGAACAGAGGTTACAGGGAGAATAAAAATATTTAACATAAATGAGAAAAGAAAAAGACAAAATGCATCCAGCGAATTCCCAACAGTGAGAGAATTTGTGTGTGATAAACGCGTATTGAATCGCCTGCGGGTGCTCACGCACGTGACGACGATGTGCCGACCGATCGCGGTCTCTCCGTCTGTCTCCCCGTCTGGCCTCTTCCGTCTCGCTCGACCGTCTCTCTCACCCGTCTGTCCTCTTCCGTCTCGCTCGACCATCTGGCCTCTTCTGCCTCGCTCGAACGTCTGCTTGTAGCACCGCGATCAGTAATGGTCGTCTGCGGGTGCTCACGCACGTGACGACGATGTGCCGACCAATCGCGGTCTCTCCCGTTTCTTTTTCCCGTCTGGCCTCTCCCGTCTCGCTCTCCCGTCTCTCTCACCCGTCTGGCCTCTTCCGTCTCGCCTCTTCCGCCTCGCTTCAACGACTCCTTGTAGCACCGCAGCCCGTAATGGTCGCCTGCGGGTGCTCACGCACGTGACGACGATGTGCCGACCGATCGCGGTCGCTCTCTCCCGTCTGGCCTCTTCCGTCTCGCTCGACCGTCTCCCTCACCCGTCTGGCCTCTTCCGTCTCGCTCGAACGTCTGCTTGTAGCAACACTACCCGTATTGGTCGCCTGCGGGTGCTCACGCACGTGACGACGATATGCCGACCGATCACTGTCTCTCCCGTCCCTCTCTCCCGTCTGGCCTCTTCCTTCTCGCTCAACCGTCTCTCTCTCCCGTCTGGCCTCTTCCGTCTGGCCTCTTCCGTCTCGCTCGACCGTCTCTCTCTCCCGTCTGGCCTTTTCCGTCTCGCTCGACCGTCTGGCCTCTTACGTCTCTCTCTACCGTCTGGCCTCCTCTGTCTCGCTCGACCGTCTCCTTGTAGCACCGCAACCCGTACTGGTCGCCTGCGGGTGCTCACGCACGTGACGACGATGTGCCGACCGATCGCGGTCTCTCCCGTCTCTCTCTTCCGTCTGCTTCCCGTTCAGCATAACTACGCTGGTTTATATAGATAAATCTGTTTGATCATGAATCGACCGTTGGCCCGGCACGCGATTATCATATGTGCCAAAAACTATCCCTTGACATGTAAACCGATTCTCCAATTATTTACCACGAGTCCTTCTCGCTTCTCCAAAATTATAATTTGGGATATCTAAACATTGATTCAACCTTTTAATCAAAACAAATACTGTTAAACAAAACCAAATATCTCGGAGCCTGAGTAAGCTCTATTTCAATTTTTAACCGATAAATTTTATTTAGATAATTTTTTCATTGTTTTTTTCTAATGACCCAGATTTAAATCGTCACCTCCTGCCTGAGACCGTGTTTCTCATCGGTAAACACACATCTTAACCCAAATTGTACTTTGATATATAAACACCATTTCCACTTCCAGTCATTAAAAGTTATATTTGTGTGTGTGTGTTCATGTGAGTGTGTTTGTGTATACCTCTCTCTGTTACATATTCCAAACATAAATTATATTGATCGGTATCGATTTTTTTAGTAAAATCCATCAAAACGGAATTTTTTGATAGATTTGTAAACAAAAGTTTATTCTAGGTTTTAAAAAGCTTGCAAAAATAAAATATTTATTTCCGAAACGTTATTTGAGGAAAATTAGCAAATTTAAAGTTAAAATAATTTGACTTGAAACATTATTTACTTATAGCATAAAATGTTGTATACAACTATTTCTTAACTACGGGTCGTGTTTTTCTGACGTGCTAATCGATTTAGTGACGGTTGATCTACAGTCGAACGTACTCATAGTTAAGTATGGTGGAGCTGACGATATAGTATTTTTTTCGCCTTAAAACACGTGACCTTTTAATGTTAGATTTATCGGCTTGGACACCCATACAACAGAAATTCTGCATGTAATCACACATGCAAAACAAATCGAAATTCTTTTAAAAATATTCGGGGTCGTCAGATTGTAATAAGCCATACAATATATGATTAGTAAATATAGTTTTATTTAACAATATTTCCTAAGAATTATCACAATGAAAATGAATTTTAAAAACTATAAATTATTCAATTTAAAATTGTAAAAAAAAAGAAGAAAAATGTTGTAAAAATTCATTTAATTTGTCGAAAATTTGTTTTTCCTCAAACAATATTGTCTTTAATATATATTATTCATAAAAGCAATTAAAAGCTTCTCTAATTAAATAAGGTCTTAGCTTTATTACCTTTTTTATTTTTTATTTTTCGATTCAGATCAGATTTTCGGTATGACCAGGTACGATTTTATAAAAAAAAATTCGGTGATTTAAATTCTTCAAAGAATTCTGCTTTTGATTAATATAGTCATTAAAATTATCTCGTTGAACTTCTTAAAGTTTCACAAAAAAAGTAAGTCGATGAAACACATAAAAATATAATTTTACCAAATTTTCTAATAAAAATTTCAAAAATAATTTAATTCATTTTTTAACAAGTTATGAAAATTTCATTAAAATCCTACTATTATTTGATTTTTGCAAGAATTTGCAAATTAATGTGTTTGTCACCATAAAAAAGAGGTTAAAATTAACGTGTTTGTCCCCATAAAAAAGAGGTTAAAATTAATGTTTGTCGCCATAAAAAAGAGGTTAAAATTAATGTGTTTGTCACCATAAAAAAGAGGTTAAAATTAATGTTTGTCACCATAAAAAAGAGGTTAAAATTAATGTGTTTGTCACCATAAAAAAGAGGTTAAAATTTGCTATACTAAAAGTTAGTATAACTGCTGACGCAAGAAAAACAAGTTTTTTAATAAAAATTTCGAATCTTCTAAAAAGGAGTAAAAAATTGAATTAAATAATCAAAAGTAATTTGATCCTTCTTCTTAATAAGAAAGACTTTGACGATAAAAACTGTTTTCATCACGTTTGCAGTAGGTTCTCTTTGTAGTATGCTGATTTTTAGCGATTTCATGGAAGTACCTATTCTAATGTCTTTCCCGAATATGTCAAAGTTAGTGAGCAACTCTAACTAATCTTTGTGACGTACTTTGTCGAACGCCTTTGCATAGTCTATAAAACACAAGAAAGATCTCATCCACAGATTTCCAGGAAAAATCCTTTACTAGTCTTTAAGCAAACGTGTATGTATATATAATTGTGTATTTGGGCAGCAACCCCTCTATTATACATGTTTCATTAAAGACGACTGACAAGGTACCGCGTTTAAGCTTTTTATTCAGTTTTCTTGTGTTCGTGTTAGGGTTTTCTTCTCTGAACATAAAGTGTGCAAAAACTGTTCGATATATCCGAGTACTTTCGACAATTCTATTAGAATGTTTTTTGCTAATTTTGTATTTTTAGTGGTGAGAATTTTTTTTGTTTTCAAATACTGTCAGCACATTGTGGCCGTGTTCATAGTTGATAGTATTGAGTGTTGGCCTTTTCTTTTTTTATAATTCATATTTTTCTATAGATACACACAGACACACATACACACAGTGGAACCTCGGTTATCGATAACTTCTGTAATCGTGCGATTAGGTTATCGTTGACTTTATTTGGCGTAAATATGTTTTGGAAATTGTCCAGCTCGTTATCGAGCAAAGCAATCCACCCGTTACGAACTTGTCTATTCCTGTTCACTTGCCGCCGCTTGATTTCTCCTAAGCCAAGCTCCCACGCAAAGCATCACATGTGTATGTGTAACTCAATCTGCTTTTGTCTTTCATTAAGTGAGCACCTCCCTCACCATCAGTAGTTTGATCATTTTCGTTTTAAATAGTTTTACTGTCAAATAAGGACAGCAAAGATCCAAAGAAAGTTCTGAGTTTGTCTTTTAGGGAGTCACTGGGCTATATGTGAATAGGCAGAATGTGGAAGAGTTGGCGGAGGATCACAGAGAAGAGCTGAATTCCAAGACCTTCAGCTAGCACAGCAACAAAAACGGCAACTGAGAAAGTAGCTTCAGAGGTGGAGTGAGAGAGGGAGAATATGTCTTCTTCATTGATTAAGAACATTTGTTCAAAATGGAGAGAGGTATAAAGTCTTGTTGAAAAATATCACCCTAACAAAGCTGTAACAAGCCATTGTAATAAACATGTTTCATGACAATGGCATGTCACATTTAAGTCAAATTTTAAAGCAGGCAATAATAAACCTCTGTGAACAGGTTGGTTGGTGGGAGATGCATCCATTCAGTGTCAAGTAAGTTTTAGCACGAAAAGGCATAAGGGAAATAACCCTAGAAAAAGAAATTTTTACGGAGCGCGGAGGCTTCCCCTTCCAAACAATAACACCCCTTCATCCCTCTCCTCATCGTCCGGTTCACACTCCTCCTCGGTCTTTTGAATAAGATTAAAGGTTTATCCTTTGTTCCGGTTTAAGATTGGGTTTCCAGTTCCTTGTAAATTTAAAAAAAATATCTTTAACTCCCAGTAGCCCTATGCGTCTTAGAGGCATTATCATCTTGCTTGAGGTGGGGTAAATTGATAAAAAAAATAAAATCAAGTGCAGTATTAAAGAAAACCATATTAATCAAAAGTCTGGCTCAAGATATAACTGTCATCGGAAATCGATGGTCTATCCAAAACCAATAAATATTTTATTACAAGAGGAATTCATTGTTTAGCAATATCTGATTGATTGAAAAGTTGGACCTGTTAGCTTGTTATGGTTGGAACCGCTCCGAGTCACGTGCTTTGCTGTCAAGCACTGATTGGTTGTTTACAGGGAACGTTATCCGACTAATTCAGGTCAACTACTTCTTAGGTCTGCTTAATTTCTAAGAGGATCACTGAAATAGCCTCGTCACCTTGTCCATTTCGCTTTATTGATTTGCGTGTCGGACTGGAGTCGATTAAAGATGCCCCCACAGCACGACTTGCTAAGCTGGCATACTTTTCATTTATCGGACGCGGAGTGGGTGGGCCTGATTAACTTTCGACTTAATTGATGAGAGCAAAGTTAATCACAAAATTGACGAATGCTACAGATAAGAACGCTAGTCTGAACAGATTCAGTGAATGTTGATATTAAATATCACAGATAGCAGTCAGTAAATCGGTAAAAGATATGTTCGTATTAAAATCGAATAAAAGAATGAAGATCAAGGTTACCAGATGTTACCCGGATTAAAAGTGAGTGACATAATGAGTAATTTTCGTGGATTATTTTTTATTTAGAAAAAGTATTTCTTATTCTACTTCTTATGTCGTATCCCTTCAGGGCGTGAACGATCACGGCTCTCCACAACTTCCTATCTTTTGTAGATTTAAGCAATGTTTGTCCCCTTATTATCTCTCCCAGTCCCTGTTCTGCTATCCATGTAAACAAGATCGTTAGTTATACAAGTCGATGTTTCCTTCTCCCCCTCTTGCCTTCAATATGCCCTGTGAGTGTTAAATTCTTCAAGTCATCTTTCCTCATTATGTGTCCCAGAAATTTCAACTATTTCTAAATGCAAGTGGTCCCTTTTTTCCAGTTTCTTTAAAACTTTCTCGTTACTCATGTTTTTCATCCATATTATTCTGAGCATCCTTCTGTAGCGACAAGTCTGATTGCCATCTGTGAGGAAATTGTCCATCTTTCATTGCCACATAAGCGGATTGATTACTTTTGTCTGAATTTCTGGGATGAGATTTTAGCATTTTTCTTTGTTGTTGTTATCGGAACGTTTCAATCGTTATGCTTTTCAACCTTCTTCGGGTGTCTGTCGATCCGGCTAGACTTCAGCGAATTTTGATCTGAATAGACAGATACCTGAAGAAGATAACACAATGGCAGGAACGTGATAATAACAACAAAGATGAGGACAACAGTCCCAATGGAAATAAAGAGGGTTGACATTAAGTAGCAATTAAGCACGATTTCCTATGTTTTGAACGAAATTTTCCTGTTTCTTAATACTTTGTTTAGTTTTTGGAAGGCATCTTTCGATTACGGTACGAATCTTAACGACTATAAACGAAGAAGCCCGAAATTGTTGTCCGCATTGAAACAATCTGAAATAAAAAATAAATATAATACAATAAAAACAAAATAAAATAGGGCATTTTTTATCTATTTCTCTGTCTTTGTAAATTGTTTGGGTCAACTTGCTGTCGTAATCCACTTGTACATCATTTTCTTCAATAATTTCCCCTCAAGCAAAAGTCAATACCGTCGCTAAGACGCAAGGGGTTTCCGAGAGTGAAAGAGAATGCGAAGAATTTAGTGAGGACAAAGAACAATAAAAGAGCAGGTTTCAGGACGACAGAAGATGGTGAAAATGCCACTAAGATGCATGGGGTTACTGGGAGTGAAAGAGAATGAGAAGATTTTAGTGAGGAGAAAGGACAATAAAGAACAATTTCAGGAAGACAGAAGATGGTGATAATGCCACTAAGACGCAAGGGGTTACTGGGAGTGAAAGAGAATGAGAAGACTTTAGTTAAGAGAAAGAACAATAAAAGAACAGGTTTCAGGAAAGCAGAATATTGTAGATGACAGGGAAACAAGAACCCGGAAAAAAGTAAGTTCCACAGGTGAGAAGTATGAAAAAAAAACTGTTAGAATAGAACTTACGTTTGCAATTAGCTATTTCAACAGTAAAACGGTGAGACCTAATTGCCAATCTAGTAGAACGTTTAAGTTCACGCGATAGAGGTACCGGAGGGAGCGCCTTAAAACAGTTGCCATTAAAAAAAATTATAAAAAAATCAGAGGGGGTGGGAAAGTGACTGATGTCGAGATGCCAGGTCAGGGCCGATAACATTACAGACCTTTCTTTGGATTTTGATGAGAATCTCGAGATATATAAAAGGATCACCAGACCGTATATAGGGACAATATTCACTGCCTGGATGGATGATAGATTTATAAATGTGCGAGATGGATTCAATTGTCTCGTACGACACAGTGAACCACATTTCCGAGCAACTGATTTAATATAACCACTCTACTTCATGTCAGTGGGAAGCGTGAGACTAAAAAGGCACAATGAGTTTCTCTCCTGGAGGTTAGCATCAGCCATGCTTATGAAAGTCAAAAAAGATTCTCCAGGATGACTAAAGTTTCGCTCTGGGGGGGTTAAAATTTTCAAGCTACTTCTTACCCCAGTTAACAACTGATTGTATGTCATCTTAGAGAGCAGCTGCTAGTTTTACTTAGTCGTAGAATAAAAATAAGAGTCCAGTTCAGAATTCCCTGTAGGTTACTCAGATCGATATGCACCTGATGAAGGTCGGGGACACAACGGCTGAAATGTGATAACAATAACAAAGATATGGACAATAATGTAGGCATCCGTTTATCTCGTGAGATAAAGGTAGAATTTTGTTTGGTCAAAATTCAGTTCTTTGGTGTTGAAACTAGAGTGAATTCCCCCAAAGCGCAGACCCGAGCGATGGTATATGGAGGCTGAGCGTCGTGCATTACCAGACTACAGGCCTCCTCTTGACCGCGCCGACAAGTTCCATTACATTTGGGACTGGCTTAAATGAAGGAGTTGCCGGAAAATTGTCAGTGCTGACAACCGACCGCCTTCGGAGCTCCACTCCTGGTTTTCTGCTTGGATTTACTCCCATAATTTTTCTGTGCTTGGTAGGATATAACAGGCAATGGAAATTTAAAACCAGGGTTTATTTTCCCTAAATGAACTGCTTTCTTGAACTATTGATCTCCATCTACCGAATGTCTGAATAATTGTAAATCCTCATCCCAGAAATTTAAACGTAATTAATAACACTTTATCCCAGAAATTATGTCAGAAGTAATCTTACTATAATTTGCAAAATGCATATGTGTGTACACTATTTACATTATTCATATTTATTACAACGTTTCGGACCTTCAGTATCTGTTTATTTTTCTGAGATGTGGTATTATGTACACTTTTTACATTATTCGGACTATTGTCCTCATCTTTGTCGCCATATTCATTACAACGTTTCGGACCTTCAGTATCTGTCTATATTTCTGAGATGTGGTATTATGTACACTATTTACATTATTCGGACTATTGTCCTCATCTTTATCGCCATGTTTACCACAACATTTCGGCCGTTCTACGCCCCGACCTTCTTCAGAATCTGTCTATATTTCTGAGATGAGATATTATGTACACTATTTACATTATTCGGACTATTGTCCTCATCTTTGTCGCCATGTTTATCACAACGTTTCGGCCGTTGTACGCTCCGTCCTTCTTCAGTATCTGTCTATATTTCTGAGATGAGGTATTATGTACGCTATTTATATTATTCGGACTATTGTCCTCATCTTTGTCGCCATGTTTATCACAACGTTTCGGTCGTTCTACGCTCCGGCCTTCTTCAGGTGGTTGGAATGTCGAACTGAACCCTTTATTTCGCTCACTGGGATAGACTGTTCTAGTTCCACGTGCCATGTCTAATGGATGTCAGTTGTAACGCCTTTATCCATTATGTATGTATGTATGTATGTGCGTGTGTGTGTGTGTGTGTGTGTGTTTATCTATTTTTGGTTGCATGACTCAAGGACAGCTATCGGGCATCAAATTTTCTTTGATTATACGTCACAAAAGCATGTTTATTGCAAGGGGTTCAATTTACAATAGAAATATAATACTAAACTGGATCCTTACTTTGTGTCCATCATGTTAGCTCAGCGTCTTCTTTTTTACCCTTATGGAAACCCTGAAATAGTTTTAATGTCTCAGGTAACCTCTGCATAAAAATTATTATAAGCATTATTAATATCTAGATCTTTTATATTTTTATCGTAGTTCACGTGGTAAACTTAGTTTTTTTCGGATAACTGGTTGAAGGAAAAATGTCCCCATCTATTTTTTTTTCAAATTTATTGGCAATGCAAAAAAAAAAAGAAAAAAAAAGAAATCATATTGCATGTTTATGCGACCTCACACCGAGGTTTTCATTCCCAGAAAAAAAACTGTAAACACACACAAAAATAAACCCAAATGACCAATATTATTATTATAATTTATTATAATTTATTATAATAACCAAGGATTATCCAACAATATACAGTAAGTGTCTAGTAAAATTTTGAATATAAAATTACTTAAAATTGCATTAGACTATTTATCACTGTTGCTCGCGGGATCCTAAACGACGTCTTGCGGAACCCTAGGATTCGGGGCTGACATCGGTTAAGAAACATTAGGTTAGCTAAACCGAATCTTTATCTTCTTGTTTAACTGTAAAAAGTAGACGTCTAGCAGAATATACCAAAATTTTCTAATGATATGGGTGAGGGGTTCAATTTACGGTTTAAGTCATCAAGCTAAATTGACCCTTACTTTGTGTCCATCAGATTAGCCCAACCAAATCCATTTGTTTAACCACACTTAAAATCTAAAACTTGCGGAGTTACTTAATTCGATCCTGCCTAGACTTTGAAAACACATCATCATAATTCGCCAAATGTGTTTTTGTTTTGTCGATCTTTGATTACATAATGTAGAGGACCGTGTGGGTTTGCGTGTTGTCGAATTGGGAACACGTGTGTTTGATTTCCTGCTAGAAAAAGGTCCAAACAAAATTGCCGGACTGAAGATGTAAAGAAAACAAACAAGACCGATATATATATATATATATATATATATATATATATATATATATATATATATATATATATATATGTGTGTGTGTGTGTGTGTGTGTGTGTGTGTGTGTGTGTGAAAATATTGTAGTAAATAGGAAAGAAACTGGTTTGGTAAATAATCCAAAGTTCCTTAGTATTTTTGTAATTATTTTTAAAAAATAGTGCTCGATACGAAAGTAGAGCATAAATATAATTATTTATTTAAAAATATGATTCCAACACGCTACATAAGAGGTCTCATGTTTCAAAACAAGAGCCGAACAAGTTAATTCAAATATTATTTTGAAGTTTTCGGCTTTTGTTTTGAAACATGAGACCTCTTATGTTGCGTGTTGGAATCATATTTTTAAATAAATAATTATATTTATGCTCTCTCTCTATATATATATAAACAAATATATGTATTAAGCGAAACAATTTTACAATGGACAATAATAATTGTGTGTGTAAAAAACATTGGTGCCTATTCTTTGCTGAATGTTCGTATTTTGGTGAATTTCGTACGTACGTGTATCTGTGTATAATGTTCACGGCGAAGACGGGAAGATGGGAAGACGCGGATCTTCGAAGAGAGCTTACATTGTAGTCGCTGAAATGAAGAAATGAAAAAGAGAACGAAGCGAGAAGTCGCCCAGTATTTATAGTATAGGGAGAGTGACCCCTACTGACAATTTGGGAATTAAAGAGGAGCTAACTCCGACACATAATTCAATGATGGCTCGAGATATGACCATCAAATTTTCTTTTTGCAATAGAAATATAATGCTAAATTAGGTACTTACTTTGTGTCTAGCTACTCCTTAATATTTTGTTTAATCGTATAAAATAAAGGTCGAAAATTTCCTATGATTTCTTTCTGGTAACCAGAATTTTTTTTAATCGCGATCACCCGAGGCAAGGTCGTAAAGCCACTAAGACACAAGGGGTTACTGGGCGTGGAAGTATTACAAAAACAGAAACATTACTAAGCAGCGAGAACAAAAGAAGAGTAATCAGGAGGACAGTAGATAGCACTTTATATTATTGTATTTAATCTTGGAGATTAAAGTTGACCGGAAAGCATGAAGCCAGAAGGGAGTTCCACAAATGACAAACTGTTAACATAGAACTTAACATTTAGCCAAGCCAACTGATGAGATATCGTCGCTAGTCAAGTATTACGTTTAAATTCAAAACTTTAACAAGTTACTGTATTCATATTTTAGCACAAGCAACAGGCTATATGGGGCCATAAATATTAAACTCCTCTTGATGGTTATTGGATTAAACTCCCCACAAAACATGCTTCAGTGCTATGCAAATATTTATTGATAAAGTAAAGAGTGAGACAGATAAATTACACCCTTGTGCAAATTAATTGAAATACCCGCTTTAGTTTCCTTTCTTTCACCATACGGTCAGTTTTAGACCAACTGGAGTGTCAGGGTGTAATCGATTTCTGTTTTTACCTCAGATTAGGTCATTTGCTGTGGTGTGCAGTAATATGAATCTATTTTTGAGGTGTATGATGAAATTTGAAAAATATTGCGTCACACCCGAGATTACATAAGATTTTCATCACATCCAAAGACTATTGTCTCGCTTGCAGATTAGTTGTCCTACGGCGATTTTCTGAGATGGACGTTACTCCAAGGAAGCGTACAAAAATTGTAACGCTTCACACACACACACACACACACACAATATATATATATATATATATATATATATATATATATATATATATATATATATATATATATATAAGGCTTACCAGTGAGCAAATCAAAGTACTATAAACTGGCCCGGAATCTCTCCTGATTTTAATCCAATCGAGACTCAGTGGTCAATCTGCAAGGAAAGACTTCGTCGAATGGACATCCGAAGTACTAATATGTGCACTGAGTCATTTTTCATTGAAAAAAATACGAAAAAACAGAAGTAGATAATAACGGAATTATTCGTTTTGTTTCATTTAATTTGTACAAGGTTGTAATAGAAAAACTGTGGCGACTTAAAATCGTTTGTGAACTCCCCGCTTCAGATATTTAAGTTAAGCGTTATTCAAGAGTTAATGATGGCAATGATTTTTAACTCAGGTAGGATTCAATAAATACGTAGTTGAAATCTATGATCTCCTATTTAGGCCTGATGCAGGAATTAGTTTCAAATCCTGCCCTTAGGGTAGATATATAGCTCGTAAAACATACTGAACCACAATTTTAATACTTAGCGTCTATTGATGTTTGAAAAAATTAACTCGTGTAATCTGATGTGGTCTCGTAAGCAACTTCACGGGAACAAAATAGGCGTAGTTATCCAAAGAAGGAAACGGACTGACTTCATTACATTCGTGCATAAAATAACATCCTAATTCATAATTTATATGTTTAATTGCTCTCTGATTAATCACACTGTATTGTTAAGAGTTTGGGATTTTGCAAATGCTAAATGACACGTATATATACATATTCGCTAAAAATGTGTTAACAATAGAAATACAATATACACGCTGTCTGACCGAGCAGCGGCTAAACAAAGTGATTTTCATTTGTTCAGAATAACCAGCTTAAACGGCTTCGTGATATAAACAAGGAAAATAAAATATATTTTATTTTTCAAGCTTTGATTCACATGAACAGTTGCCTCAATTAAGTGGTGACCCACTTAAATGAAATGTAATATATATATAATGTAATATATATATATATATATATATATATATATATATATGTATATAAGGCTCAAATACTAATATTCCATTGTTATAATTTATTACATTGGAATCGTGATCACGATCCAATTCATCAGATCTACAAATTCAAATTGAATTTGTAGGTCTGATGAATTGGATCCTGATTACCATTCCAATGTAATAAATTATAACCATGGTGTTTGAGCCTTTTATATTATATTCTTACTCTGTCCTGGACATTGAGTTCTACCTGGATTCTATCCTCTTGGGAATATATATACATATATATATATATATATATTGACCACTATCTATCTATCTATCTATCTATCTATATATATATATATATATATATATATATATATATATATATATATATATATATATATATATACTGACCACTAATATTGTGTCTGCCTAACTATATCCTCCCGACTGAGCAATGGTGAAACGAAAAATATCATTCAGGCCTTCAGTAATGTTATGAACATTCATACTCTGGCTTCCATCTTCAAAGTCCATTCAAGGAACATTAAGAGAACGGAGAATAAGTTTCAAAAAGAGGGATCAATACAGAGGAAAACTAGATCAAGATATCACAACAGGAAGAGGGATCAGCATTTCAACTTAGAGCTAAAGAAATCAATTAGAAAAGATCCAACTCAATCCATAAGACGATTGGCGCGTGGGAGAGGATTTTCGCACAGGAGCAGTGAAAAAAAGACTTGAAAATGAAATCGTACGTGTAACGTGTGGGGCACCTTGTTACTCCAGGACAGAAAGTTAGAAGGTTAGAATGGGTGAAGATCATTTTGAATAAGTTGGAAAATGACCCTGAAATAATCCTTATATATGTGAACTTTATTTCAATCCTTCATGAGCTTACGATCCTTAGCTATGATTAATTAATGATGAATCATGTCATTTTCTTTTATGGTCGAATTCACAATTCTTCTATTAAGTTTGGAAAGTAATTATACATTCTTATTTCTCAAAGTAGAGCCGAACAGTGAAAAATTCCAGTAAGATATCTTTAATCATTTCTAAGATACAAAAGCTGAACATGACAATTAGGCAATTTTGTTGTTACACGATTTGGAGAATTTACAGCCGGTGTATATCTATCTATCTATCTATCTATCTATCTATCTATCTATCTATCTATCTATATATATATATATATATATATATATATATAAAGAAGAGAATTTATTACGAATATTCACTTACAGTAACTTTGCCGGTATCACAGTTTGATGATTTTCAAAAATTAAATTGAGATGGAGAGGTGTGTCACTATGCGGTGATATGTCTTGCATCTAATATATATATATATATATATATATATATATATTCTGACATTATTTCTTATTAATATATACGATATTTTTTACTTGGTACACGTGTTTCGTTTGCTCTCATCTAGTCCGTTTGTTATTAAATTCACTATTTAAGAAAATAAAAATTAGGGGTAACAACCAATATATATATATATATATATATATATATATATATTACGAAATGGACAAAGTCCGACAATTTATTTATTTATTTATATATATATATATATAGTAAAGGTAACAAATCTGTTGGTATACAATCGAAGTGGATCCTAGTAAAATAAAATATTAAAACTGACCCACAAAAAGAGTTCAATGCATTTATTATTACAGAGGAAATAATTAATATACAATGAAATCCCAAAACACCCATATGACGTGTTTTGGGATTTTATTATATATATATATATATATATATATATATATATATATATATATATATATATATATATATATATATATCACTATTTTTGACCCAGTCTATATATATATATATATATATATATATATATGGACTGGGTCAAAAATAGTTATATTTTTATTATATTTGTATAACTGTTTTTGACCCAGTCTCTCTCTCTCTCTCTCTCTCTCTCTCTCTCTATATATATATATATATATATATATATATATATATATATATATATATATATATATATATATAGACTGGGTCAAAAATAGTTATATTTTTATTATATTTGTATAACTATTTTTGACCCAGTCTATATATATATATATATATATATATATATATATATATATAGACTGGGTCAAAAATAGTTATACACTTTACAGTTTTTTTTTACATTTTATTACATTTACCTTTATTTGTTTAACACTGTTTAATCTGGTATGTACTCCAAATATCCTCCTTCGACATTGCAACATTCCTCGAACCTCTCCAGAACACTGTGACACACAGTACGACACAAATTCAGATCCGCATCAATGCCAGTAAATGCTTCCAAGATGAACTCTTTTAATTCGTCGACTGTATGGGGGTTTTCCCATAATCATAATTCTATACCACGCCCCACTCCGAAAAAAATGAAGCTCATTGGTGTATAGTCGGTTGAACGTAGTGGCCATTCAGTGCTCCCACACCGTCCGACCCAACGTCCTGGGAACTTTGGTCAAGGTAATCCCTTACTATCAAAGTATAATGAGGAAGTGCCTCATTTTGTTGAAAAAGAATGAAAATATTTCAGCGAAGTTCTAAATTTTGGCACTTCCACGTAAAAAATAAAAAAAGTCACCTTAGTATATAAGTAATTAAACAACAATCTACTTACTTTTAGCCCACACTGTTTACACACACACACACGCACACACACACACACACATATATATATATATATATATATATATATATATATATATATATATATTTTCAATGACTTGTTGCCACCTATCAACCCCCTCTTTGATACCATTTTGAATAAAATTCTACGGGCTTTGATCTGAGAAAGTATTACGACAAACTCTTGAATATCGTTTTAAATAGAAAAAAGTTTTAAAGATCAAAGCGTTTTGCAACGAACGAAAACGTAAAGTTATGTGAATCTGGCGGGTGGGGGTAGAGCAGATATATATATACACACACACACTTGTGTATATATGATATTGATCCATATGTTCGCGAATTGTTCTAAATTTTGACAAGTAAACCAACAAGAGAGTGTGGCGTATATTTGACCAATGTTTTTAATATTGTTTGTTAATTATTAGGCCATGACAATTCATAAACAACGTCATTGCACTGATAAAGTTAATTTTCTTCAGAAGGTCATTAATTCCCGTAGTTCACTGCTACTAACAAACAGTTTTTCTCTCCTGATGATGGCAGTGCTGGCCGAAACTAGTCTAGGAATGTAATTTAAATAATAAAACAAATAATATTAATATACAACCCAGTGTGTCTGAAAATTTTCAATTTTTCAATATTTCTTATTGTTCAAAACATATATATATATAACACACTCACTTAATTTAAAAAAAAAAAATTAACCTTAGCGTTGCGACTGTACGCTCCACAAGTTTTTATCCGTTATCAATAACACTTAAAAAAAGAAAACATATTTCGATTCGTATTTTATTTTTTCGTCTCGGATGCTACCTGAATTTTACCAAAAACAAAATAATTTCCATGCCTGAAGATGACTGAATGTACAGTCGAAATTACTGGTGTATTTAAGAAAGACCTTATACAGCTTATAATTAAAAAAACAACAACAAAAAACAAGGATCATAACATTCATTCATTTAATGCATTTTAAAATTTGTTAGCGAAGGGATTTCGCCATTTTATATCATTAACTTTACTAATTTACGTTTTGTATGAATGATTCATTGTAATATATATATATATATATATATATATATATATATATATATATATATATATATATATATATACATCGGCTGCAATTATATATGATGCAATTATTCGCGCACATATAGACCAGCATATCACAAATAGCCAAAATAATATGAATAATAATAATAATAATAATAATAATAATAATAATAATAATAATAATAATGAAAAGCAAAGTTTAAATAACATCATAATATATAAGGAGATAATGCAAAGGATGGCTTAAATTTCTAAATGACATTTTATTTAAAGAAATTTAGAAAAAATAATATAATCAATACTTGATATAAACAAAAATACAGAACCCATTAAATTGCTTTTCATGTAACCAGATGCATCCTAAGTATAAACAAAGCGAAAAGGCTATTAAAATTATTATTTGTCTGTATATAAAAGTTATTGATCCTAAAAAGTACCCCAGATTTATCATTTAATACAAAAAAATTCAAAATGTTTATACTAGTCCTTAGAAATAATCCAGTACTTCAAAAATCCATCTTAAGTAAAACATAATGTTACCTATGAATTTTCATGTCCTTTGGGAGAGTGCATCTTGAACGCTAATAATCAACAAGCATTAAATACTTACATTGGTCAAACATACACCACACTGTCTTGTAGGTTGACTTATTAAAATTTAGTGCAATTCGCGCGTGCGTGCGTGCATATGTGGATATGGTTGAGTCAAAAGTAATTTCCGCTTTTGGGAATCAATTGTAATAAAGAATTTATCTTCCTAAATAACCGTTTCTTAAATATATCATCACAGCTGATGAAAAACAGGTTCCATACGACGGTGTTCAACGCAAAAGCCAGTGGATAGTCAAGGTTAATTCTCCACAATACTCTATAATGTGAGAAAAACAGTGCTCAGTGTAAAGTAGTAACAGAGCTATTTAATATATATATATATATATATATATATATATATATATATATATATATATATATATATATATATATATATATACATATATAAGCAATATACATAATATCTTACATTAATTGCACAATTCGGAGTTTCATACCGAAGCAATTTTCACGTGCTGCATTAATATATATATATACCGGATGTAACATCAAAATTGTCCAAATCGTGTAAAATCATGGGACAATTGTCCTTCCTACAAAATGTTTCCAGTTTTTCTCTCTACTGTTCCCTGTTTTTAAATCTTCTCTTGATGGTTCTTGAATGAACTTTGAAGATGGAAGACAGAGCATGAATGTTGGTACCATTATTGGAGGCCTGAATGATTTATTTTCCTCTCACCATTGCTCAGTTGGGAAAACATAGGCTGACACAAAATGATTTTAACCTGTTCTCTTTATGGCAAATGGTGTCAAGATAGTTAAGCGTTTTACCTGAAAATCTGTAAAAAAAGAAACTAAATTATTTTAGTGTTTTTTTTTTTTTTAGATATTAAACATTTTTTTTAGGCTGGACAATTATTCCAATGCTGTTACACGATTTATAGTAATATTAGTCAGAAAAGAGAAAACAATTTGCATTCATTGACCAATCAGCCAGTACTACTTTCGGTTGGCATTTATAAATTCTTTCTTTTAAAACATTTAAACACGATGTTTTCCTCTCGCCTTTTAAGAAACGCACAAAACAACTTATCCACGAATATGAAAGGATCCTATCGAGAATAAGCAGACAGAATATGTCTAAATTATTTAGCGAAACCTGTCTTTATATATATATATATATATATATATATATATACTACCGAAATATGCGTATATATATATATATATATATATATATATATATATATATATATATATATATACTACCGAAATATGCGTATATATATATATATATATATATATACATTATTACTTAAACGTTATGTTTTAGTGAAAAATTATTCAACAAAACCTGTCTTAGTATATATATATATATATATATATATATATATATATATATATATATATATATATATATATATACGAGTAAGTGAATGACAAAATTAAAAACATTTCTTTGTGGTGCGTTTTGTTTCAAGAAACAATTTTTTCAGGCTAATAACCTTTTTATTGACGGAATCAATAGTGTGCCACAGAAATATGTCCAACATTTTAATCTGTGTGGTTCTTGTGATCTTAGACAAATGGTAATAGTGTTTTCAGCTACTTAATGTCTTATTTCAGATCCTGCATGGTACCCTTCATGGCTTTGACCGGTGCACACAATGTGTTTGCTGTTGAAACGTTTTTTTTTTTTTTTAAGACTGTTGAATTGCAACACAGAGGTCATTTCGTGTTTATTTCATGTCGGAATGATGTTGTTCTGGATAAAAAAAAATCGATCTTGTTACGGGGTGAAAATTTCAGAGCGACGGGTTCAACGATTAAAAGAATGCCACGTGGAACACCTAGAAATGTTATTGAAATTTCTGAGTGATGGAAAACTTTAGAAATTGTCTACAATAATGTATGGCGAATAGAGGCTAGCATTTGAAGGATTCATTTTTAAAAACCAAATGTATGAAAACTATCTTGGACATTTTGCCAACCTTTAAAATGTGGGAGGTATTTCTGCCGCATTCTATATATATATATATATATATATATATATATATATATATATATATATATATATATATATAATATGGGTGAAGAAATGTGGAGAGGAAATACAGCAGATTAAAATGAAAAATTAAAAACTGCAAGAAAAAGCAGTTACTAAGATTTATCGAATACGTAGGTCGATAGATGTAATATATACTGTTTAATAAATGAAAATGATAGTCTATTTCAAATATGAAGTTCCCACAATTACAGCGTTTGAAGAAATAAAATATCGGATTAATCCACTAATTCTTTATATATATATATACATATATATATATATATATGAAGGAAGGTAATTCCAAAACACTAGCCGTCACTGCTATTAACGCACCGCTCTTCATTAATGAATTGGACACTGTTGGCTGCTGGCCTTTGTTTACATTTGTATACAATACGTTAGAATTTCACACCCTCTCTGCCTAGCCACACTGATGAATTGTGATTCAGCGAAACAGGCCTATATGTGGATAACCACACACACACACACACACACACACACACACACACACATATATATGGGATCCCCCTTCGATTTTGACGTATGAGGATCCGACAACTTCATTCAATTTTATGTGCGTGTCGTATGTAACACTTTAGTCTAGTGACCTGCATACAAGTTCACATATTGTGTCACACAACAGCAAGGATCTCGGGACATATCAACAGGGACATTTGTTGATGCTTTCGTCATTTCCTCTTAGCTGGCCAATTCGACTGATTTTGAAATTTCTTATACCACTCTGGCACAAATATCTCCAGCTATTTCTATCCAGGGCAACTTGCTCGAAGTTAGTATGAGGCACATCGACAGCTGAAAGGTTACTCTTTACCTTGTTTTTTTTTTTTTATACCTGAGCCATGTCCGTCCACACAGCACTTTGTCCATTGTGAAGCTGGCTACATATGTGGACCTTAGGTATTCCGTCGTCACTCATTCTTGCAGCTTTGACCAACCAAGCGAAGTTGTGACCGTATCAGGAAAGTCTCAGTTCCACCAATGTTCCATTTAACTGCGAGAAGATCAGCATTGGGCACCCTATCGTCAAAAGTATAGCCATGCGGATCGCGCGGAAACAACTTCTGTAAAAGACACACACACACACACACACACTATATACATATATATATATATGTATATGGAGTTTAGTCAAAGTGGAAACATTCAAAGTGTATATATGTCAAAGTGGAAACATTCAAAGTGTATATATAGATATATATATATATATATATGTTCCGTTACCTTGATTTCAACTTTTCATTATCTTCAGGTGATTTCGGTCAGTTGATTCCCTAACGCTTTATTTAAAAAAAAAAAAAAAAATTATGAACATTATTTTTTTTTTATATTATGATCGCCCATCGTCTCGTTCACACTTCTCCCTAGTCTTTTGAAGAAGAGTAGAAGTTTATCCCTTTTTTAGGATTTGGTTACGGTATCATTTTAAATTCTGTTCATTCTCTTTCACTCCCAGTAGCCTCCTTGCATCTTAGTGGCATTATTAGCATGTCTGGGGTGAATTGAATAAAATAAAATAAACTGATTCCATTGATAAAACTACTATTAGACTGAAAAAGTTCTTTCTCGGTATGAAAAGTATTATTAGGTTGGTGCAAAAATAATGACGTAATAATGTCGTTTTTTGACGTTAAAAAATACGTCAAAAAACGACATTATTACGCCATTATTTTTGCACCAACCTAATACTAATAAGTTTTCCTATCTTGGTATTCGTTATTAGTCTCATTCTTACACATACATACACACACACATGCACTGACACATATACATAACAAATAAAATTAAATGTTCACTTATCTGTCCATATTCTGAGTTTCATGATGATTGCATATACCTCTTAAGGAGTTTGACAATAAAACGGAGTCTATTTGCAGAAGTCATATTTTTCTGGGAAGATGTTAATTTATTTTCCTTGAAATGGCGATAATTTTTGACATTTTGACATCAACTTATAGGTTATATGCATTACACACACACACACACACACACACACATATATATATATATATATATATATATATATATATATATATATATATATATATACATTGATCAAAAAGTATCGGGACTTTTTTTATGCTAACGGAGCTAAAGTACGCAGAGAAATGCCGTTTGGCGCAGATTGATCTTGAACACTCTCGCATTTACACACTTATATTTATAACGTTTTCATTCACCTCTCTTGTTTAAAGCAGTGCTTTGAAGGAGAATGCGTAGAGTGTTGTCGTTTCACCATACCACAGAGGAGATTCATCAGTATCCATGCCCTATGCAGCAGTTTTTGGTCAAGGACACATTCTCTGTGTCCGACAATCATCCTATTCTTCAGATATTGCCTCCCACGACTTTTTCCTCTTTAATAATCAAATCTCACTTGAAATGAACAAGATGTCAAGACGGTGAGGAAATCCAAAAGATTTCGACCAGTCCGCTGCCCGCTATCCCTAAAAAAGGAGTTCTAGAAATGCTTCCATCAATGAAAACGATAAAGTGTCTAGTTTCAGAACGGGACTTTTTCGAAGGAAATTAAATACCGAATTGATATGTGTTGAAGTTTTCTTTTAAAAGCGCCAGTCTCGATACTTTTTGATCAGGCCTCGCATATAATGGAAGTGTTTTCCATTATGTGTAGAAATGTGTGTTAAAAATTTTAAATAATATTATGAAGGGTCCTTACTATTAGATGTAGTAACGTAGATTATTAAACATTTGATAGATTTGACTTCTGTAAGTAGTTCTTAAGGATTTTCGTTAAAATCTTTATAGTTACAATTATGTGATAATGTTTTAAATAAGAGCAAACTTTCTTTTTGGGAGGCACTGTGGTGTAATGGGTAGGGGCTCGGATTCAGGAATCGGAGAGCCGTGTTCGAATTCAAGTAGGGTCCATTACATTCACTTACCTGGGGAAAGGTATGAATCCTCTTCTTCCACCCCCAGCAGGGCAGACTGGGTTCTATAGCCTTGGGTGGCAACTGGTCTAGGGGAATAAAAACACTCTGAATTCAAAAATCTGCCTGGAGGAGGTTGGGCTCCGTCAGGCTATCTTGCCAAAAAGAACACCATTTCTACTGTGGCTGCAGTACACATCGTGACCCTATGATCCCATGGGTTACGGGATAAAAAAAAAAAAAAAAAAAAAAAAATTCCTTCTGTCCTTCTCTTCATTAAATTTGTGGTGTTCTTATCTCGTAAATTCTCTCCTAATTCCGCTCTTGAGTTATCTGGAGTATCTATGCATATAGACGTGTTCGTCTGAAGTCTGGAGGACACATCGTTGTATTCTTTTATCGTTGTAACTTTTTAGACGTTTACTGCGTCGCATTTGTAACATGCATTTCCACGCATCAACATAACCGATCGACCCCCTTGCTCTAAAAACTAAATTATTAACACAGTGAAGGGGGTCCTAACTACTTATAGTTGATTAGACATTAGATATATTTGACTTCTCTAAATAGATGTTAAGGATTTTCGTTATATCTTTTTCTCAATAATATCGTAATGTTTGAAATAGATTTACGTTCTACATTAACATCTTGTAAAGGACAATAGAATAACGTCTTTTAAGAAGAATATGATTTCTGTAAATAAAGCCAATTTTACTATCAAGACGTATGACGGGTGGATGCAACCCCCCCCCCCCCCGAGTACAGACAGATAAAGCAACATTTAATTTTATTTCATACTATTAATGATTTATCTCTTGATATGGAACACTTTAATTACTAAAACACACTTAGCTTAAAAGTGTTATCTTTGAGAAGTACACTAATCGGTCTTTGTTTTATATATAAGGATAATTTTAAAATCAGTGGCTGCTACTGTTATTAACGCATTGCTCTTCAACTCTTGACCATCCCAGTGAAGTTGTGTGACTGTATCAGGAAAGTATCAGTTCCACCAACGTTGCATTTTGCAAGAAGATCAGCATTGGATACCCTATCGTCAAATGTATAGCCATGCGGCGTATGTCATGTAGGAAAACGTTAAAATTTCCCTCACTCTCTGCCATATAACGATAGCCTAGGGCTAGGATCCAAATCGGTCGGGTTTTGATCCCGGCTTGAAGCAATCGGACGTCTAGCCACACTGAAGACCCTCTTACCTCATATGGGGAATAGTCTATTTCGGCAGACATCGAAAGTGGTCATCTGTTTTTTTCAACCCCGGTGGGTTATGAAGTTCACGTCTGTTACAGACGTGAACTTCATTTCACACCGCTGTGTATGTGTACGTGTGTGAGTGCTTACCTGAAAAGCGTTATCTTCGAGAATTGCCCTAACTGGTCTTTGTTTTATATATATATATATATATATATATATATATATATATATATATATATATATATATATATATATATATATATGCGTGTGTCTGTGTGCGTGCATGTGTGTGTGTTTGTGTATATGTGTATGTGCGCGTGTTTGTGCACGTGTGTATATATATATATATATATATGCGTTCGGGTGTGCGTGTGTATATGTGTGTGTATGTGTGTGTAGAAGAACAAAGTTAAGAAAATATACGTTGTGCAGATTTTACACGCACTAAGTTGATTTCGCGTTCAGAAGAGAATTTTGGGGGAAGGCTTCAAATCGAGAATTTTTTTTTATTTCTTTGGTTACATCAGATTGAATTTGTAGAATGTCACCCATCTCGTACAGACCAAGCATTACGTTGCTTAACTCTTGTAATAGATGGGACTTGTACATATCAGCAAAGATGAGACGACGTTGGACAATGTCTTCTTACACATAAGAGAAAGGCATTGATTTTTTTTTTAACTAGCTGCCTCTGAGCGGGGATCTAGTCTTGCGAACCCCCATAACTGTTGTGGCCAAATCAAATCTGCTTTAAATCTGCAATTAAGGTGGATTGCCCAGTCGGTGTCGCCGCCGGTGATTCAGTTATAAAGTGGTTTGAATTCAAAATCGGCAAGGTGATTTCTTTATTTTAAAAGTATTGTGCTTGGAAAATCTGCGATACCAATGTGGCATGATAATATGAACAGAAATACATTGACCAATCAGAATAAACTTCCGGATTCGGAACTTGAATGGATGTCGACGATTTGCGTTTGGAAGAAAATTCTCTAGACAAAGGTAAACATAGAGAAAATAAATGAAAAGAGAAGAGGATGAGAAGGAGAGAAAGAAAGTGTGTATGTGTGTGTGTGTGTGAGAGAGAGAGAGAGGAGAGAGAGAGAGGCAGAATAAAGAAGAAAATTAAAATAGAGAGAAACTTAATGAAAAATAATGAGTAAAAGAGAAAAAAAGAATGATCATCAGAAACAGAATGAAAAAAGGAAGAGAAAAGAAAGAAGAGAAATGAAACTGAAAGCAGAGAAAGTGAGTGAGGGAGAAAGAGAGAGAGAGAGAGAGAGAGAGAGAGAGAGAGAGAAATATAATGAATAAAAAGAGATAAAGAAGAAAAGGAAGAGATGTAAATAGAAATTGTGACAGAATATAAAAGAGAAAGAGAGAAAAAAGATATACAGAACAAGAGAGAAATGGAGAAAAAGAGAGTAAGAAAATGAAGAGGAATAGAAAGAAAGAAAGAGGGATAGAGAAATAAATGAGAGATAAGTAGAATAAAAGAAACGGAAAGAAAGCGAGAGAAGTCGAATGGAACAGAGAAAAAAGATAAAGAGAGAAGACCACAATAAAAGAGTGAAAAAAAAAAAACGAGAAAAAGAAAAGAAGGAGAAATAAAGAGAGGGAGAGAGAAAAAGAGAGAGAAAGACAGGAATGTATGAATTGTGTGGTTCTTTTCTTTTTTGTTTTAAAATTCAGTCTTCCTTCAAAGGTATGTCATTTTCTTTGTTGATGAGATATGAAACTACTTTGTAAACTCCGTGCATCATCCGATAAAACCAGAAGAAATTTATAATGTCCAGAACGGAGCAAGTGCCAAGCAGAACGTATTGCATGTGACCGAGTCTCGTAAAAGGTTCCGTATTGTAAACGGTGTACACCATGAACCAATAGTAAGGCATGCAGGCGAGCCGTGTCAGAAAAAAGACGACCGTCATGACTACGCCATTTATAATAAAGTATTTATTGTCCTTTTTGTAGCCAAGTGTACTGAAGAACCACCTGAAAGAAAGAAAAAAAAAAGAAGAGAGACGAGTATAGTGGCAAATAATTATGAAATCATGAAACGAGCGAAAATGAATATACAGTGTAACCCGGATATAAGAGAGTTATCAGGACCGGAGAAGAAGTCTCTTATATTAGGGTTTCTCTTATATCCGAGTTTGGTTTAATTTATATACATTAACACAGGCTCTAGTTTGGGACCAGAGAAAAATATCTCTTATATCTGGGTTTCTCTTATATTCGGGTCTCTTATATCCGGGTTACACTGTACAAGATTGTTCAGTTTTTTGAGAAAATGTCTTTTAATATTAGGTTGGTGCAAAAATAATGACGTAATAATGTTTTTTGACGTTAAAAAATACGTCAAAAACGACATTGTTACGTCATTATTTTTGCACCAACCTAATAGTACTAACTTTCCTAACGTGTTCTGGTTATCATTTATTTTCAGACAAATGATGTCAAGCATCAAGTCAACTTAGCAAATGAAAAGGCACGCTGTAATTAATTCCTTAAAGGCAGGGCGCAGGGATTTACAGATTTCTCGCTTCCAGAAAGTTGCACAATCGTTTGTTGTCAAAGTTCGCAAAGAGCCGGAAGCCGCTGACAGGGATTCTACAGCTGTAGGTAAATGTAAAACCTGCTAAAGGTCCTAATACGATCAGAATAACCAAATGTGCAGGAAAGACGCAGAAAATTATCAATAAGATCCCCAGAAAGTCAATAAACGCCATTGCTAAGAAGCCCAAGTTGTCAAGGTACCCTATCGGAAGAGGTCCTTCGATACAAGTCATACGGAAAGGCTAATTCATGTCAGCAGCGACAAAAGATGGCCGCCTTATTCGCACAAAACGCTTATTGTGCAAGTTGAAAGATCAAAAGTTTTCGTTCTTCTCCAATGAGAAAATAAAGTTTGATAAATAAAACTCAACCAGAGCAATGACAGATGGTCCTGCAAAAACTCTAAGGGCGTTCCAATGGTTACGCTCACTGTTTCCGGTAACTATGGTGGTTCGGGAAGTCGGGAGCAACGAGGGAGATGTCTTACCACCTCAATTATTCCCTCAGGGCTTAAGAGCCAATGCTGCTGACTAAATGGTGTTGTTGAAGAGCGCTGAGGCCTTGGATATAGAGCGTGACCAAAAAGAACGTCCCGCACATACCGACAAGACTATATGTACTCTGTCTCATAAGGCTAAGACGGCCCAAGAATGGATGTTACAATCTCCCCGGACACGTCACCCCAAACATATGACTTCCTAGCTCTCCAGACCTGAATCCGTTGGACTTCTACGTATTGGGGCCTAGTCGAGTGGGAAGTCAATCAACGCCCTATAAAACCTCTGAAGTCCGGCATAACTAGTGTAACATTCAAAATAGATAAAGATCTTTTGATTCCAGCATGCTAATGTTGCAGACCCCCTCATACTGAAGCAGTCATCAATGCTGATGGTGCATTCGTTACGTAAATGTCCCAAGAAGACTCCCAAGGTTATTCATGCCATTTTTTCTCAAATAAAGCTCTTCTTTCATGGCGTCTTTTACTAAATTCATGTAAATATCCTTAAAGAACTGAGTAATTCTGTAGTTTTCTCTCCTTCTCTTTTTTCTTTATTTCTCTCTCTCTCTTTTACACACATGCACACACACAAATATAATTATTTTTTTTTACAGTCTATAGTACACTGTGTGCCAAATTATTATCGAGATAACTTTTTTTCTAATATTTCAAAAACCGTATAATCAATTCACACAAAATTTTCACACAATGTTGGCAACACTAACCTGCGCCATCACTGAAATTTTCATACTACCTTGAAAATTTTACTTTGTACTATCAGTTTTTCTTAGAAATATTTACAACAATATCTTATTTGGTAGTGTAATATTTAATTTGCGGGTTTATGATATATATATATATATATATATATATATATATATATATATATATATGTATGTAACATTTTCATAGAATTAATCTGTAAGGCAATATGTATAAAGGAAAAAAGACAATAGAAAAACTGTTGTTTTAGCCGAAGCGTTTCGTCCAATGAGGACTTTTTCAAGCTAAAAACGTCGTTTTTGCCTTGAAAATGTTCAGATTGGACGAAACACATCGGGTATATCTACAGTTTTCCTATTGTCTTTTTTCCCCTCTCTCTCTCTCTCTCTCTCTATATATATATATATATATATATATATATATATATATTAGGTTAGTGCAAAAATAAAAAATAATGACGTAATAATGTCATTATTACGTCATTATTATTGCACCAACCGAATATATATATATATATATATATATATATATATATATATATATATACAGGAAAAACTTAGACAATATGTACGTGAAAGTACTTGACGTAATTTTCAGTTGACAATATGAATAGAATAGTGTTTTCTAAATTCTTCTAGTTGTTAAGGACATTTTGTTTGTTGTTAAGCGTCATTTTTTTTTCAATAAATTCATTTCGTTTTTACCTTGATAAAGTCCACATTGGACAAAACGCGTCGGCTAATAATACAATTTTCCTATTGTCTTTTACCTATATATATATATATATATATATATATATATATATATATATATATATATATATATATATAGAGAGAGAGAGAGAGAGAGAGAGAGAGAGAGAATAGTTATTGGTATTCATATTTTTAACTTGAACGTATAAAGAGTCACGCCATTGAAATAGATATTGATATAGACAATCTAATGGATAAAGAAAGAAGAGGAACTCAATGTGGGAAATTGCGAAAACGTTGAACACAGATGAGACCAGTGGTCAATTGGAAAGAAATTGACAAGTACAAGGAAAAAATGGCTTTAAGAATGTCATAGAAAGAAAAAAAAATTAATAGCTAATAAACAAGAAGATTAGATTGTCCTGCAAGAAAATATTTCAAGTTCCTCGTGTTGTGAATGTAAATAGCAAGAAAAGATGCCGAATATTAAAATCTTTGGCAAAAGATTAAAACAAACTAAACTACTATTTTTAGTAGATAAAAATCACAAAGCGAAACCTCCAAGTTTTTTTTTTTACTCAAATTATATGTACATGAAAACTGATTTCTCAACAGTAACTTTTAGCGATTAATTTTCGACGGCGATGAATTTAGAACTATATTGTATGGATCAAGATCATTGTATGGATATAACTGCTGGGCATGAGGTGGGGTCCTCCAGAGAAATAGTCAATTAAACAAAATTAGAAGAGATCAGTGTGAAGATGGAGTGATTTGTAGACTAGTTTTATAGGGATTAAAATTATATGTTCATTCAGTACTGATTATGGTGTTAAGATAAATGCATAGAAAAATTGTAATAATTTACTCCCGAATACATGAAGTGTATCGAAATTAGTAAGTTTTCATGTTGATATAAATGGGCCGTTGAGAGATGGAGAGTCATTCGTCTTGATAAGCGAGCGGTAGTATGTCCGACATAATTGTAATTGCCAATCTAGTAGTCAAGGAGTCGAGGCACCAAGGAGAACAGAACATCAAAACAATTACCATGAAAATATATATAGAAAAGACAGAAGGAAGTCACGTTTACAAAAACTTGTGGGATGTGATTGAAGTCGAGATGTCAAGTCAGAACCGATAACATTACAGACCCTTCTTTTGTAAAGAATCTCAAGATATACAGTAAAAGCACCAGATATAGCAGCAATATTTAATGCAAAGACGAAGGGGGGATTTATATATGTGCAAGATGAATTCTGACGAGAAGAAGCTTTTGGCATGGCACAGTCAACCAACTTTTGTAGCAGTAGACCTGACAGTTGATTCAAAATTCCACTTCATGTTAGTGGAAAATGTGAGACTAAGAAGGGGCAATGAATTGCTCTCCTGGAGGTTAACATTAGCCATGAACAACTAAATATTTCCCTATGGTGAATAATTGATGTACGAGGGTCGTTAAAATTTTTTAAGCCTCACCGACAAAGAAGAGCCATAGCTGAACATTTTTGATGTGGTAACACATTACCACGTCTTATAAAACTAGAAAAACTAAGATTTCTGTCTTAATTTCTGTGCAGGTGAGGCTCATGCAAAGGTGTGTGGTGTGCGACAAAAATGGACAAAACAGAAGCCAGAGCAGTAAAGTAGCTGCAAAAGAAAGAAAATCCATGAAGGCATGGTACAGACACTTGCTGAGGACTCCCCTTCCTATGCAATTGTGTAGGCTACGGAATTCAAGCGGGGCAGGGACAACACGGGTGATGGCCTCGTTCAGATCGTCCAAATAGCTTGAACCACTGATGAATAAGTTGATGCCATTTACCGTATGTCTTGGATGACAGACGTTTTACTGTCCATAGACATAAGTTATGTTTCGGTCCATACTGTTTTAACAGAGATCTTGGGTATGAGCAAGCTATCTGCAAATTAGATCCCAAAAATGCTAACACAAGATCAGAAGTCGAAAAGGATTGACATTTCCATGACACTTATGACTCACTTCCAGGCTGACCTGAGAGTGTACACCGCAGATTAATAACTCAAGATGAAACCTTGGTTCACCAATTCAAACCCGAATCAAAGATTCAGAGTAAACAGAGGAAACATTCTGGTTCTCCACTCTCAAAGAAGTTCAAGCGAGCAGCGTCTGTTGGCAAGGTGATGGCTTCTGTTTTATTTGGATTCTGAAGGTGTAAGCATGATAGACTCCCTGAAAAAGGGAAACTCTATTACTGGCGAGTACTATGCATCAGACATCTGAAGGAAGAAATCAAGTTGAAAGGCGAGGTCAGGTGTGCTCTTGCTCCAGAATAACTCATTCGTTGACCCTGCTCAGGTTGCAGTAGCTGAGGCAGCCAACTCTGGTTTTGAATTGCTACTCCATCCCCCTTACTCACCATATTTAGCTCCATCTGACTTTTTTCTGTTTCCTAAACTTACATCGTGGTCGCCAGTTTGGAAGCAATGATGAAATCATGTGTGCTATGGAAGAGTTTTTGGAAGACTAGGAAACACCTTTCTTCCGTAATGCTTAAGCATTGTTGGATCAAGTTCATTAATTTCAAGTGGGTACTGAGGTACTATATTTATAAATAGTAAAAAGCTGCCTTTTTTTTCTCCTTCTAGGCGGGGCTTAGGACTTTTTGAACGCCCCTTGGTATGTATATTAATTCTAAAACATTGAGTGACTTTGATATCCTTCAGCGCCGGTTATGATGAGCTGGTCACGTAGTCAGAACGAAATGATCCCTAAGCAGTTTCGATATTGGCTGAAGGAAAAAAAGACCAGCACACAAGAAAAAAATTGTGATATAAAGATTGCATCAAGAAAATATTGAAGAAACCCAACATTAAATGACTAAGGAAACCTTGCTCTATATCGTTTCTCCTGAAGGTGTGCAGTGTTAAGAGATATTTTGAACAGAGAGAGAGAGAGAGAGAGAGAGAGAGAGAGAGAGAGATTCGGAAGGGTCTTGATATTAATTTCTCTGAAAATGTTGCTATAAAATTTGATCTAACTAATAAGGAATATTGTCGCGTCTATCTCAGTAGGGCAGGCATTAAATATCATTACGTCCAGGGAATGACAATAAACTACACCCGCGTCCAGGGTATGACAATAAACTACATCCGCGTCCAGGGTATGGCATTAAGCTATATCCGCGTCCAAGGTAAGACGATAAACTACGTCCAACAGCAAGGCCTCTGATCAGGAGGTTTTGAGGAGCGTGGAACCACCTCTTAATTGCTGGTGTTCCCAGGTCCACCCTGACCCGGGGTGGCAGCACCTGTTAGGGTCCCAGCTATGGGCAAATATTTAACCCCGAAACTGAGGTAAAAAGCATTATAAAAGTGTAAAAATGGGTTTTAATTATTACTATTACTAGCAATACGTTTTTGATAAAATAATATTACCAGTTATATATTTTTGAGGAATAAATATTAACAGAAATAGATTTTTGACAAAACAAAATTATTACCAGGAAAAAAAAAATTGTCGGCATTAAATGACCCATTGAGGTGTTGATATGACGTGAAACAAAAGGAACCAAACGAACCGAACTAAATATCATTAAAGACGCCACACATACTGAGAAGAATCATTCATCCATGTTACTCATATTTGAGGAGGCATCAAGTAATAATAATATTGCTCGGATTCATGTCGCAATCATCACATACATTTATATCAGGTCACTTGATGTGTGCTGCTGGTAATATGGAACCCATGACTACCTGCTGCATAATCGGGTTATTGGTGACTAAACCGGTTCGGAAAGTGGCTAGTCTCCTAGCAGCATAATCCCCCAACCACTAAAAAAAAACAAAAAAAAAAAAAAAACAACACCTGAAAAGGGTCAGATGAATCCTCTCGTTGGATCCACGGGCATCAAGAATATGCAGTATGATGACAAGTATATATGTGCATGTATGTATGTGATATCTGATGAGAGGGAGAACTGAGGAAAACATGCAGTTGAAGTGAATACTAGTTATAAAGCCTTGACTTGACATCTGAGTATTAATCATGGCGACTAAGAGCGTATGTCCCTATAAGGTTATGCAATGTTATCTCAGCGTGTTATTGCTTCATCTTATCCTGGTTTTTCACCGATGTTTCAATTGATGGGGCTGGCTCTCATTTCAATAAGATCTGACAAATTACCATGTATGTATCCCTTGGTGCAAATTAATTGAAACAAAACGAATAATTCCGTTATTATTTACTTTTTGTCGTATTTTTCCAATGAAATATGACCCAGTGCACATGTTATTATTTCGTATGTCCATTCCACGAAGTCGTTCCTTGCAGATTGACCACAGATTCTCGACTGGATTTAAATCAGGAGAGTTTCTGAGCCAGTCGATAGTACTTTGATTTGCTCACTGGTAAGGCTTTTAAGGTGTTCGTGCAGCGTTACAATTTTCGTACGCTTCCTTGGAGTAACGTCTATCGCAGACAATGGCCGTAGGACAACTAATCGTCAGTCTAGACAATAGTGTCTGGGCGTGATAAAAGTCTGATGCAATCACGGATGACGCAATTCTTTTCAAGGCCAAGCAAATTTCATCACATACCCCGAAAACAGATTCATATTACTGCACACCACTACAGATGGTCCAATCTGAGGAAAAATAGAAATCGATTACACCCTGTCATTCCAGTGGGTCTAAAACAGATTCCGTATGATAAAAAAGCAGTTGTTTCAATTAATTTGAACAAGGGTGTAATTTATCCGTTTCACTCTTTATTTTATCAATATATATTTGCGTAGCACTGAAGCATGTTTTGTGGGGAGTTTTAAGTCAAACATCGACAAGAGTTTAATATTTATGGCCCCACGTTGTCTATTGCTTGTACTAAAATATTTAAATTAAGGATGCAGGCATGAAACTGAAAAATATTCAAGCAAAGAAGATCTCTGGCAAGCAATAAAAAAAAAACTTTTGTCTGTAATGTTAAAGTTGAAACAATAGAAAAGTTGACATTAATGAATGAAAGTCAGGCGAAGGTAAATGAACGAAGTTGTAAAATAATGATTTCAGGCTCAAAGGATATCAGGTTAATGAGAGATTTTTGTGACCGTTTTTCTTTGGGATTTATTTCTAAAGAGAAAAGGAGATTCACTTTTAATTATAAAACCTGACACTAAAAACCAACAAAAATCTCAAGAAAAAAACTGAATGAATTTAAAAAGAAAATAAGGATAGATATCAGTACTTCCCGAAAATATTTTATACTCAATTTTATCGTGATTATATTGACTTGCATAATAAAATCTGACATTATATATTTCTTATTAGTATAAAAATTTACACTATTTCCATTGTTCGGACTGTTGTCTTCATATTTATTGTCATATTCACGACGTTTCGGTCGTTGTACGCTCCAGTCTTCTTCAGATGATATTTGTTGGAATTTCGAGCCGAACCCTTTATTTAGTCCACGAGGTAGAATGTTCGGAATAGAAGCGTACTGATAACACTTTAGTCATGGAAAGCTATGTTAATAAAGCAAGTTTTGAATTACCTATTTAAGGAATGGGCATCTTTCGTTGGGATTTTTATGAATCAGTTTTCGTAATCGAAACAGTAATTTTTTAAATGAATTTTTAATCTGAAATTATTTCTTATTACCCTAAGCATTATTTATAGTAGGTAATTGTCATAGAACTTCTCTCTTTGTTTATTTGTAGCGAGTTCAATCCTCAGTGAATGACTCCTAATTGTAACCTTGTGCCAATCAAAACTTTTGGATGCTTGACGTAACTAATTGTAAGCGTCGTCTAGTTGACTAATACCATCAAATTGTGAGTTCGATTTTCAAGTCGCCCTCTATTTGTTGCCTTATGCCAGAACTAAGTTAACTTTAGTTAGTAAAAACATTTCCTTTTTCTTTTCCTTCTTTTTCTAATTTTTCATTTAGGAACAATCACTTTCTTTCGATCTCTCTCTCTCTCTCTTTCTCTCTTTCTCCTACTCTCTATACAATCCGCTTCTCTCTCTCTCTCTCTTACTAGTCCTGGGTATGACGATAAATTACATCCGGCAGCAAGGCCCCTGATCAAGAGATTAGCGGTTTCGAGGAGCATAGAACCACCTCTTAATTGCTGTTGTTTCCAGGTCCACCCTGACCCAAGGTGGTAGCACCTGTTAGGGTCCCAGCTATGGGCAAATAGTTGACGCCCAAACTCAAAATAGTCGTTTGGTTTTTGTTTGGTGGTTCACTAAAAAAGTATAAAAATAAATTATGGTAAAAATACCAGCAATATATTTAGTAAAAATATGACCAATAGTAATAGACTTTTTTTTTTTTAGCAAAATGATAATTAATACAGCACTAAAGTATAAAAATACATTTTATAGTAAAATTATCAACAATATATTTTATCATCTACAAAGTAAATATCTAAAAAAGATAGCTTTACTCTAGTCTAAAACTATAAAAATATATTTAGTTGAAGCCATAAAATTGCGTACAAAATATTTAGACTCCGGCATTAAATAATCCATAGAAATCGATATTAATTTTCTAAGGGTAGCTTAGATGTGGCACAAGGCCGAAAGTAAGGGGCATCCACTGAGGATCGAATTCACTCTCCAGTCGTAGCTGTTTTAATGAGACAAGCTTGCTAACCATTACACCACGTCGGGATGCCCCGAAATGATTTTCCGAACGTAACTTAGATGTGGCACAAGGCCGGAAGCACCCAAAGAGGATTGAACTCCCTACCCAGTTGTAATGGCTTTAGCGAGACAAACTTGCTAACGATTACACCATGCCGAGGTGCCAAAAATGATTTTCTAAGCATAGCTTAGATGTGGCACAAGGCCGAAAGTGTGGAGCACCCAGTGAGGATCGAACTCACTATTCGGTCGTAATTGATGTAGCGAGACAAGCTTGCTTAACCATTACATCCCATCCATCGAGATTGATATGTCGCTAAACAAAACCAAACCACCAGCTTTTTCCTAATTTCCTTGATTGCTTCTTCTTCAAGACATTATTTATTTCCAGGAATGCATCTTCAGGAATTTTTCTTCCTTTTTTTTTTTTCGACACTTTCTTGCATCTTCCCTTCGGTCCTTTTCACTCATTAACCCTTTTTTTTTTCTTTGCACACTGGTCAGCATATCAACATAAATTTTTGTACACGACTTGGTCTGTTCATTCTTTTCTCTCGCTCACTTCATAAGTGTGCCGGAGTTAACAGAACATTTCCCTCGGCTTCTCTGCTTGCCGCTTTCTCGACATTTTCTTTTTTCTTGGTTTGTTTTTTACATTTAGTGATTTATCTGTTGTTTCTCCCCACCCCCCGGTCACTAACCCTTGCCTTTAACTCTTCGTTTTCCTCGACCTTATGTCAACATATACCATTTTTTGACCTTCCGCAAGCAGGCTCTTTAGTCAGAAACACCGGAAAGAATCGTGAAAATGTCACGGTTTTCCTATTTCAAGTTTCCGATGAATATTAATTATTCAGTTAATTATTGAAATAAGCTCATGGCGAGTCCTATGACAATAATATATCCGTAGAAATTCCCTCGTCGCATCGTTAAATATTTGAGCTTAACAACTTTAACAAAATATTGCAATAACAATCATAAATATGAAGGCTGGTCGTTATTTTAAGAAGTAAGGGGGTACAAATGAAAAGATTTGAAATTGACAATGTTTTCAATTTCACTGAAACTGTTGTTGAATACTTCTTTCTTTCTTTCTTTCTTTCTTTTACTGAAACCAAGTAGTGCATTCCCCTCTTTCTACGTAATCAAAAAGGAATAGTTCATTAATTATGCGGTATTAGCAGGAGACTATAACACTTCGTTCGTTCGCTCGTTCGCTCGTTCGTTCGTTCGCTCGTTCGTTCGCTCGTTCCTTTCAAATCTCCGTCTTACAAACATTTTTCTTAATAATAATTTTAAAACAATTCAGTGAACGATGTTATATTATTTATGGTAACTAGGTTTTCGGCGATTGCCCCTTTTATTGCAGTCGTCTTCGTTTTTGGCCTTTTAGCTAAGATTAAAGTGTAGTGTCTGTTCTTATGAGCTTAATCTGATACTCTCTCTCCCCACTTCTTTCTTTCTTTCATTTTCTCAATGAAACCAAGTAGAGTCGTTTCCACTCTTTGCTCGCGATCAAAATGGAATAGTCCATTATTTATTATGTATCGGTAGGACATAACGGTCGTGCGAACTAACGAAGAGAGGGGCAATCACGATTATAATAAGATACTATTTATCGATAGATATTTTGCTTTTCAAGTCGTTACTTTCTCTTGTCCCTCTTTTTCTCTTTGCGATTCTTTTAACGGAATGTTTTCTCTACGTAAAAAAAATCAAATTAAAAAAAAATTGTTGCTTTGTACGCAAATCATTTATTTTATTTTCAGAAACGTGTCTTCGAGAACAGAAATTCTTGCTTGGTTTCGCAATTTATCCTTTACTTTCTATCCTTCTTCTTCTTCTTCTTCTTCTTCTCACTCTTTGGCGCCTTTCTTTTTCAAATATCTTTTTTTAAACGCTGACTCACCAGTTAGACTATGACTCATTTGCTGTGTGGTGCACTGGCGCCTCGAACAAGAAAGTCTGCAACTGGACTATTTGTAATTACACTCTTCTCATGATTCTATCGTTCTCTCTTATTCAACACAACCGATTTTGCTGTCCGCCGCTCGCATCCCGACACTGCGTTACCATTGGACCAATGTAGGTGATGAGCGACATGCTATTCTAGCGTTTGACATTTCATCTCCGGAAAATTTACTTCATCTATCTATCTATCTATCTATCTATCTATCTATCTATCTATCTATCTATCTATCTATCTATCTATTCAGTTGTATGGATATTAGTTTGTAACTCTGGGTTTCACGCTTTTGATATATATATATATATATATATATATATATATATATATATATATATATGAACAAATTTTCAGTGTTAACCTGTAGAAAAAGACACTATTTATAAAGGTAAAAGACAGTCGGAAAACTCTATTATTAGCCGACGCGTTTCGTCCAATGTGGACTTTTTCAAGGCAAAAACGAAATGAATTTATTAAAACAAAGTAACTATTGACAACAAAACAAATACAATAGCATTTTCTAAATTCTTCCAGTTGCTGAGAACATTTTGTTTCAATTCATAAAGTCTAGGTGCCAAAGAGGAAAACTTAGAACAATTACCATGAAAATATTTATAGAAAATGCAGAAGTAAGCTATGGCACAATGATGGGAAGATGACTGAAGCCGAGATGCCAGTTTTTTGAGGAAAATGGAAACAAAAAAGACGATTATACTTAGAATCCGAAAGAGAAAATTGAAATTTCTAAAATATATAATGAAGAAAGAGTGTAATCTTTTTTATTTAATCAGTTCACCTCAAGCAAGGTAATAATGCGACTAAGACTACTGGCAGTGAAAGAGAATTAGAAAGCTCTAGAAGGAACCAATCCTAAAGCGTCCTGGGTAAGTCGGTAAATTACATTCAGTAGCAAGGCCTCTGATCGGGAGGTTTTGAGGAGCATGGAACTACCCCTTAATTGCTGGTGTTCTCAGGTCCACCCTGACCCGAGGTGGTAACACCTGTTAGGGTCCCAGCTACGGGCAAATAGTTAGCCCCCAAACTGGGGTCAAAACACTATGAAAATGTAAAAATAGGTATTAATACCAGCAATACATTCTTGTAAAAAATTATTACCAGCAATACATTTTTGAAAAAAAAAATTATCAGCAATACACTTTTTGAAAAAAAAAAAAATTACCAGCAATATATTTAAAAAAAAAAATTACCAGCAATAAAAATATTGTCGACATTAAATAACCTATTGAGGTTGATATGCCATAAAACAAACCAAACTAAACAGAAAACTAAACAGAAAACAAAGAATAAACTTCTAATCCTGTCCAAAAGACCAGGGAGGAGAGTGAACAGGACGATAAGCGTACCTATCTACTGGCAGAACAGGGATTGGGAGGAATAAAGGAAAGACAAAATTTCTTAAGAGCTACAAAGGATAGGAAGTTGTGGAGAGCCATGATCGCCAACGCCCTAAGAAGAAGAAGAAGAAAAATACTTGTGTGTGTGTAGTGCGCGCACGCATATCCACCCGATCACCCATACATCTGCAATCTATAAAACGTATATATTTGCCTGTTTATGTTAGTCAGTTAGGAACTTCAAACAGACATTAATTATTCTGTCCAGTGCGTCTGCACTGAGAACAGACTTACTCACCATTAAATTTGGCTGGACAACAGAAACACACTAATATTAGTCAATGTTTGCTGCCTAAGATTCATGGAACCACTACACACCGTCGTTGACACCTACCAATTATCTTTTAGAAAGTTCACTTTCTCTGGCATATACCAATGTTGGTAATCCCGCTCCCTAACACACACACACACACACAAGAAAACTACACATTTACACCTCGGCGTAGTGTAATGGTTAGCAAGCTCAGATCAGTTACGACTGAAAAAGGAGTTTCAGGTACCCATACTTTCGGCCTTGTGTCACACTTTAAACTAAGTTATACGTTCATATAGACAAATTAGTACACATTCTTGGAAAACGGAAGATATGGGAATCCTAGAAGCGACCTCTAACAGAGGGTACTTTACGATCATTGTCAGTAAAACCAACTCAGTACGTCCCATCGCCGCTGCTCTTCAATATATTCGACTCATAGGCATGAAATTGTGAGGCATGAGTGAATTACTCATGTGCCATGCGTAATACACGCTTAGGCGGTCATGTATCTTTCGAGGCAGAATTTTCCCCAGTTGCCATTTAGTCTATCTAAGTATCTATAGAACCCGGTCTGTCCTGCTATTTACCCATAGCTATGGGGAGAAGAGGATTCATACCTTTCCCAAGGGTATTAGCTCGTAAGTGAATGTAATGGATTCGACTGGAATTCGAACTCGTCTCTCCGATTCCTCAGTCCAAGCCATTACTCCACCGTGCCTCCTCAAACATAAGGATTGTCTGAATTTCTGGAATGAGGATTTATCATTATTTACATTACTTATATTTGGTTGGTGTGGTTTATTTTGTTTTATGGCATATCAACCTCAATGAGTTATTTAATGCCGACAATTTTTTTTTATTGCTGGTAATATTTGTTTTGTCAAAAATATGTTTCTGGTAAAAATTCAAAATTGTATTGCTGGTAATAAATTTTTTCAAAAAATTATTGCCGGTAATAGTTGGGACCCTAACAGGTGCTACCACACCGAATCAGGGTGGACCTGGGCACACCAGCAATTATATTTGGGTAATTTGCTTTTTAAGTCCCGCGCTAAATATGTAATAAAAATTTGCAAAATATTTATATTTAGGTGTAAATTTACATGCTTAAGTTGAAAATAACAGACATTTTGATAAAAATCTACCGTTTAGGAGTTATCGAGAATAAAAGTTCGGACTCATTCGCGTTATGGCACGGCAGCCATTACTGGCGTTATTTGGATACATTCGCTGCTGATTCGATTTGCGCAGAAGATTAAATTGTTAACGGCCTTTTTACAATTCTTGCTTGATTTAATTACTGCACAACTGAGGACTCATTGCCTGTGCAATAATAAAGACTCTTCCGCAGCAAATATCTGCAAATAACGGCAGTAATGGCTGCTGCGATGCGAATGAGTCCGAACTTCTATTGCCAATAACTCGAAAACGGTAGATTTTATCAAAATTTCTTTGTTATTTTCGAATTAAGCATAAACATTTACACCAAAATATAACTATTCAGCAAATTTTTATTATATATTTAGCGCGGGGCTTAAAAAGCAAATTACCCTTTTATATTTATATATATATATATATATATATATATATATATATATATATATATATATATATATATATAGAGAGAGAGAGAGAGAGAGAGAGAGAAACAATTTATACAAAGAATTAAATAGCAATGTTAATGCGATTAATGGCGAAATCACTTCGCTAACAGGACTTAATGTGACATTAACTTACAATCAATTCCTTGAATAATAAGATCCTAATATTCGAGTTGTCAGACGGCAGACACATGCCAAGGTACTTTCGACAATTTCAGATTGTCATCGTCAGTGCGCAATTGTATCTATCTATCTATCTATCTATCTATCTATATATATATATATATATATATATATATATATATTCGTTAAAAAAATGACTGACAAATTACTGCGGTTTGTTTTTTTTTAATTTTTCTTGTGTTCTTATAATTTTTTTTCTTTTCTGGGCATGAAATATGTAGAAATTGTCGAAATGTTTTAGCCATTATCAAGGACGATTTTATTTTTACTTTTAACTGAATGTATGGATTTTTTTAAATCTATGTTTCTAAACAGTTAGTTAAAAGAAAAATAAAAACATCCTTGATAATGGCTAAAAGTATAGCCGAAAGCGCTCG
>OZ010586.1:4912768-4950268 GCA_963932145.1 Acanthosepion lycidas
AGTTACCTTTTTGGAAATGGATAGCGCTGAGAACTTTTCACTGTATCCATCCTCTCTCTCTGTCACAGAGTCAGAGAGAGAGAGAGAGAGATAGAGAGAGAGAGAATTATTTATTTAATAAGCTTAGCTTAGCTTATTTCGGGTCCTACCTAATAAGGGTCACTCTCATTATTCTTAAACAGTAATAAATCGTCTTTATAATTTAGAACGAGAACAGCCGATTATTTATTTGGAGCTGTAAAGGCTGAGGTTTCACTTTCGGCACTTATATCAGGTGACAGCTTTGAAGTATTGCAATAATACTCGTAAACAATGACATATAAACTCATTGTTTGTGTAAAATCCGCTCTATGGCTGATGTCCTTCTGTTTGCTTAGAGGCAAGAATGTGCAAGAGTCAGGAAAATAAAGTAGACTCACCGATACATAAAAAAATGCATAAGCTGCAGAGGCATGATGAAGGAAATAGAAAGGTTCACCAATTTTTTTGTAGTGTATTGCCATTACGATGGTATCTGAAAGAGAAAACAAAAAAAGTGAATGAGTGGAAGAATTTACGAAAGTTTATAATAGTTTGTTACTTCTTTTTGTACACGTGGGTATTCTTTTACACGCGCACGTTCATAAATTTCATTATTTTATTTTAAATAAACCTATATCCTCTTAAGAATATTTGATGAAGTATTTAAGAGATATATGTCTGTAATTTCGCATATTAATGCACTATCATAACTGCCCCTTTTCACGTCAAAGTTATCATTCAAATAGTGGTAAAACTTTAAACTTTCTCTCTTTATATATATATATATATATATATATATATATATATATATATATGACTGAGACAAAAATTAACTGAACCGATTTTTGCGTAATGCAGATGACACAGTGTTGATAGCGGACAGAAGGTAGCGAAGGAAAGCGAGAAGAAAGGACTTAGTATAAACTACAATAAGACAGAAAAAGGACGAGCCCAAAATGCAAATTACAAATCGGGGATATTAAATCAAACAAGTATAAAAATTTAAATATCTGGGAATTGTTTTAACAGAGGACGGAAAATGCGACACTGAGATCCGAAGACCTATTGGGGTGGCCAAAGATGCATTACAAAAACTAAGTAGAGTATTAAGAGACAGAAAAATTTCGTTAGAAATAAAGAAAAGAGTACCAAACTGTTACGTGATATCTGTCCTCCTGTACGGCAGCGAATGCTGGATAATCTCCTCAGAAATGAGGAAGAGACTTGTAGCAACAGAAATGTGGTTCTACAGAAGGATGCTGAGAATATCATGGACCGAACATATGAGCAACGACGATGTTTTAGAGAAAATGAAAATAAAACTTATATTCCACATCAGAAAGAGGCAGTGAAAATATCTAGGATACATAATGAGGAAAGAGGGCTTATAAAATGTGATACTCACAGGACAGATTCAGGGAAAGAGGGGTCAGAGGAAAGCAGCGCGTAACATACTTGATGAGTTTGAGTAAATGGTTGGCAGAACAGTGTTTCGGAGAAATACCAAAAGGCCAAACCTTATTAAGAGCTACAAAGGAGAGGAAGATGTGGAGGGCCATGATCTCATACGTTCTGAATGGACATGGCGTATAAAATCTGAAAGTGTTTTCAAAGTTTACTCAGCTTTCAGTCAAATGTAGAACGTCGTTTTAAAATCCTTTAATATATACAGAAGTTAAGTAAAAGGCCTATATATGAAGACATGATATATACAGAAGTTAAGTAAAAGGCCTATATATGGAGACATGATATATATATCAAACTCGGTAATCAAATGAGAAAACTGCCATGCAAACTACTTTGTCCGTAGAAGGAAATTCAAACTTATATTATTATTGATATAATTAAAAATGTTTATTTTAAAAACAATAGCGACAAAAATTTGAATAGAATCAAAAGCGATAGAAAGTCGGTTAGGTTGTGTATCTTGATACAACGAATGTCAAAAATTATAAAATTTACTTTTCAAGTAAACCGTCCCTATGTCTTCAATATTTTTCATATAAAATTGTAACCGACTTTTGTTGCATTCTTGCCACCTTACCACCATATATATATATATATATATATATATATATATATATATATATATATATATATATATATATATGGTTGATTTATCAGGAAGGAAACTTCCGGATGTTATCGTTCTGGAGGAGTGGGGTACGATCCCAGCGTGCAGAACCTTTGGAAAGTACCTGAAAACCATACCATAGGTTGACCGAAGCCTTGTGAGTGAAATTGGGTAGACAAACACTTGGGGCAGTCGATAGCTGTGCTAGCACGAAGTCACAAGTCATCGTGATCGAGGGTTTGAGTGTGCTGGTGTTGTTCAGATTGATCATTCTAGATAACACGCTCTCTCACAGAAACTGTAACTAACGTCTGCTCAACATAGTTGTAGCATAAACCACAGGTTGACTCTCGCAGGTTGAGCCCTTTAGAAGAAAGGGAATTTGTCGGCTAATACTAATTAAGTCTAAAAGCTCTTCGCTATGAATTGAATTGAGCAATCCGGTAGCCGCTAATTCTTACATCTCGTACATAATGTGTTCAAATTTCCCTTTCTTTGCTGCGTGCGCTGATCGCCTAAGTGTGAGAAACTCTGATTTCAAATCAAATGGCAAAATGTCAGATCAATTCGGGTTTTGACCCCAGCTTGAAGCAATCGCATGTCTAGCTACACTGATGAGCTGGATGACCATATATATATATATATATATATATATATATATATATATATATATATATATATATATATATAGAGAGAGAGAGAGAGAGAGAGAGAGAGAGAGAGAGAGAGAAAGAGAGGGGGGAGAATTGATATAAGTAATAGGTTTGTCACTTAGCTGATTGATGTTACCTTCAGCATCTCAACTCCAGAGATTTGAAGACGCCCCCTCCTCCCGGGAATTACACCGTCCACTCCTCAGTGGGTATCGGCAATTGATTATTATATATAATACTGACACCATTGTTAAAACCATTATTAGTCTATTAAAACTATTATTAGTCTGAAGGAGTTTTTTTTCATTTTGTCATTCGATTACTCTTGGTAAAGTTAGGAATCCACGTCCCCCTGACAGGGGTTAATTAGTAAAACTTGTATCACTAAAAAAAATTCTTACAATCTAAAATATTTTCTGCCTTTAAATAACCTGTAAAAGGATTATAAACAATAAAAGATAAATCAATCCGAATCATGTTTGCTTAAGAAAACATCTTTAACCGTATCCAAAGTATGATAATAACAACTTCTATTATGAGAAATGAAAGATCACCATGCTCATAACATTAGCTGCCAATCTCAATGAGACGGTGATAGTGAGATTCTTGAAAATGGCCAAGTGAACAGGAGGAATAAGAAATGGTTCTGTACGGATGCCACGTAGATATGCATGTTGCCTTTGATAGTCTTGGCGATAATTTTCATGATTAAGAATTGACCTCCTCGCTCTCCTGACTTGGATTCTTGGCGTATTACATCTGGAGTGTCAGAGAGAGGGAGATCAACCAGTGGTCCTACGGTTATCAAAGACAGGTTGAAGGTCACTTTGGGGGCGTGATGGTCAACATGAACGGGAACCACGTGATCTGCACATGCAGTTGCTTTCGAAGTCTCTTCTGAAGTCGTCCACTAGGCGCAGGTTTCTAAGTTGACATAGTGAATATTTTTTCAATGAATATCTTTATTTTTTTTATCTTATAATTTGTTCTCAGTTCTTTTTCTCTCTCTCTCTCTTTCTCTCTCTCTCTCTCTCACACACACACACACGCACACACATATATAGATTTTTATTTATTAGTCTGATTTTTTAACGTAAACTTTTTATTGGATACCCATATTTGGATACAGACAGTCTAAAAGCATGTGGAACATAACGACGGTTTCTCCTACCTAGAAGGATGCAGGTACGTGTCTTGGCGGAGAGCACATATTTTTCTTTAGTGAAATTTCTCGTATATTTAAGCTGGTTGACGAAAATAAATAAATATACTACTTAATACTTAAACAGACCGTTTAAGTAACATATATATATATATATATATATATATATATATATATATATATATATATATGACCAGCCCACCTAAGCAAAGATACAACTTAGGTGGGCTGGTGATGTTATGAGAATGGATGAGCACATGCTTCCAAAAAAGGTGCTGTATGGACAACTACCAAACTCCAAGCGTTCAGTTGGGCGTCCACTCTTACGGTACAAAGACAAATTGAAAGACAACTCAACTTTGATCTGAAAACCTGGAAAGTTCAAGCATCAAACCAAAAGGAGTGGCGTAAGACATGTTTCATTAAGTTAAAGGGTTTTGAAGTCAGTAGACTGAAGCACCGTGATGAGCTTTGTCAAGCTCTGAAGCAGAGACGCCATCAAAATCCTGCTTTAACAAGTTTCATCTGTCAGTGTGGCTTTGTCATCCGCAGCAAGGCTGGGCTAGTATCACACTTAATAAAACACAAATGAAATGTCTTTCGCTTACCTGATATTCTCATCAATAGTCCCTGCTAGCATGCATAAGTGTAAATCGAAAGGCACCATCCACTGCTGACCATCATTTATCCCTCACGATAGGAGAGTCCATCATATATATATATATATATATATATATATATATATATATATACAAATATAGATAACTAGACTCGTTTCGAAAAACCCTCGAATTTTTGATTTGCTAATAATCAAATCAATCTCGAGGGAAAAAAAGGTTTTAAAAAAAGAAAGAGCTACAAACATGAACTACTGCCGAAAAAAATCGCACAGATGCAGGTCTGAAGCCCAAAGAAAAAACCCCGATACGAGTAAACAACTAACTAACAAAAGAGCTCAATACAATCGTAGAGCAGACCTAGATACACCTAGTGAGCCAGACAAACCTTCCTAGGTATATATATATATATATATATATATATATATATATATATATATATATATATATATATATATATATATATATATTCAAGCATGTTTAGACGTATTATGTCTATTTATTTTAGTTTTAATATTTTAAAGGAACACTCATGTCCACACTCACAGGTTAAACATATTAATCGAAAATACATTAGTACTTCATTAAAATAATAATAAGCAAAAACTTAAATTCTGGAAGCTCTTTATATAATAGAATTGTGGCCAAAAAGAAATCAAGTCCAATTATGAGTATAGACTCATGTTTGTTGCAGCAAAATTTTATATGAAATACTAAATTAAAAAAATTAAGTAAATTTTTTTTCAAATTTAAAAAAAATATTAAATAAAAAATTACAAAAGTTACCTTCCTTGCAAAGCTAAAATTTTCCAATTCGAATTTTGGACACTGGAAACGAGTAGTGAAAAGTATTTTGAATTTACGCATTTACTGAATACGCATCCACAGATATTTTAACCGCCTGAAGATGGTCTCAGATGAGATTGAAAGTACTTGAGGAAATAAAAATTATTTGTAAGAAAATTTTGGAATTTAATCAATTTTCTACAGCTATGAAGAAATTAATTTAAAAATTAATTAAAACTAAAATAAATAGAATTATTTAACCAAACCTACTTGAATGAAAATATGCTGCCTATATATTTGCATCTTCTCTCTCTATATATATATTATATTATATATATTTTACATCTACTATATATATATATATATATTACATCTTATATATATATATATATATATATATATATATATATATATATATATATATATATATATATATATATATATATATAGGAGATGCCAAAGTATGTATAGAGTAGTGAAAAACAAAACGTGCACTCAAAATATATTGCATTGATTATACATCATACCAATAATAAACCTATCAATACGTCAAATATTCAAACTGTTTGTCCCCCTCCTTTTGACCTACAAAACATTTATTATTATTTATTAAAAAATAAAAATTATAATAAATTTATTATAATATAAATTATGAAAATAAAAATATTAAAATGATTTTAATGAATTAAATGAATCCACAACCATTCTGTTGAGTCATCAAATAATTTCCATTTTTCAAAAAATATTTATGTATTTACAATGACTTGGTGTCGCTTATATGGCAGCTCTTCGATATCTTTTGACTAAAATTTAATTTTATATTGAGCACATTTTTGTTGTTTATACCTTTTTGGTGCAGTTGTTTTCACCCTCCCCTTTAATATTTCTATTTGTACACACACACAGACATACACATATATATATGTTTTATTGACAAGGGACAAAACTTTTTATTTAATTTTTCTTGTGTTCGTATAAGTATTTTCTGTTTTGGAGAATAGTGTGCAAAAATTGTCGATATGTTCTGCATATTTGAGCACTTTCGGCTATTCTTTCAGCCATTATCAAAGATGAGTTTCTTTTATTTTCCAAACACGGTCAGCGCATTTTGGCCGTGTTCATAGTTGATGTCATTGAATGTTGGCTTCTTTTTTTTTATTATTAATGCTTCCATTATTATAAATTTTTTTTTACATGCGGTTGAGGCTATTAGAGCTGTATTTTCGACACGTATGTTGTGGATGGAGTTTGCTATGTTTAAATGAGTCCTTATTGAGGTATGGTCAAAGAGATGTAATGTGAGACTTCTTGATAGGCATGTAGTGTTATGCCCAATGTAATTATTCAGGAATTTGGTTAGATCAGAAACGCAGTTCCTTAAGTAACATGTAAATTCATAAATAATATTGGTTCTTTGTAATTTAAATCTTGAAGGTGAGTTGTTGCTGACAATATTGTTAGCTGTTTTAATTTTTTTTATAGTGGATAATTAATTTAATTTTCTTGTTCTGGTCGACTGGGGTCGTTTGGTTTGGTTTATTTTGTTTAACGGCATTATCAACCTCAATGGGTTATTTAATGCTGACAACATTTTTAGAATAGATTCGTATAAATAGAATATGTATTCTTTGGTTTGGTTTATTTTGTTTAATGGCATATCAACCTCAATGGGTTATTTAATGCCGACAACATTTTTAGGATAGATTCGTATGAATAGAATATGTATTCTTTGGTTTAGATTGGTTTGTTTTATTTTGTTTAGCGGCATATCAACCTCAATGGGTTATTTAATGCCGACAACATTTTTAGGATAGATTCGTATGAATAGAGTATGTATTCTTTGGTTTAGATTGGTTTGCTTTATTTTGTTTAGCGGCATATCAACCTCAATGGGTTATTTAATGCCGACAACATTTTTATTGCTGGTAATATTTTGTTTTGTCAAAAATCTATTTCTGGTAATATATTTCCTTCAAAATTGTATTGCTGGTAATATTTAAAAAAAAAATATTGCTGATAATAGTTAACTATTTGCCCATAGCTGGGACCCTAACAGGTGCTACCATCCCTGGTCAGGGTGGACCTGGGAACATCAGCAATTAAGAGATGGTTCCACGCGCCTCAAAACCTCCTGATCAGAGGCCTTGCTTCTGGACGTAGTTTAACGTCTTACCCAGGACGACGACTGGGGTTATGTTTTTCTTTATAATGTTTTAAGAGAAAATTCATATTGCCTTATAGTTAACAATGTACTCACCGTGTTTAGAAAATTAAAAAAATCAAAAACAAAACATTCCTATAACTTTAGATACATACATAAAAAATTCATACATTCAGTTAAAAATAAAAATCATCCTTGATAATGTTTTAAAGTATAGCCGAAAGTGCTCGGATATGTAGAACATTTGGACAATTTTTACACACTTTAAACCTTGAAAAGAAAACACTTGTAAGAAAAATTTAAAAAAAAAGCTTAATCGCAGTATCTTATCAATAGTCTTTAAAGAAATTTGCATAAAAAGGAAATTGCTGTGCAAATACATAACGGAGAGTTTTTATATAATTTATAAACCGAAAAAAGAAGTTTTAGATCGCACGAGAAATTGTATAAAAAACTAAATAAAACACCTTCTCTGTCGTATTCAATGAAATACATACATACATACATACATACACACACACACACACACACACACACACACACACATATATATATATATATATATATATATATATATATATATGGGGGAATTGGGATGAGGATGGATAAAAAAGGATTGGAAATAACTTCGAATGACTAGTAAGCAATCAATGTTTGATTAATATACGAGAGAGATTTTCTTAAGATCATTATTATTCACAAATTTACTTTTTCTACTTAAAATTCATAAAATGTCTTCATATAAATAAAATAATGATGTGAATAAACTCAGTAACGTGCAGAATTTTGGCGATATCCGGAGCCAACGCCTTCATTGTATGTCCCTAAGACTCAAGTAGTGGAGGGGAGCGGATGCTACTCTGGTCTTGCTTATTGACATCCACACGAAATTGTGGGACTGTAAGGCGCTTGTCCAACAAAGTTAACAGAGACAATTTCAAAAACTATATTTTCATTTCACTCTTTGATTGGATTCTCTCCTGATATGGATGCCCGGGGGCCGATGCACCCTCTCCCCCTCCACCTTCTTCACACTACTGAATAGACATCTGAATATTCGGCAGATCAAGGATAAATGTATCATAAACAAAACAATGGTAATTAAAACCGTATATTTCACAGTTAGTATCATCTTTAAACCTCTCTGAGGAGTAGGTCTCATAGGTTGCATGTTTTTTCCATATCAAATTTGTAATGGGATATCACATCTTTTTGTGATGAACACAGCCATAGTAGAAACAAATGTTCGTGGGAGGAGGGCAAAAAATTTAGAATTTAGCCTAAAGTTATCAAAGGCCGCTGACATTTCTATTTTCTCTAGATTGGCAGAAATCATCTTTGCAATAATGGAGAACTGTCTGTATTACAAATGAAAGAACTTTCATTGGGGTTTTATGAAAATTATCCTCTTCCTTGCTTTTGGGGAGACAAGAACCAACGCCACCCACTACAGACCCGGCTGCTACAGCCCTAATGATACGCGGTGTTTACTCATTCCCCCACGGGAATGCGATGTGACACAAGGTCGGATTAATGTGGGGTCCCGAGCGCGTACACTCGGACAGGGACAAAAATTCCCCTCAGCCCCCGCAACCGTCGGTTGCGCTGGCCTCGGTGCGAGCACCGATGCCACCCTGTTGTGCAATGGGAGGGTACGGCCTGGGGCAGCTGTTCCCCAGGACAGCCCTAATGATACAGGACAACTTTAAGAATAAATACTCTTTATTAAGATTCAAATATTTATTCAACTTCGTTTTGTTATAATATTATCTTAATATATCATTCTTTTTAGTATCTTGAATATTTTTTATTCAAGAAGTGTTATCAGCTCTTCACATCATGTACGGCTTTCGAGCTAATAAAACTATTTTGTCTGAAAACTTGGTATTACAATCCATTATCAAAATAAAATAGTTGTGCTACTCACCAGCTACAGAATAGCCAATTAAAATGGCGCCTGCTATTCTTACTTGTACCGTGTGTCGCCTGTAAAGTAAAAAAAGGGAAATGGAAAATTTGAAAATTCACATCTGGTTTATACAGTTGAAATGGCTTGATGTAACCGTAAGTTCTATGCTGACAGTTCCTTCTATATCACTTCTAGCTTATGGAACTCTCTCCCGGCTTCTTGCTTCTCACTTAACTTTGATCTTTAAAAATTGAAATGCAATGTCAATCGTTATCTTCTGTCTTCTTAATTCTTGTTCTTTTATTGTTCTCTCTCCTTAATAGTATTTTTCTCACGTTCTCTAATACTCAGTAACCCTTCAGTCTTTCAGTGGTTTTATTGTTTTGTTCATTTATTTATTCGATATATCCTAGTATCCCATGTATTGGACGACATTTTTTGCTATTTTCCACTCTATACACTGTCCAAGAGCCACTCAAGGTGTTACTGAAGGAAATTTGTCTGTGAGCGACAATAGTTAGAGGTAAGGTGCGTAGTTTAGCGGTACATGCGGAAAAATAACTGTTAGCCCTAGAGTTGAACAGGATAAGATTGTAATAGGGAAAGCTGGTTTCGACAGAGCTCGGGGAAAAAGCTGCTTGAGTGTAACTAATAAGATACGAAAGGAACGAGGGTGGGTTGCCTTGTAGCGGGTCTTAGTTGTGTCTTTAAAAATGTATATCTTGAGATAAGAACAACCAATTGTGTACATATATCACAAATGGCCGAATTTTTATTTTATGTACTATGATCTCTCAGGACGTATGGAATAATAGAATTACATCTTAATATAACATACGTAAGAAACATATACAGTGCTGTTCGATAAAACTGACTCACCTGATTTGTTTTACTTAAAAAAATTTTCGCCTATTGTTTTTGGTGTCAAACTAATTTTTAAGCTTACTAATATAAAGACCCCTTCCCGACCATCTAGTAAAAAAAGTTATTGTGGGGACCTACCCACAAATGGACTCTTCCAAACCTATATAATATGGCTACCAACTCTGAGTAAAGGGAGTCACCAAGTGAGGGTCACCGAGTAGTAGACACCAAGTGAGTGAATGAGTGAGTCAGGATCCCAGTGAGAGAAAGTATTCTCCAGTCCGCATTTACCTTTTGTACTACGTTTCCCAGAATCTATTATTTAACCTTATATCAGAGTCCGTCTTATCTTTCTATGGTTCTATACCATCACAAAAGTTTACTCACCTTAAGGTATTCTATTGATAATTATAATTTTGGATATAAATGAGATTTAGGGAAAAACTCTGTGCAAAAAAAAGTGACTCACTTATTTTCTGCAACTAGTAATCAATAGAAACATAACCGAACAGCTTTAAATAAAGAATAATAGAGGTATGATTTATTTATAATATTTAATAATCTATGGGCCCTCCTTTATTTTGAATAACCTTTTCAATCCTTTTTGGCATTGACTTGATTAGGTTCTGGCAAATCTCATCTCCAAGCATTGAACTCCATTCGGATATGAAATTCGCAATCAAATACTCCTTGTTGCTCAACTGCTTTCTCGAGAGCATATACTTTATAATGCTCCATAAGTTTTCTATGGGGTTGATGTCAGGAGATTGGGGCGGCCATGTCATAACACTCACCTGCTTCTCATCAAAGTATTCCTTCATCAATTTTGATTTGTGACAGGGAGCATTATCCTGCATAAAATGAGCTTAGTGTGGTCGATTTGCAACCTTTCAGCGGAAAGGAGCAGACAAAACTCTAAAATTCTCTTGTACTGCTCGCTCCTGAGGGTCTTTTCAATAAGTTTTAAGAGACTAGTTCCATGAAAAAAAAGCATCCCCAGAACATTATATTGAACGGATGCCTCACAGTACTTACTGCTAAATTCAAAGAGCTTTCAAAGCTTCTTCTTCGGATTTTAGATCGCTTACCCTTTGAATTTAGCTCAACTTTCGTTTAATCGGAGAAGAGAACATTTAGTGAAAAACATCAGGTGAGTCACTTTTATCGAACAGTACAGTATATAGGAGGTAGTGGATAGCGGCAAAGGTATTAATCCTCTTCTCCCAGCAACTAGTCTAGGAGAAGGACAACTCTGAATTCAAAACCTGCGGAGGGTTGCTTGGGGATCTTGAGGCATGGTCTCTGTATTCGGCCCTTCAAAAAGTGTGGTTGGTTCTGCACAAAGTGTTCACCACTATAATCAAATCATATTTGCTAGTGTCTGGATGTCAGTTCTTAGGAACCCTGCTTGACCTTCATAAGTCGAATACGACCACCATATACATACATACATATATATATATATATATATATATATATATTGTAAATACATGTTTCATTAAAGCCGACAGACGGTACTGGAATTAAGCTTTTCATTTAATTTTCCTTGTGTTCGTATAAGTGTTTTCATTTCTTTTCTGGACATAAAGTGTGGAAAAACCTGTCCAAATGTCCTGCCTATCAAAGCAGCTTTTTAAAATTCCCTCAGGAATTGTCCTAAGTTCATCAAGCTTTCTTCTGTCTTAGGTCATCATCAGGGTAGGCAGGGACAAATGGTGAATGCTGTGATGGAGACAAAGAATATTGTGACGTCAACAAAGTGTGTTGTGACGTCAACAAAGTGTGTTGTGACGTCAACAAAGTGTGTTGTGACGTGGTAAGGTGTGACGTGTCTGCTATTTATTCATCTATTATTTATATACATTTGAGGATGCCGGATCTTAAATTATAATTGTTTTTGTTTATAGATGATCGTTTTTTGTTGCAGGAGTATGTCTTCAAAGATCATGCGACTATTTTTACTATTTATCTTGGCTTGTATTTTGGTAGTGTTTCTGAGTAGCTGTTTAATGTCACTATGATTTTTTTTTTTGATTTAAAAAAAAAAAAAGCATTTCGCCCAAAGCAGGGCAGGAGTACCACTAGCATGCAAGGGGTTACAGAGGATTGAGAGCAAGAGTAAAGAGAGGAAAGGATAAAGAGAAGGACAGAGATCAGGATCAAGGCATCAGAAGATATCGATTGACATTACATTTGAATATTTGAAGATTATAGCTATCAGGGAAGCAAGTAAGAGGAAGAGAATTTCGTTGTCGGAAAGTGCGAGAGAAGAAGCTGTTGGAGTAGAAGAGGCGGTTACATTTAACTGTTTCGACAGTGAAAGTGTGGGACCGAGATGGCATCCTAGTAGAACGCTTAAACTCATGCAGTTAGGGTACCAGTGAAAGTAGCTCGTCAGAGCAGTTATCATGAAAATATTTGTAGAAAAGACAGAGGGAAGCCACACCACGTCTGTGAGAAAGTGACTGTAGACGAGATGCCAGATCAGGACCTATCACATTGCATATCCGTCAGGATTTTTGTCGAGTACCTCGAGATAGAGCTGGGGAACTAGACGATATTTGGCAACAATATTCAATGCAAGGACGAAGGGTAGATTTTTAGATTTAAAGGATAAAATCAGGCGAGAAAAACCTTCTGGCGCGACACAGAGAACCAACTTTTCTTGCGGTAGATGAAGCTATTGATTCAGGGTAATTGTTCTACCTCAGGCCAGTGGAAAACGTGAGACCAAGATGGCGCGAGTTACAAACTAGTTTTTGATTTTTACGTCTCAATGCTGGACAAAATAACAAGAATCGCCCAACCGTAGAGGTATCAAACTTATTGTTTGTCAGTATCGAATGTATTCATTCTTGACCTCTGACAATCACTAATTTTTTTTTATATTGGGTACCTAAATTTAGTAAGGGAATATGCGGATAGTCCATCGGTTATCAACGCGGAAAGTGACATCGTCAATCCGATTTGAAATTCTGGACGATTCTGTTTTGTTCATTTCGCGCTTATACTTTGGATTAATCTTCCTCTAGCTATGGGTTAAATATTAAAATAGACTGGATGCTGTAGCCTTGGTAGGACAGTCAGCCTACGAGGAGAACTCTCGTGGGTTCCATCAGGCTAACTTGCACTACTTATTTCTGTTATGGCTGCAATACATAGAGTGATCCTACGACCCTAATAGATTATGGAGAGCGTAATTGGGATCGAAAAATTTTGTAAAATAACATTTAGATAAAAAAAATGTGAATTTAATCGTGAAATTTGTTTACCTTAACCGTCGCCCACTATGCTTAATTACTGCCGAAAATGATTAAAGATAAGAGATAAATCAATGGAGTAAAGATAAAGTCAGTGGGCAGCAATCAGAAAAGACCATTGATTTTTAATGCTTGAGAATCAGACTTTTATGCAGCTGCAGATGTACACCCTGTCCTAATGGTGTTGATGAAGTGGTGGTACTCTTTCGCTGTTTCTACATCTTCCCTATTCTCCCAGTCTTTCTGTGATGAGCCTAAGTGGGTCTCATTTATTTACAACACACTGCGGACAGACTGTTGACATTGAAAAGCCACGTGGAGCAATGCTTTTACAGGTGGCAAGGTTGACATTAAATGATATTATATCAAATTTTAAATGTTTAAATTGTGCTAAAGCATAAGTTACAGTAATTCATACAACAACACCATGCGTCCCTCACATACTGGCGCCATATTGTTTACACTAATCACTCGTCCGATTTTGTTTGTATGGCAATGACATACTAGTCAAGAGCAGAAAGGTTCCCACAGCTGCTTGTAAACAGAGCATGTTTAAGCTTGTGGTTCAGCTCCAGGAAGGTTTATAGTCTTGGAAATATTTGTAACAGATAAGTGCTTAGGTTACATCATATAAAATGCTGAATTATATAGATAGCTAACATTATAGTGTAATGACTCAAAATACAAATCCACGTCCCTATCAGTCAAGTCAATTAGGTGACCGTTCGACCTTACTTGAGCCTGGGTGTGGCCTTACATTCGTCTTGGAAGACGCCTATGTATTTTTTAGGAAAAAAAAAGTGCGTCTCGTAAGCCGGAAAATACGGTATTTGAATAAACGAGTTAAACCATATATGCCTGTCTTGAGGATGTATGAATAGTTTTCTAGAATTACAACAATTGTTTCTTGCGTAAACCCCTTTTGTTCTTTGAATTTTATTAAAAAAATACTAATTTTATAAATAAAAATACTAATTATTTATTAGATTATTTGTACTATTTATTTATTAGATTGTTTACTGGAATGGTTGGCAAAACATCGGCTAATTTCCAATCGATCTGAACTATAGAAAATCGTAATAAGGATTCCTTTATAGTTGGTTCATATATTTTAATAATTCAGTAAATATTTATAAGTTTATGAAGGAAAAATTGTTTTCATATTTATTTCTTTATAAATTTTTAAATAAATATTGCACTGCATTAGTTTTACATACCGCGACAGCAATTTGGAAGATGTGATTAAATAATGTTTAAAAAAAATTATTCAGCATTATAACAGCCCAAATAGCTATATTGTGGAAAAAAGAATTTTCGGCAATATACGCATTTTTTACGTATATATAATTATTTTTTAACTTATCAAAAACGACATTCTTGTACATGTAATTATGGATAAAATTATACATTAATTACTATTTTTTTAATTAATAACTATTTGTGCTCAGTTGTTGACATTAATAGCTATCTGCTGATGTGTTAAAAATTTGGAATGATGCAATAAAAATTTTAATTTCATAGATGTGGCAATCTGTTATGCATTTGTTAATTGTATACATTTTCCGAACGTTGTACTTATAAAATTATTTTTATCAATATGTTTAGGTAAAAATGTTTGTAAATATGTTTAGGTAAAAACTTTAATAAATAGAGAGTGTTTAATATTTTTTTTGTAAATTCTAAAAGGAAAAAAAAAAGATATATAACTTCACTTTTATCATATCTTTCGGTTTTATTATTATTCTAATCGTAGCTTTTTAAAACAATAAACATTGCCGAGGAGTGAAGGTAGTTAAAATAATAGCGGTGTCAAGGGAAGAACCTTGTTTTTACGGGCACAAAGGTCCAAGATTAAACAACGACATTCAAAGAACTATCAATAAAGTCCCTTATTCCACGAAAAACAAAAAAACCCAAAACTGAAGAACTCAGAAAGCCTTTCGTGAGTTAGCACATGATAAGGATATTTGGAGAGGACTGAAAAGAGACATATGCACAATTACAGAAGATGAGAAATCCCACTGATTTGTAGTATGACTTGAAGTCGAAACAGTCCTGACAATGATGTATACTTACTTCGTTTCTAAAGTTTAACATTGAAATTAACTTTAAGTTATTAGTAATTAGTAGTTTAGTACTTAATGTCATGATGTGATTGAGGGTAACAACAACTACACCTTGTCTTCCCGAAACCTCTTCTTTTATTGGTCTTTCTCCTCATTTCTCCTGACTAAAGTTTTCTCATTCTCTTTCACTCCCAGTAACCGCATGCTACTGACTCCACCCTCGCCACACACAAATATATATATATATCTAACGGGTGTAACAACAGAATTGTTCAGTTGTTAGATTAAACTCTGAACTTTGTATTTTAGAAATGATTAAAGATATCTTACTGGAATTCTCCAAGCTTAACAGAAGAATAGTGATGAAATCGATCATAAGCACCAATGACATGTTCATCATTAATTAATCATAGCTAAAGATCGGTAGCAGGATTGAAATAAAGTTCATATATATATATATATATATATATATATATATATATATATATATATTAGGTTGATGCAAAAATAATGACGTAATAATGTCGTTTTTTGACGTATTTTTTAACGTCAAAAAACGACCTTCTAACTTTCTGTCCTAGAGTAGCAAGGGTGCCTCACACGTTTCACGTACGATTTCATTTTCAAGTCTTTTTTCACTGCGCTTTGGACTGTCATAGCTGAAACTTCTCTCTCACGTGCCAAATATCTTATGGATTGAGTTGGATCTTTTCTAATTGATCTCTTTAGCTCTAAACTGAAATGATGATCCCTCTTCCTGTTGTGATTTCCTGATACAGTTTTCCTCTCTATTGTTGCTTCTTTTTTAAAACTTATTCACCGTTCTCTTGATGGTTCTTGAATGGATTTGAAGTTGGAAGCCAGGGTATGAATGTTGGTACCATTACTGAAGGCCTGAATGATCTTTTTGCTCTCACCATTGCTCAGATCGGAGGACAGTGGGTCTGAAACAACACTATTTAACATGTTCTTTCCCTAGCTGAATAACTCAAAGGGTTGTTCAGTGATTCTTACGACAAATGTTGTCAAGATGGCTAAACAACTGAGAACCAGGAAAAAAAAAAAACTCAATTAATTTAGTATTTTAAATATTAAACATTTTTTGGGATGGACAATCATGCTGTTACACGATCGGGACAATTTTGCTTTTACATCCGGTAAATATAAATATATATATATATATATATATATATATATATATATATATATATATATATATATAAAGAAATATACTCTTAAGGTGTGTTATATTTATGAGGCCTGACGATTGCGTCCACCATGAAACAGCCTGTTGCCTATAAGTGTTGAATTAAATGTTCACTTTATATATATATATATATATATATATATATATATATATATATTTGTGTGTGTTTGTTTGATTTGGTTTGGTTTGTTTTACGGTTTATCAACTTCATTGGGTTATTTAATAACAAGTTTTTATTGCTGGAAATATTTTTTTTCCAAAAATGTATTGCTGGTAAAAATTCCTTCTCAAAAGTACTGCTGGTATTAAAACCTATTCTTATACTTTCATAGTGTTTTGAAACATTTTGGTGTGTTAACTGTTTTCCCATAGCCGAGACCCTGACAAGTGCTACCAACCTGAGTCAGAGTGGACCTGGCAACACCAGCAATTAAGAGGTGGTTCCACGCTCCTCAAAACCTCCTGACCAGAGGCCTTGCTGCTGGATGTAGCTTATCGTCTTACTCAGGACGTGGATGTAGTTTATCGTCATACCCAATACGGGTGTGTGTGTGTGTGTGTGAAAAATGCACTGGCAGAAACGTTGTCTCTGTATGGACGAACAAAAATAGTTCGGCCTAGAATTTTATTAGAATTTATTTAATAAAGTGTAATACTTACCATATGGGGTCTTTTCGGACATCAGGATCATAAAGCATTGTATATATACAAATGTATCCCATAATTACTGAATGTATACTTGACATAGTCCTGAAATGTGAATATATAGATATTATAGAAAAAAAGAAAACATAGATTGGCAAAGTATTGACGTAGGGCGATTATAATAACTACCTCACTTTTGGGATTTTAATATGGTACGTGGGGCCTTTCTCACTTTGCTCGATTCAGCAGTAGCAGCAACGGAAGTAATCATCAGGATACAAGCGGAAATCCCAGAACTCTTAAAAACACTGACTGAGCCCTATCCACTTTTCCTTTTCAGCAACTACAACCTCGAAGGGCTACTCTCAAACCTTGCTGCAGAAGACACGTGGCCTGGCCTGGTAGCTTGAGTTCAGATTTCTTCTTCCTTCTATGGCAACAAGCGGAGAATTCTCCCTACGAAACACCTACCCAAAGGAAAAACGACACAAAACCCTTACTACAGAAGACATGTACTAGTCCGAGCAGTTTGACACTTAGATTTCTCGTTCCTCGTGGGAACAATCGAATAAATCTCCCTTTAAAAAGACATCTACTCAAGGGAAGATCTTTGTTAACTGGGAAACCCAATTCATTTTCCCGCAAAATACCACTATTTTTCACTTTCCTTTCAACCACAAATAAAAGCTGTTAAACTGTTATTTCGAGGTTTGGGTTTTGTTCATTCCACTCTCACTGCCGAGTACACATACACACACACACACACACGCGCGCGCAACATGTTACGCATTCGTTAAATCTTAGTACAAAACCGGTCCCTTCGTGACAGTTTCTCCTGAAAAGGACCCCCAATCTGGGGCAAGAAATGGCCCGTAAATTTTAATTCCTACAAAACGAAATTACTCTCATTTAACTATTTAACTTTCCTTCTCACCATCAGAATGTCGGATGCTAGACTCATGGAGAACAACACTGCACTTTCTTGGCCTCACGTTTTCATTTGACTTGAAGTGGAATGGCTACATCGAATCAATAGCTGCATCTACTGCAAGAATAGTGGGTTCACTGTGTTGTGCCATAAGGTTTTTTCTTGTCAGAGTCTATCTTGCACATTTACAAATCTACCATTCGTCCGTGCATTGAATACTGTTGACATATTTAGTTTAGTGCTTCTCCTATTCCTCTCGAGGTTCTTGACAAAATCCAAAGAGGGATCTACAATGTAATCGATCCTGACTTGGCATCTCGACTACAGTTACTTTTGCATCGACGTGACGTAGTTTCCCTCTGTCTTTTCTACAAATATTTCCATGGCATCTGCTCTGACAAGCTTTTTCCTTTGGTGCCCGGACTATGTGAATTTAAGCATGCTACTAGATTGGCATCTAGGTCCCACCCTTTTACTGTTGAATTAGTTAAATGTAACCGCCACTTCTAGTCCGACAGTTTCTTTTCTCGCACTTCCCAATCAACAATCTTTAAAAATTTAAATGTAACGTCAGTCGCCATCTTCTATCTTCTTGAACCCCGAATATGCATGAATTTACTTTCATATTTTTTAGGTTTTATTATCAGGTCGTCCCATAAGTTCTGTCCGAATTTTACCTGTTTTAAAATGAACGAAATTTAAAGAGTATTTTATAATGTCTAATGGAGTTGAACATTATTTTTATGTTTAGATGCATTTAAACTGATCAAATTTTATTTCAGAGAACAATAAAATTATTTTTTTTTATTAAAACCCTGCTAACATGGAAGTACCCAAGAATCATTTGAGGCACATAATGCTTTATGAGTTCAAGAAAGGAAACTCAGCAGCCAAATCGACTAGAAACATTCACTCAGTTTATGAAGAGGAATGTATGAATGAAAGAACTTGCAGAAGATGGTTTGCAAAATTCAGAGGTGGAGATTTCACCCTTGAAGATGAAGATCGAACCGGACGTCCAGTTGAGTTTGATGAAAAGCTTCTTGAAGCAGCCCTTGAAGAAAATTCTGCTTTATCAGTTGGGAAATTGGCAGTGGTTCTCAGTTCAAACCATACAACTGTTCATCGTCATCTTCAACAACTTGGAAAAGTTCCGAAACTTGGAAAATGTGTGCCTCATAAATTGTCTGAAAACAACCTCAAATGTCCCGAGTTGATATCTACTCTTCTCTCCATTCTCGCCAACTTGTTTCACTTTTTTTGGATGGACTTGTGACTGGCGGCGAAAAATGGATCTTTTATCGAAATGTGGCTTGGTAAAGGACCCCAGCCACAGCCTAGAAGGGAACTTCATAGGCAAAAGGTTCTTTTTTTAATCTGGTGGGATCGCCAAGGAATAATCCACTTTGAATTCTTACCACCTAATGCAACAATTAATGCTGAAATATACTGTCAGCAATTAGAGCGTTTGAACCAAGCTTTGATGAAAAAAAGACCTGCTCTAGTGAATCGAAAAGGGGTGATGTTTCATCAGGACAATGCGCGACCCCACACAGCAAGAATCATGTCATAAAAGATCGAAGAACTTGGTTGGGAGAAAATTCCTCATCCACCTTATTCTCCCGATCTTGCTCCTTCAGACTACCATTTGTTTCGTAGCTTACAGAATCATTTGGAAGAAACAGCTTTTGTAACACAGGAAGAGGTTAAAACTGACATTTGTGAGTTCTTCGAATTAAAGCCAAAAGAATTTACAGTAATAGAATTAGTAAGCTTGTTAATAGATGGAAGGAAGTCCTAGATAATCAGGGAAAATACATTGTTGATTGAATCTGTAATTAAATGTAACATTTGGTCACTTGTTTTCTTTATTCAAAATTCGGACAGAACTTATGGGATGACCTAATACAATTATAATCATCGTTTTTTAAAACAATAAACATCGCCGAAGAGTGGTGGTAGCTAAAATAAATAGGTGTCATGGGAAAAACCGTCCCGTTGACATTTTTGTGGGCATGTTTATCCATGTTTGACGGAAATTCTTTGTAAGTTATTTACTATATAAATACATGCTGTTTGATTAACCTTATAAAACGAATCTACAACGCATGTTTTATTATTAAAGAAAAAAAGGTGCTTTCTTTTAATACCGGTATCATTAATTTAATAGCAGAATAATTTAATTTAATGAAAGGATTGTAAGTAGATGACTTTTGTACAGCCCAGTGGATAACTGAAGGTCAGCTTAAGATGTGTTGCTATAAATTGGAGACGTCGAAATTTAAGTATAAAGTATTTTACTATCTGGCGAAAAATGTAACACAGAAATCTTCAGGCGTATTGGGATAGCGAAAGATGCCTTCTCAAAGCTTATAAAAATATTGGGAGACAAGAAAATTTCGTTAGGAACAAAGAAAAGATTACTGGACTCTTGCGTAATATCAGTCCTCCTATATAACAGTGAATGCTTGACAATTTTCTTACAGATAAAGAAGAGACTTGAAGTAACAGAAATGTGGTTCTACAGAAGGATACCGATAATACCATTGACCGAACATGTGAGTTTTTTCTTTTCTTTACTACAACAAATACAGACAATTTGCCCGAAATTATGAGCCATCGTAAAGATTGCAGAGCCGTTGCAGGACAACATTACAAAACCTCACGTAATAACAGAGCACAAAACGATGGAAATAAAAAATTAACTCCTATATGGTAGTGAATGATGAAGAATCTTTTCACAGATGAAGAAGAGACTTGAAGCAACAGATATGTGGTTCTACAGAAGGATACTGAGAATACGATGGACCGAATAAGGAAGTTTTGGGAACGAAAAGGACAGTTGAAGTCTCTCGGATGCATAATGAGGAAAGAGAGCCTGGAGAATTTGATACTCACAGGTCAAAGGGGCAAAGGGAAACGGCGAGTAACCTACCCAACGAGCTTCTGTATATGGTTGACAAAACAGGGACTTGGACGGATAGTCAGTCAGTTATATGCCATGCGTGATACACGATTAGGTGTTTACAAATCTTTCGATACATGACTGAGGAGGCAGATTTTTCCCTGCACTAGGTTGTCATTTCTTTCTGCGGTAGACCAATTGCTATCCTAGGCTATAGAATCCGGTCTGTCCTGCTATTTACCCATAGCTAGAGGGAGAAGAAGAGGATTCATACCTTTCCCAAGGGTATTAGCACGTAAGTAAATGTAATGGATCTGACTGGATTTCGAACTCCGCTCTCCGATTCCTCAAACCGAGCCGCTATCCATTACTCCACCGAGCCTCATCGTGACAAATAGTAAGGAGATAAATATTTTTTCGAACGACAAAGGATATAATGCTATGGAGAGCCTTGATTGCCCATGTCCTGGAGGGACAATGCACATCAAAGAAGAATATTTTAAATGATTTTCTATATACGATACGGAATCAAAAACTACTGTACGTATTGCAATTGTAATTGTAGCCCTCATTGATACCCACCCTACTGAGTCAGTCTGCTAAAAGACTTCATGCTATCGTTTTGTGCTCTGTTATTACGTGAGATTTTGTAACGTTGTCATGCAACGGCTCTGCAATCTTTACGTTGGCTGATAAATTCGGGCAAATTGTTTGTATTTGTTGTAGTAAAGAAAAGAAAAAAAAACATGTAAACTTGTAGTAGCAATAAACGCCTGCAATAGGTCTCTTCTGTCTCTCGTCCGCAACAATTGTAGCCAAACGATAGTCCGTCGTTACAGTCCAACAGGTAACGTAGAAACGACAAAATGGGGTGAAAATCCAACCATCACTTCTCACCAGCAAAAACGTGTGTTCGTCCACCAAGCTCAGGAAATCCAAATCTGTTCATATTAGGTTGGTGCAAAAATAATGATGTAATAATGTCGTTTTTTGACGTTAAAAATACGCCAAAAAACGACATTATTACGTCATTATTTTTGCACCAACCTAATATAAGCGAAAAACAACGGCTTTTGTTCACCGAGAGAATTTTCTGATTGGTCAACGCCATTCAGGAGAGGGAAGAACATTAGCATAGATTCTGGTCCTTAAAGTAGATTTTGCTAACTACTTTTTGGTAATTTTTCTTCGGTAGATCGCAAACAAAACACGAACCCTTTTTCGAGGTAGCTGATTACGTCTTTCACTACGTGTTAAATTTTGCCTAGAAATACATAATCAGGCTTTCGATAAAAGATTTAGTTCTGACAAGGGTTTTTGTGTGACCTCAGAGTTTCGAAACCTATCGAGTGCCTGTTGTAGAGGATGACTTTTAAAGGAGAACAACTATCAGAAAAACGCTTAGAATAATGCTGACCCCCATCCATAGGGAACATCGCCAAACGAATTATCAGTTCCGTCACGTGACTGTAATGAGTTATTGAATTTTCCAGGGTAGTGATTTCCTAAGCGTAGCTTATTTGTGGCACCTAGTATGGGGCACCTAGTTAAGTTCGAACTCACTACTCAGTCAGAATGTATCTAGCGAGGTAAACTTGCTAATCATTACACGACGTCGAATTACTCAAATTTTTCAGGATATCCGTACGAAAAACCTGAACAGTGTATTTCAAGGTAATACTGTCCTATGTGTTTACTACTAGATATCAGGGATATGTTGGTTTAGGCGTCAGGGCGTTTGGACGGTTATCATTCAATGTCAAGTGGATATAATTAAAATAATGATCAACCTAACTTGCTCGTTAATCACAACGCCACACCAACTTCAATGGTATTCTCTGTATTCTTCTGTAGAACTACATCTTCATTGTCTCAAGTTGGTTGTTTTTGTTTGGCGACATATCAACACCTGTATGGGTTATTAACATCGAAATCAAAATAATTTGTTCGCTATTTTATTTATTTATTTTCTGAGATAATAATAGTTTTAGTGACACAACTCATACTAATTAACCCATAACTGGGGGAGAGAAGAGGTGAATTCATGCCTTTCCCAAGAGTAAGTGAATATAACGAACACGATTGGAATTTAAACTCCGCTCTGTAATTAACAATTCTAAGTCATTATCCATTCTCACACTTCCATGCTTACAGCTTCTGGTATTCCCAAGCATTCGCCCATCTAGGTACTAACCAGGATTGACCTTGCTTAACTTCGGTGATAGTACGGGAACCGGTGTTTCAATGTGAGATGACCGTAAGTCAAGGAATCATTTGCAACGTTACCAAAAGGAACATTTGAGAGGAAATAATTTGCAACGTTACTGTTATGTAGTTGTTTCACAGTGGAGGCTTGTATTTGTACTAAGTCGGCCCTAAAATAGGTTCGACGTACAAAACGTTAGGAACTTGATATAATAGGTAATGACGCAGTAATCTAGTTGGGGTGGCTGATACTTTAATATCCGACTAACGGTCGTTCAACATCGACTGATTGACCAACTCCCTGCGCCACTGCTACTACTCCTACTTCTACTTATCATAGGTGGGAGAGTCTATTAACAATAGAATAGGCGTGTTCCAGTATAACAGTTACCAAAAGGACTAAATTATTTACATTCGGACTAATGTTCGCATCTTTGTTGTTATTACCACAATGTTTCGACCATTGTACCCTCCACCCTTCTTCAGGTCGATCTGGGTAACCTTCAGGGAATTTCGAACTGAAACTTCATTTAATCTACGGGTTTGAGTAGATCTTGTTTCGCTATGCATATATAGGGATATCTCGTTTTGATTTTTTTTTAGTAATATTTAGTTATTGCTCGTCCTGTTTCTATTGAATCTAAGTCTCTGCTACCCGGCCCAGGGATTGAACTCACAGTTCTTCTTCTATGTGTCACCTCCTTATGGCCTTTAGTAGTTTTTCTCCTTGCTAAAGCTTCCGTCTGCGTTCCACCATCCATTCACGCAAATTCGTCAGGTAGGTGACTCGCTGCTTTTCCCTATCTCTCGCTTGCCCTCAATAGACCCCGTGAGTGTTAAGTTTTCCAAGCCATCCTTCCTCATTATGTGTCCAAAGTATTTCAGCTGTCTCTTCCTGATTCTGGGCAAAAGTATTTTTTGCTACCATTTTCTTTAAGACTTCATTGCTGCTCACTCTCTCCATCCTTGGAATTCTCAGTATCCTTCTGTAGAACCACACTTCTGTTGCCTCCAGTTTTTTCCTCATTTTATATGGCATTCACGGCCATATAATATATCACATAGCAATCCAGCACTCTATTCTTTGTTTCTAACGTATTATTTTTCTGTTTCTCAGCACGTTGCTTAGCTTCTGGAAAACATCTTTCGTTATCTAATGCGTGTTCGGATTTCGAACAGCCACTGGACTAGCAAAAGATGCCTTTCAAAAGCTAAGCAAAGTATTGAGATATCAAATTCAGAAACCAACATTTTAACCCTAAAAAATCTGAATTTGAGCCTTACACCTAATGCAGTTATGGGCAATCGGTTGTTGCTACCCTGCTGTCATGCTTGACCTCCTGCGCCTCTGCTTCTTCTCTTTCTTCCTGTTGCTTCTGCTGTCAAGTTTGGATCCCAACACCACCCTTTTTCTGTCTTTCTTCAATAATAGCTTAATTTAAATAAACTCTAGCGTGCCAAAATTTGCGTCATATGTATCTGGCTTCACTTAGAACCCTCTATTCCGGCAAAGTACACCAATTCGACGTGGCATCGATTTCACACGTGGTTGGAAGACCTCTGGAGAGATATTGCGACATTCTGTCTCAGTAGCTGTCTACAGTTATCTGCTATTTGTAGATGAAGGATCTTGAGTGTGAATAGACATCGCTACTAAGTCTCATAAATGCTCGATTGGACAGGCGAACATGATATCCATGATATTGGTCAGAAAATTCTAGAATGCTCCTGAAACCAATTCTGGGAAACTTGGTCAATCGATGACTCGGTGAATTAACTTGCTGATGTAGTCCATCCTTCTTGGGGTACATGAAGTCCACAAATGATGCAGTCACCGGTCAGTGATTTATTTAGCCAGACCAGCAGACACAATCTATGCCACGTGAGCACCACTATTGATCCAACATTAATCTTCATGGTACCTTGTTGGTCTCATGGGGCCAGCGTCCACGCGCACTCTACTATCAGCCCGAAACAGCAGAGACTCACCGAGCTACATTACCAGTTCTCTGGGGTCTATTTAAAGACGTCATGATCCCAGAGGAGTTTTTGTGTCCGTTGTTACGGTATTAACACAGGCACATTGGAGAGTCTAATGTTCCTCTGAGACAATAAACATGTATTTTGGCTACTCAGTTGAAATAAACGCAGATGTTTCTAATTTTAATTTCAAATTTAACATACCGAAAACAGTGTATTTCAAGGCAATACCTTAGGGAAATAGACAAGCTACTACTGTCCTATGTGTTTATTACTAGATATCAGGGATATGTTGGTTTAGGCGTCAGGGCGTTTGGACGGTTATCATTTATTGCCAAGTGGATATAATTAAAATAATGATCGATAATGGATATGGATAAGTCGATATAGTGGAATGGTCAAGTGGATATAATTAAAATAATGTCTCAAGTCTCTTCTTCTCCTGAACTGCACATGTCATTTCTAATTACAACTTCAAGTAATTTTAAATTTTCAGAGTTGTCGGTATAGATAATGACAAGACTTATAAGTGCAACTGACATTTATCTAAGTCGTTAGCATCTCGGTGGGAAGAAATTAAAGGTATTACTTGGTCGTACTAAATTTTATTAGTAAGCATCAGGTTACTTCTAGGTTCGAGTCCAGCTCACTTTTTGTTAATTATTTTCGACATTGTCGTTTGGTTGTTTTTGTTTAGCGTCAAACCAACCTTTATGGGTCATTTAATGCTGAAATTTAAATATTTTGAACAATTTTATGGCTTCAACTAAATATATTTTGACCACAATTGTATGCCTTCAACTACAGAAAATGTATCGTAGGTAATTTTACTATAAATATGTATTGTTGGTAATTTTAAATATAAAAATGAATTGGTGGTATTTTTTCTGTAAAAATGTATTTTTATACTTTCATAGTGTCTTGTTTTTATTTGGGTTTCACTATTTGCCCATAGCTGGGACCCTAACAGGTGCTACCACCCCAGGTCAGGGTGGACATGAGAATACCAGCAATTAAGATGTGTAAATTACTCAAAAATGAAAATAACACTGGCATCTCATTTTAACAGATATATTTACTAAAGTTAGACAAAATATCTTGAAATATTAAAGAGTACAATTGTTCAATAAAATCGGCATTGGTTTCAACCACAGCCTCCAGATGACTTCGGAATCTCCTGCAACTCTTCAGGACAGTCTCCTTGTTTAAATTAGTGAATGCTGCCATAATCCTTCTCTTTTGTTCATCTTTGGTGTTAAAAGGAGTTCCCTTTGCGCACCGATAATAGTTTATTGCAACTTTCACCACATGCATAACAGAAATGTATTGTTAAAAAATTCCTATAGAATTTATATGTATTTAATATTAGAACCATATGCAAATAATTTGCCACAGAATTGCCTTCTAGATAATTTGCTATAAAAGTGTCAATAGTTTGTTATTGATATTGAGTTATTTTTTTAACAAAATGAATGCTTGATAAACAATTCCAGGAACGAATTTTAATTATAAAGTCTAATCGAACATTAATTACACTTATACAAGGTGTGTTCAAAGTATCCAGCTTTTGGGCATAAAAAATCAATTTTGCACATTTCACAAATTTTATTTAATCACCTTCAAAATACTCCCCTTTGAGTTTACACGCTTCTCCCAGAGGTTCTGGCACTGATGGTAACACCTCTGGGATGCTATGTTGCATTTCTTATAATTCCCTCTCGCAATTTAATTTGCTTCCCTTTTAGGGTGGTTTTCAGATTGCGGAAGAGCTGGTAGTCACACAGTGCCAAGTCAGGAGAGAAGGGAGCCTGTCGAACAAGGGGTGTGTTGTTATTGACCAGGAATGCTTGGATTATGTGCGCGGAATGTGAAGGCGCATTGTCGTGGGGAAGTTGCCAAATCTTCGCCGCCCAAATGTCCGCCCATTTTCGACGCACATCATCACGAAGGCGACGAATAACCTCCTTGGTCCTTACTGATTGTTTGGCCTTGCGTATTCATGATGCACAGTACCACAGTACCACAGGAGTCACAGAAACTGGTCTATATTACCCTTTTATATTACTACGAACCTGTTGTGATTTTGGGGGTCTTGGTGATGACAGGTGCTTCCATTGGGAGAACTGGAACTTGGTAACCGTAAACCCATGTCTTATCATCGGTGGTGATGGTCTTTATGAAGTCTGGGTCGTGGTTTTCACAGTCCAGCATGTCCTGAGTGATTTCCACGCGGAGTTGCTTCTGTTCCGCCAGTACCTTGGAGACGAATTTCACCGATACTTTTCGCAAACACAAATCCACCGTAAAAATGGAATCAACTGATCCGGTGCTTTTTCCTACGTAGTGAACAATTTCCAAGATTATGACACGACGGTCGTCCATAACTATTCAACGGACCTTCTCAATCGGCACCTCGTTTCGGATTTTGGATTGCTTACTTGAGTACACCTAGCTCTTCACTGACTTTAAAAATGTTAGTTTTTATGTTTGGAGTTTACAATTAGTGCTTATTTCGTAGAGTTTAAATACGATGTCTGGTAATAATTCAACCGATTAATCAAATCCTCTGACCCTGATGAGCGGTTTTAGAAACTGTCAAATGATGCGGTGCTTGATTGTTACTCTAGTCCATATTGAGTACATTTTTTGACAAAAATTCTGCTGGCTTTAAAAATACGTCAGATTTTAATCTTTTTTTTTGTTTTTACGGACTTTAATTCGTGTCATTGCTATTTATAATTATTAGAAATGTATTATAGATAAGCCATTGTTAACTATCATAGAAATGTATCCAAAATAATTTGTGAATGTGTTGGATTACCGCCCCCTGGTGATAATCACATGAGACAAGATTTTGAATTACCACCCCACTGACGATAATAACAGACGGCGCGAAATTTGAAAGATTCCATCTCTTTCTCGGTGACGTTTCATAAAGAAAACACTTATTCTTTTCACTCCCGCAAAAATGTAAGTACCCCAGCTACAGACACTGAACGTTGCTTTGAATTTTTCACATTTTCTCCTTTTTAAAAAATATCCTATCAATATATTTCTAAATATTTTTTCTTTGTACTCAAATGAGTCCCGCCAAAATTGTTTACGGTTCAAATGAACCAGGAGCATAAAAATCTCACCGAAAGTGTTGATACTTGCAACAAATGAAACGTATTAAAAGTTATAAAAACAGTGAAATCTACTACGGCCGAAATATTTGAAAATCGCAATAAAAATCAACTGAGAATCCATTAGAAAATTAATCGTCACAATTTACTTTAGTAATAGGTGGTGTAAATTTGAATGTGCGGGTGTTATAATGAATAATGGCTCGGAATTGTTAATGGGAGGGCCGAGCTCCAATTCCAGTTGTGTTCGTTATATTCATATTGGGAAAGGCATGGATCCACCTCTTCCTCCCAGCTATGGGCTAACTAATTAGTAAGATTTGAATCACTAAATCATTATCTCCAAAATAAAAATCTTACAATCTAAAAATATTACTTGGCTTTAAATAACCTGAAAACGTGATGTGGACGTAAAATCTCTTCATTCGATAAAGATTTAGCATACTATTACGACTAATACTACTGGATGAAAGAAATACTAGTCAAATATTAATAGTAACTGAACAGGTTTCATTTAATATACATTCAAGGCAATACTGCTATTATTGGTACTAGATAAGAGGTATTAAGATGAAAGAAATACTAGTAAAAATTATTAATAGCTGACAATGTCTCATTAGATAAAAAGTCAAACTAGTAATTATATTAGATGAAAAGCAAAACAATTAAGAAAGAAGAAATACGAAACAAAACTTTAATAATGATTGACGACAATATTTGATTTGATAAAAAAATCCGTATGATATCATTGGTCAAAAAAAAAAAAAAAAATTTGAAATGGTGTTGAGACACAAACATCATTTTGAGGGCGCTGAATCTGGAAATGGCCTTACTTTTTCTTGGTTAGCTACCATTTTTGCTGTACAAAAATGCCTCATTTCTGGAAGAAAGCATTTTTTTTTATTTGTTTTCTGTGTATATGATATTGTCCGATGGCGATATTTCTCAAAATAGAATCGTAGAAATCTCTCAATTCGTATTTAAAACAACAAATATTGGTCTGCTTATTGAGAAATTCTATTTTTGTAACAAAAATCAGACCCTAAGTCTTTAAAAATAACACGATTGAATATACAAATTTCAACAAGTATTTCCATCAAATCATTTAATAAACTAACTGCAGAAATAAAACCTTTGTGAACATAAGAACTATAGTAAAAATTTTCTCCTTTTTGATTGTCTGTGATGTTCAATGTTATTTAAGTTCCTTTTGATGTTCCGACAGTATCACGTACAATGGAATAGGTGCATTCAATTGGGATGTCTTTAGTTGGAGTTTCTTTCTAACTATGAAGACAAAATGCTCTCTATATGTTTGGTTTTCTTCCGTAGTGAAGGGAAATAAGTGATGGGATAAATTTATGAATATCAAACATTTTTTAGGGTTTCATTATTTTGATGTCACCTTAATTATCAGGTTTACTAAAGTGTATTACTGATAAAGTTTATCGGTAAATTTGAATTTTGGCGATAAAATGGAAAAATTTGGTACTTTTATCTTAAAATTCTTGACTCAGAAACACGTTTTGTCTTATAAAAATAGTTTATTTCAAGTGACTGACATAAATTACCCGGCCTACCTGAAAGTTGATGGGGTTTTTACGACCTTTATTAACTAAATTTTGCGATCAGCAAAAATCATAAATTGATCTTTTTTTTCTTCCAAAAATGAGCAATTTCAGTACAGCAAAAACGCTAGCTAGCCATAAAATACTAAGGTCATTTTCGGAATCAGCGCCATCAAATTAGCTATAATATGTTTTGTTTCTTGGCGCCAAATATCGTGTTGACCAGTGTATTACTATTAACACTACGAGAGTTAAAGCAACTAAAAATTAAGAAAGAAAGAATACGAATTATAATAATGACTGAAAATGCTTCTTCTCATAAAAATTGCAGATAATATTAATGGTACGACGACGACGACTGAAAGTACAAATGTAAATAAAGCAACTTAAAAAATGAACGAACTGCCAGAATTTGATAATCGTTGACAAGGCTTTACCATATGAAAGTTCAAGATAATAGTACTAAATAAAAAGGCATTTCAATAAATCATCATCATTATCAGTCCCAGGGCCGAGTGTGGTCGTAGGGTCGCTGCTCAGCTTATCACCTAACCAGTTCCTTTCACAACGTATCTGGGTTGAAAGCCGGGAGAGTTGTTCGTTCATGCCTAACGTGTCTGGCATGTCGACGTGGAGGAGAGAATTTTTCTTTCCAGGTCAAACCAGAATTGACGTCATCCAGCTCGAAGTCTCGCTTTGGTCACGGACACGTGGCTGGTGACATTGGTGGTGGAGCACTCACCCACCGGTCGTTGACTTCAGTCTAGGACACACCCTCTGCCTAGCGATGCAGTGTCATTCATACATAGCTATGAAGCCCAGTGTGCTCCATTTGTGCAAAATGGATATTGACCCTACGAAAAGTTTCCTCCACCCTTGTACGTGTCTTGTTTTTGATCCTGCGGTATGTCTATCCACCCTCTTCACCAGATTAATAATTTAATGTGTTTTTTACGGCTTATCAACTCTTTGTTGGTTTTTAAAGCCGAAACATATATTTTGGATTGTAAGGATAATTAGTTTGCGAGTGAATATTGCATTAATAAACTTTGGAGAGTGAGAATGATTTTTCCAGATACAAGATTTAACCCATATATGGGGGAGGGATGCGCTAATAACTTTCCCAAGCGTATTTGCGCATAAGTCAACATAGCGAACCCAACTGGAATTCGAACTCGGCCCTCCGATTTTTCATTCCGATCCACTATCCATTACAATCCTTCCTCACCAGGAAAGCCTGATGGGGAAACCGGTTTAGTTACCGATGACCCGACCGTGCGACAAGTAGTACTAGGTTACACGGTACCAGTGAAAACTCGTGGAGTGAGGACCTGATATAATTGACAATAAGTCGTAGTTCAAAATATATGCAAGGGGATGCTGAAAAGTTCTTGGCTCAATCCACTCCAGAAAATATGACCAAGCGACCAAACATTTGTCTTTGATAAGTCACTTTTAATCGAGCTCTAAACTTTTCAGCATCTCTTCTGCGACGATGCAAGGAAAAGGAATTGGGCCAGATGCTTGTCACTCACCGTGTATTCCAGTTGATTTGCTGCTGCTCAGTGAGATGTTGGTACTTTGGGCAAATAAGAGATGAAAGCTTGGGACTGGCATATTTATAGATGATCATGAACGCCACAAAACTTCCAAAGGCGACAGGTAAGTAAGTCGTATCCAGAACTCCCGTCGTCGTCATGTTGGCCGCATCACAATCTTTCTCTCCGTCGCGCAAACAGAGGTCAGTTGGCACTCAGCTAAATACAAAGAAAAAAAAAGAAAGATTAATTACGATATTTAATAAGTATTTTTTCAATACTCACTCAGCACATGCCTCGAGAGCCCCACAAAGAATGTGGTGTGTGATTTGAATGAAAAAAGTGGTGGTAAGAAATAGACAAGGAGGGCAGATAATGATTGACCTTTGATCAGAGGAGGTCATGGTTAAAGAATTCATGGCTTGTTAATTTTAATGCCTTCAAGACGAAACTGCTCACTGTTAATCATCACTTTCTACCTTCCATCAGCATGGCTGATGCTAACCTCCAGAAAAGTGGCTCGTTGTGCCTTCTTGGACTAGCGATTAATGCTGACAATTTGGAAAGATTATATGGAATCAATTGCTAGGCCAGGAAAGTAGATAAGAAAAATAACCTATTCACCCACAGTTCCACAAGTGAGAAGTGTGGGAGAAGAAACTCTTAGCATAGAGCTTAGGTTAGATCTAATCCCTTCAGCTATAAGATGATGAGACCTAGCCGCCAATCTAGCTACGAAAGAGAAAAGCTCATCCGAACAATTGCCATGAAAATATTTATAGATAAGTCATAGGGAAGCTACGTTATGCAGTTTTCTTGGTTTTGTAAAAAGAAATTGTTTGAAAATCCTACAAGTGAAATTATTGGCTGCTAGGTTCCTTTCATTTAAAATGTTGGTGCAATCTGTCTGCATCAGATTTCGGCTACAGGTTGGCGATTATCAGTGGGGCAATCAGCATTTCGGTATTAATTTTCCCGAGAGTAATTTCAGATTTTCAGGGTTGCCGTACAGACCAGCCACATCTTTTTGGTGGGGGTAGCTATTGTACCCGTTGTTTTCGAGTCCCTTTTAAACACAGGGCATTTCAACTTGTCTTTTCTGCCTTTTTTTTTTATTTTTATCTAATGACGTTTATATCCAATCAATAAATAATGGAAATGCTTTTCGTGATCTGAAGCTGAATAACACACGTAAACAGATGAAGAAGAACTTGATTATCATTTAATTTTCCTTTTTATCTTTCATTAAATAATATATATAGATTTTAAAAGTAGGATGAATTAATTAGCTGATGGTTTAAGTGTATCTTAGCATAACTATCAATACCCCAAAATAAAATAAAATAACTTATCTAGAACCTGTCTATATTTCTGAGATGAGGTATTATGTACACTATTTACATTATTAGAACTCACCTCATGTTTTTACCAGAGCTCATATTGCAATTTTTGTTGTTATTATTCCGTGCAGCTGCGGAAAGAGATATAAAGAGGAGACATACCGCCCCATTAACGTTAGGCTTCAAGAACACCAGAAAGCTGTAACACGAGGGGGAGTGGAAAAATCAGGCGTGGCTCACCACATATGGAGAGAAAAGGGAGATCACCGCCCTCTGTGGGATCAGGTTGAGATCACAGACAAAGAACATCATTGGAAAATTCGAAAACTTAAGGAATGAGCACATATACTAGGCCAAAAAATCTCCTGAGCCGACCAAGCATATAAATGAATACAATATGGGAAACAGTAATAAGGATTGCCAGAGAAAAGCGATAATAACGAAAATTGCAATATGAGCTCTTGTAAAACCCATATGAGCATTGGTAAAAATGGTCCTGAAGACATTAGGTTTATAATACCCAGAAATTCATACCCAGATGTCCTCAAGGACACATGGCACAGTGGATAAAGCGTTGGTTAGATCCAGTGACAAGACCCAAAGAGTGTGAGTTCAATACCTGGTTAATGCGGTGGATAATTTGGAGAGGAGAATTAACAGGAGATAACTGATGACTGACATCCATGAGACATGGAACGTGGAACTAGAACAGTCTACTCCAGTGAGCGAAATAAAGGATTCAGTTCGACATTCCAACCACCTGAAGAAGGCCGGAGCAAATATTAGTCACTAATATGTTTCAGGAATCAACACTTTGAAGGGTAAATATTTACGGGCTCCTGGAAAATCCACCTCGGCAAACAATATTGGAGCACTCAAGGTGAGTCCAGGTAAAAATGTGTAAAACAAAACAATAAATATAAAACAAACAACAATGCAGTTTGTTATGAATAATCAAGAGTGGTCTTCCCTTGTTGTTACTCTCCTCTTTGAGAGAGCTATTTCTGTTTATTGGGACTATAAAAGGACACTATACGCGAACCTTATATTCTCAGATGAATAAAGCCCAGATGAATAAATTTTGTATTTTTATACAGAATAAATATATTGAATAAAGCTTTCTTAAAGCCTACACCTGCATACTTTTGTCATTACACAGGTAAAAGTAATTACAGGTGTAGACAATTGTAACGAAAGGAAATAATATTATAACAAGTTATAAGAAGGATGTGCTTGTGTGTATGTGTGTGTGTGTGTGTTTAACAAGCATGTGTGATAGACATGTATATGTATATATGTGCGTGATAGACACGTGTGCGTATATGCGTGTACTATAGACAACTATGTGTATATGCGCATGTGAGAGAGTTCAAACGCCAAAGGAGGACCAAAGAAGCAAACGCGCCTCATCAGCAGCGATTCTGTCTACGTGTTACTACATCATGAAAGCCAGAGTTTAAAAGGGGTGAAAAGAGGGTGAGTGAGAATATAATTGTGCCTATTTATAGGCTTAAAGAGCGGTCCTCTCCACCTTAGGAGCGTTTGGGGAAAACCAACGGATAGCGGCACGGATTGAGGAATCGGAGAGCCGAGTTCGAATTCCAGTCAAATTCATAACCATCCACTTTGGGAAAGGTATGAATTCTTTTCTTCTCCCTCTAGCTATGGGTAAATAGCAGGACAGACCGGGTTCTATAGCCTTGGATAGCAACTGGTCTACCACAGAAAAAATGGCACCTCGTCAGTCATGTATCTTTCGATACATGATCGCCTAAGCGTGTATAACACATGCTACATAACAGACTGAAGTGGGATAACCCCCAAAGGTAATCCCGAAAACATATTTAAATATGATTTCATATTGATTCAGCTTCAAAAGATCACATTTTATGCTTTGCAATTTTAGAGAAGGTTTTATTTGGATTATTTGCCCTTGATGCAAATACACACCGTTAGATGTCTAAAAGAATATTTAAAAGACTGTATTACGATGCTAAATTTGTCAGCAGGTTTTTTTTCTAAAATATAAATTAAAGGCTTACGAAAATGAAGTAACTTTTTGCCGGCGACATTAGTAGTTAATATCTTGACAATTGTCGCTGACTCTGTTAAATCATTGACCGGACCACATTTACGACAGTCTCAAAAAATCGTTCTTTTGAAAATACTTAATAACCAGTAATCTAGAATCATTCAATGATTACTACAGACCCGTGGAAGCCTTAAAATAGATTTCATATCTCAGTAGGAACATATATAGCATTATTAATAATTATCTCTTTTATCATTTTATCGTAGTTCATGTGGTAAACATAATATATGGACACCGTGCAGGAGTCCTGTACCCGAGTGAGTCAATCAATGATACATGAATCTCTTACATACGGGTCTTGAGCACTAACCAGTGAAGGCGGTTTCGCATTGTCGCCATAGAGGGATCGCTAAATTCCTTCTCTATGATTATTATAAGAGGTTGAAGGCTTTAGTATAATAACCAAGAATTTTCCAACAATATTCCGTACGTGTCTAGAAAAGTTCTTCTTCTTCTTCTTCTTCTTCTTCTTCTTCTTCTTCTTCTTCTTCTTCTTTACTTAAAGTGCAACTTCAGGTAATGATTATGAAGAGTTAAAATCATAAGTTTTCGATAAGTTTTTTTCTGGTGGAGTGAAAATTCACACAAAAACATTTGTATGCACGAAGTCGACTTATACACGAGTATATACGGTATATGTGAATTGCTATTAATTTTAGGGAAAAATAGTGGAGTAGTCACTCATTACCTTCTCCGCAGATTTGAATTCAGATGTGTCCTTATCCTAGACTGACTATTACCAACCTTAAAGAGACGAGTCTACGCTGTGATTAATCCATATCCATATTAAATATCCCAACTCTGTTGGCTTAAAGATAATGATTATATATTCCAAGAAACCTGGAAATTACCTTTCGCAAACATTCTGGTTCTAATTGCTCATATTCTTGCAACATTCAAAATGTTTTGGCGATGGTGTGTATAAACATCGAAATATTAACAAAACTATCCACGAAATGCGTTACGCCAACTGAGAAGAATATGTCTACTCGCCATGAAAATTAGCATTTGAGATTTTAACATTTAACTTTCTAAAAAGAACCCAGAAATATTATTAACAATTGAAAGGAGCCAGTTGTGTTATGGCCGATGATATCGACTTGCTCGTTAAATAAGAACAATATAACATTATCTCAATGCGCCCATTGCTTGGCTGGAGTGAAAGAAAAAAAGAAAACGTGTTACCCAAATTACAGCTGAAAATATTTCAGCAGTGTTGCTGTCTATAAAGGTCACAGGTCAGACACGTTGTTTTCTTTAATCAATTCTGTATGGATTAAGTATCTAGTTTAGCAATCTATCTATCTATCTATCTATCTATCTATCTATCTATCTATCTATCTATCTATCTATCTATCTATCTATCCCAGTCTTTCCCTTATCTATCTATCTATCTATCTATCTATCTATCTATCTATCTATCTATCTATCTATCTATCTCAGTCTTTCCCTTATCTATCTATCTATCTATCTATCTATCTATCTATCTCAGTATTTCCCTTATCTATCTATCTATCTATCTATCTATCTATCTATCTATCTATCTATCTATCTATCCCAGTCTGCGTATCTATCTATCTATCTATCTATCTATCTATCTATCTATCTATCTATCTATCTATCCCAGTCTGCGTATCTATCTATCTATCTATCTATCTATCTATCTATCTATCTATCTATCTATACAGGATACGATGAATAAATTGCCGTCTAAATTACGCAAAAATAAAAATACCACTGATATTTCATTTTAACAGATATATTTACCAAAATTACACTTGAAATATTAAACAGTATTTTATTCAATAAAATCGCCATTGGTTTCAACCACGGCCTCCAGACGACATTGCAATCGCCTGTAACTCTTCTGGACAGTCTCCTTGTTTAAATTAGTGAGTGCTGCCATAATCCTTGCCTTTAGTTCATCTTTGATGTTAAAAGAAGTTTTCTTGGTCTCTCACTAAACTGCGCCTCGCATATAATAAACAAGGGAGTTGCAATCTGGGGAGTTAGGTGGCCAGATGTAAGGAGTGATATGGTCGCAGAAATTGTCTCACAGTCATGACTGGGTTCGCCTACTTGCGTGCCATGGTGCAGAGTCCTGTTGTCAGACATAGGGTCTTCCATCAGGCATTCTTTTGACCCAGGTCAACACTACCTCCTCAAATGACTTGATGTAGGCCTCGGTGTTGAGTCTGAAGCCCTGTGGGAAGATAAATGGAGGCTTATAATCGCCATTACTAGTGATCTTCCAAACACCTTCGTAAGCACCATTAGACTCTTTGAACTCTTTCCGAATCCTCTTCACTATTTCCAGATTGATACTCAAACACTCTGAAATCTTTCTATTGGAGCTTCCGGCGTGAATGACAAGCATTAAAGCATACCGTTTCC
>OZ010586.1:4955268-4957768 GCA_963932145.1 Acanthosepion lycidas
GATATATTTTATTCAAGCACTGTTACCTTACTGAACAGACTCCAGCATGGATGCTTCATTGAACACTGTAATCTTAATCTCTTCAAATCAAGGATCAGTCGTTAACCCTCCTTCTTATCTTCATACTCTTTAATCGCTATTAACACTTCTTACATTCATATCACACACAATATTCAGTAACACTCTACCATTAGTGGCACTCGAGCCGTGTATTGAAAGAACTTTTTAGTGAAAACTTCAGATGAAAATTCAGCTAAAAAATATATTTCAAGCTAAAGATTTATTGATCCACTCTCATAAGCGTGGGTGTGTTTAAAAGAGAAAAAGAAAGAGAGAGAGAGAGAGAGAGAGAGAGAGAGAAAGTGCTTGTGCTAGTTTTTCCTTGACTTTTAAGCGAGAGATAGTGATTGGCTATTTGAGATTATGCCAAGGTATTGACCAATTTGTGACGGTCTGACTTTCTCGCGAGAGTTTCTTTATCGATTCTGGCGGGAAGAATGGAAAGAAGGATTTTTCAAGGAAATAGTGACAAGATTAAAAGGAAAAGTAAAGGAGTGAACGAAAGAAAAAGAAACGAAGGAGAAATGAATGAAGTCAAGATAAATAATGGCGGAAAAGTACAAGTAAGTAATAAGAAAAGAACTATTCAATCAATATCGGAAGGAAAAAAGACAGAAAAAAAAAGAACGAAATGATAAAAGCTGTATGAAGAAAGGAAAAGAAAGAAATAACGTTGAAATAAATAAATAAATAAATAAAGAAAGAAAGTGTATAATAAAAGAAAAACAGGAAAGGTGGAAGAAAAGAACGAAAAGTAATAAAGAAGAAATTGAAGAAGCTGTAAAAGGAAATAAAACGAGGAATGAAAAAAGAAGAAAAAACAAGCAGGTGTAAAAGAGGGGAACGAGAAAAAAAAAAAAAAAAGAAAAAGAAAGAAGTTGTAAAAAACAAATAGATAAATAAATGAATAAAGAAAGAAAGAAAGAAAGAAAGAAAGAAAGAAAGAAAATGTTAACGCAGTAAAAGAGGGAAGAAAGAAAATCAGAAATAAACGACACCATGAAGAAAGGATAAAAACGTGGACGGACAAAGGGAGGAGGGAGGAAGAGAAGAAAGAAAAAAAGGGAAAATGGGAAAAGAGAAGGAAAGTAAAAAAAAGGAAAAAAAAAAAAAGGAGAAAGAAAACATTAAAGAAAAAGACAAAAGAAAAACAACGAAATTATAAAAAGTCAGAACAAAAATGGAAATATTAGGTGTGTGCAAAACTTCTCAGCAGTCTTTTTTGATAACTCCAGACTGAATAGTCAATTGATAACAGGTTCTTCGATGGAAGCTTCCACACATAAACACACTCACCTCATGCAATATTTAATTTGTGATTCATCGTGCACATCGAAAATTTCCCAGCAGAAAAATTGGCAAAGATTCAAAACAGACACGTGATCGAGTAAATAGAAAATCTAATAAAATTAATTCTTTCTGTCCTTTTTTTTTTTTTTTTTTTTTTTGAAAATGTTGATTGTACAAATATATTATGTATGTGAGTCTGACGAAAAGGCACATTAAAAATACATGTAGTATACTGCGTGACATGTTCTGAAATAATGGCGGGAAAACTGAAATCTTGTCAGGTGCATCTGAGGAGTCAGGATGTGGGGTCATGAGGAGATTAATATTCCGAAAATAAACATGGGTTAAAAGGTCAGTCTGCAATGTGTGAAAACCGTTTTGAAAAAAAAAAAAATATTTCTATTGTTTTTAATTAACCCTCAATGATTCATTTGAGAAATTCAGACGGACTTTTATAGGAAATAATGCAATTTCCGCGTCAAGGAAGGTTCGAGAAAAATCGGATTAACTTTGGCGCAATTCTTAATCTAAAAGACGCCTACGTACGTTTTCTAAAATAATAAAACACTTGTCGGAGTTAGCTCCTCCTTAGTTCCTTAATCCTTCAGCAGGGGTCTCTCTCCTCTTGCTATAAATACTGGGTGACCTTTTGCCTCGATCTCTCTTTTCCCCTCAGGCATTGGGCCGTATCCCACCTCGCGTGGAGGTGAGGTAATTCTTTTCTCTTCTTTCTTCATTTCAGCTAATACCAATATGTGAGCTCTCACCAATACAGCGTTTCCCAAATTCTGGGAACACGCTAAGAACAATACGTATGTACGAACACTCACCACAATACACACACATAATATTCACCACACAAACGCAATGTAACGGTACATGTGCTTGTAACTTGTTGTTAATACATATATTTGTTTGTATATAATTATCGGTCTTGTTTGTTTTCTTTGTCTTCTTTGGAATTAATTAAAGTCCAACATTCTCATGTAGCTGGACTGGCTAGCAGGAAATTCTAACCCACGTGTGTTCTTTACATCTTCACTCCACGGTCCTCTACACACTCGACCATATTTTTTGACCAATTGAGTGTACAAATAAATAAATACGCGGTCACTTCATAAGAAATTTGTGGAGCTAACGCGTGTGTACG
>OZ010586.1:4960268-4997768 GCA_963932145.1 Acanthosepion lycidas
CGCAGACCCCATGACACTTTGATGAAGCATGTCTGTATTGTTAATGTCTCCCTTTCAGTGGTCCAATAGATAAAAATCCAAAGGATTGAGGTCGAAGTAACCTAGTCTACGGACCATGGAACCTGTCCTCCCCTAGCTGTCCATCTTTCATGGTAGATGTCAGCCAGTGCATCGCGTACAATGTGACTAGAATATGTTGCAGCCCCATCATCTATAAACCACATGCGTCTTCGTATTAGGAGAAGTACACTCTCTAGCCGGTGTGGAAGTGCATTCGAAATAAAGTCCCTGTAGGCAGCTACTGTAAGACAGGCTGGGAGGACATATGGACCTACCAGATAGTCACCTACAATTCCAGCCCACACATTAATTGTAAACTGATGCTAGTGTGTAGCTTGTATTGTACCAAGGGTTGGTTGTGTAAATTTGTTATTCCTTTTCTTCCATATATTGATTCACCCGTAAACAATGCTGAAGAGACAAACAACGGATCGGAATCAGTTTGTGCAATATACCATCGGCAAAAATTCTCCCGTGGTGAGTGATCAAATATCCTGCACATGTTGCAAATGATACGGATACAGGAACTGCTCTGGAAGAGCCCTTTATGCAGTACCATGAGATTTACAACATGGATGATTCACCTGCATTCGGTTTGGAAACGCTAGCTGATACAACCGTGCAGCCTCGCGTCCATTACCATTCGCGCGGCCGTATGTTTAAATCATATTTGCCTGCTCGCGATATGAATATCCTGCCATTGTTAAACGGAACAATTCTCAGTTAACTCACTACTACATACGATAAACGTTGAAGATAGGCTAGCCACAAATATACACGAATGACAAATGTAACCTAGTTTACATGACAACACAGTGCCATATACCGGAAGTTTTCTTTAAAAACGAAAGATCTGCAAACATATGTTTGCATGGACTTTTGTCATTTTCGTGTGAGGAACCCGTCCCTAAAGTTTGTTAAAGTATCTTTGACACACCATATATATATATATATATTTTTCTTTCTCTCTCTCTCTATATATATACAGGCAAATAAATTATATATATATATATATATATATATATATATATATATATATATATATATATATATATATATATATATATATACGCATGGTCGATTTACATCTTGGAAAACGACCAAATGACATAATATGCTAATTATTTAATCCGAAAATTTGTTGATGTCGGCAAAAAACCGTTAACTCATGTCTATGGTTTAATAAATTTTCATCATTTAGAAACTTAATAATGTGTAGTTTTGCATGTAGGCATAAAGGGCATGGGTCATCGTAGGTTTTACAAATTCTTGTTCTATTTATTATATTACATTTACTTTTGGTGTTTTAATTATTTCTTTTGAGGTTTTAGACTCTCGTTTTTGAAAAATCAGAACTCTTATGTAGCGAAGGAATCATATTTTTAAAAAGATAATTGTAATATATATATATATATATATATATATATATATATATATATATATATGTATGTATGTATATAATTTATTTGCCTGTATATAGGGTGTGTGTGGAAAGAAACTCCCTATTGAAAATTACTAATAACTTTTGTTAATATCACCAAATTTGCATGAAACAAAATAAATTGTGATCCCTAAAGTAGTAGAATTTCATTATAATTGTTTTATTTTTAATTCAGAATGACAGGTGTAGACCAGAATGGCACAACGCTTGTCGCTGCGTGAGCTTGCTCAGCTAGCATCCGATTATGATGTGCGACAGTCCGTGGTACAAGTGCTGAGATGGTGAGCAGTGTTCTTGGATCATGTGCTTCAGTAGATGCCATAACCACCAGAAAGTGTCATTCCTAGCCGATGAATACGGGATATGTGGTTGATACCCAAAGAAACGATCATCTTCAATATCCAGATTGTAAGAAAATGTGCAAAGCGTTGAATTTTAACACTGTACTGTACTTCGATGATTGGACAGTTAAAAATAAAAAGCTTTCCTGAAAATCGACCAATATTAATAAAGTTGTTAAGAATTTTAAATAGGGAGTTTCTTTCCAACACCATCCCCCCCCATATATATATATATATATATATATATATATATATATATATATATATAAAGAAAGAGAGAAATAACTTTTTTAATTTTAGTCATTAATTTTCTCCGTATCTCTGTCATTCTGCTCATATCTATCTATCTATCTATCTATCTATCTATCTATCTATCTATCTATCTATCTATCTATCTATCTAAACCTATTCCTATTTATATATCTATCGATCGATGTATCTAAATGTAATTCTTCCTATCTATCAATCTGTATTGGTCTATGTATCTATCTATCTACATAAGTCTGTTCATATATATGTTCAATCTGTCTGCATATTTGTCTGCCTGTCTATATATGTATGTATATATGATTCTGTCTATCTATCTATCTATCTATCTATCTATCTACAGGGTGCGATGGATAAATTGTTGCCATTTTATATTTTTAATTTCGCACAAGTGTATCGTTTTTTGTTATTTTGTCGACTACAAATTATAGTAGGGTCAGTTCGGCAATGTCTGTGAGCAAGATAGACAGGAATAGATTTAGATAGATAGATAAATAGATAGTGACAGACTGATATATATATATATATATATATATATATATATATATATATAGATAGATAGATAGATAGATAGATAGATAGATAGATAGGAAGGAAGGAATAGATTTAGATAGTTTGATAGATGAGTATGTACTGAGATAGAAAAAAAAGGAGGAATTAATTTAGATACATATATAGAGCAATAGATAATAATGAACCGATATAGATAGAAAGAAAGGAATGACTAGTTTTAGATAGATAGATAGATAGATAGATAGATAGGAATAGACAAATGCAGATTGATAGATAAGAAGAAATAGGTTTAGATCGATCGATAGATAGATACATAGATAGGAATATATTTAGATAGGTAGGAACAGACTGCGATAGATAGATATGAAAAGACTGATATATATATATATATATATATATATATATATATATATATATATATATATATATATATATATATATATATAGATAGATAGATAGATAGATAAAAGTGTGTTGAAAAATTCAATACCTGAATATCAGAACAGTTGACATGTTGGAAGTCTGTCATCGGCGCGGAAGAGGAATCAGCAAAAAAAAAAAAAAAAAAAAAAAAAAAAAGAGGCGTTTAAATTCCGACCTCGTTGCGTTCACTTTCACACTAGTGATTCTGAGAACGATATCCGTCCCTTGTTTTCTCCTACTCTCAGCTATGGGTTAAATCGCAGAGTAGTCTGCATTCTTAAACGTTGGCTGGCAACCAGCTGAAGTGAAGTAACCTACAGAATTCCAAACTGCGAAATGGCAACGGGAAAACCATTCCGCTTTTTAAAGCTAATAAAGAAAAGGAAGCTGTGCAGAGTCATGATAATCTACACCCTGAAGGGACATTGCATATTTGCAAAGAAAAATAGGACACCCAGTGAGAATCGATCTGATTAATCTATACTTTGGTGCAAGCAATGTAGGAGAAGGAAAATTTTGAATTCAAAATCCCCGGAGAACACTGCAGGAAATTAGTTCAACGGATTTTCCAAGAAGTCATAGCAATGCACAGATATTAAATATAGGGAGTCTTCGGAGAGCCATGGTCGCCTACATCCTGAAGACACATACACAGACACACACACACACACACACACACATACACACACAGATATATATATATATATATATATATATATATATATATATATATATATATATATATAATATAAGGCAACAAAATCTCCAAATACCTCAAGTGGGGGGATAGATCTATTTCAACCGACGAAAAATATGTCAATCATATTCAAACCCGGTGTAAGCCCCACCCGACACCATATGAGGTAATTTTGAATTTCGTTGTGTAATTTATATGATCTGTTATAACAAATACATGGAACTGTTTTTGTGGCTCAATTTTAATATTTTATACTATTAGGATTCACTTGAATTATATACCAACAAATTTATTACCTGCACTATATATATATATATATATATATATATATATATATATATATATATATATAGTACTAATATAATCTGTTGGTATATAATTCGAGTGATTCCTAATAGTATAAAATATTAAAACTGAGCCAGAAAACAGTTCAATGTATTTATTATAACAGATCATATAAAAACAAGATTTTATAGAAAACCCTACTACAAGAATGATTAACCCTACCCGACACCGGTAAGATAAGCAAAAGAATCCTAGAAAGAATTACTTGGCAAATTAAGAACCACCTTGGATTAAAATTATGGATTAATACCAAAGATATCATCAATTGGTTTACCAATATTAATAATAAACCTGAGTGCACCCTATTACAGTTCGATATTGTGGATTACTACCTGTCAATATCGAAGGATCTGTTCACGACTGCCCTGGAGTTTGTTGCTGTATATTCTGACCTGACAAAGGAAGAAATAGATATAATTCTCAGTGCAAAAAAAGCTGTCCTCATTCATAATGGGGACCAATGGATTAAAAACAATAATGACCATTTTGACATCAGTATGGGATCTTTAGACTCTGCAGAGTCTTCTCACCTTGTCGGTCTTTTAATACTGTACAACCTGACCGCGCACCGTGAATTAGATATTAAGGACATCGGGCTGTATAGAGATGACGGGCTCATGGTAGTGAGGAGTTCCACTAATTTTAAAATAGAGAAAATTAGAAAGATTATATATAGTGAATTTAGAAATCTAAATTTAAAAACAACAGTCTGTACTAAATTAAAAAGGGTAAACTTCCTCGACGTAACTCTAGATTTAACAAACACCACATACCTACCTTATAGAAAACCTAATACTAACCTCTTGTATATACACCCTAAGTCAAACCACCCTCCATCCATAATTAAGCATATGCCCTTATCAATAGAGAATAGAATCAGCATTAACTCCGCTAATAAAGAAATATTCCAACAACACAGTAATTTTTATAACGCAGCCCTAAAAATAGTGGATACAAAAATGCCAACATCAATTATAGAAATAATTGTACTAACCAGAAGAAAACCAGGAAAAGAAAAATCATTTGGTATACACCCCCGTTCAACCAAATGGTTAGTATTAAACTAGGACAGAAATTCCTAGTTTTTATTGAAAAATACTTTCCTACTAATAGTAGACTTAGTAAAATATTTAAAAAAAACAACCTAAAATTAAGTTACAGTTGCATTGAAAATCTAGATTGTATAATAACAAAAACACTAATAATAAAATCCTGATTAACCCCCCATGCCTGAATAGTATTAATAAAAACCCTACACTTAAATTAGACAAAAATAGTGAAAAATTGTAGAAACGCAGAAGACTGCCCATTGGAAAATAAATGCCGCGTAAAATCTGTGGTATACCAATGTACTATCTCATCCATTGAGAGTCCTAATACTAATATGATATACATTGGGTCTACGAAGAATGAATTTAAAACCAGATGGAGGCAGCATAAGTGCTCCTTCAACAATATTAATAAAAGAAATCAGACATCTCTATCTAAATATTTTTGGCATTTGAAGGAAATGAATAAAACACCAAAAGTAAAATGGAAAATTATAAACAAAACTAGAACTTGTAAAACTTTGGATGACCCATGCCCTTTATGCCTACATGAGAAACTACACATTAATAAAAATTTATTAAACAACAGACATGAGTTAACGGTTTTTTTTGCCGACATCATCAAATTTTCGCATTGTATAATTAGCATAAAAAACAAACAAACAATAAAATAATAAATACAAATTTTAAACTCCATAGTCTAAATAAAAAGTTTAAATGCCCTACCCTTTATGAAGTCGTCAAAAAAACAAATGTTAGCGAATTATGATAGTTTTTTTTTATATACACAAAACCCTTTCAGGCAAAAAATAGAAAATAAAATAAAAAAATCAAAAAAATCTCCATAGATGCTTAACCAGATTAGACGATGGTATCTTCCGCTTTAAATTTAGACAACCCAACCTTACCCTGACTTGACCACTTTGAATGTAACTGAGATATTGATACAAATTATTAACCCTTACACCCTTTTTCTTTAAATAATTGCTCTAGCTGTTACCATAGTAATTTTAATTTTAATAATGAATATGCTCATAAAACGCGTAAATTTCAGAAATAAGTTATTCCAAAAAAAAAAAAAAAAAAAAAATTCGCTTGAAGATGGAAAAGAGCTTAGTACTTTAATTCAATTTAATTCAAATAATTATACTGAAGTTTTCGGCTCTTGTTTTGAAACATGAGAACTCTTATGTAGCGATGGAATCATATTTTTAAATATATATATATATATATATATATATATATATATATATATATATATATATATAAGTAGAATCATCCGGTTCACACTCCACCCCAGCCTTTGGACAGGAATAGAGATTCATCGTTTGCTTCCTGTTTAGCATTTGCTTCCCGGTTCCTTCAAAAGTCTACTTCCACATTATACATCTAACGTTTCCAACTGAACTCTGAAATGTTATTCAGTAATTTAATCTTAATCACGTCTTAATCACTTTTATCCGTCAATCTTTTCTGCATGGCCACAAGAACTTCACTTCTTGCTCTGTCTAACGCTCTTACAGCACCACACAGTACCCCTCTACTTCGAGTGGCTGTTGAGCCTTGTTTTGGCCGAACATTAGAAATATACATATATACACACACACACATATATATATATATATATATATATATATATATATATATATATATATATATATATATAACGGAAACATGTACGTTTGAATAATGATCTGCTGCCCCAATACACTTTATATATATATATAGAGAGAGAGAGAGAGACACGCACACACAAAGAGAGAAAGAGAGAGAGAGTGAGAGAAAAAGAGAGACGTAGAGAGAAACAGACGGACAAATAGAAAGATAAAAATAGAGACAGTGAAATGCAGTCAGAGGACAGATAATTAAATTTAAATATGAACAGCATGAAAACCAAAATATTGCCATTTACCTCAGTCTGTCTGCTTCTGGGTCGAAAACGAAAACCACTTCGCCTCGGCCTCCAACGGTAAATCGGACAAACTGAGATGTTCTCGCGTTTTATTCTTTCTTTTTCTTTTCTACTCGTTTTTTTTTTTTTTTTTTTTTAACCTCTGTTTGAAACGAAAGGATATGACGTCGGTCGAGGGTCGAGTGATAAAAGCACGTGCTTACCAGGACAGCCACGTTGTCTTCTCGCCGACGTCATTTTTCAATTGTTCTTTTTGTCGAACCGGGGATCAAAGGTAAATCCCACCAAGATTCGATTAACCCACATTTGATTTTTCTCCGTTGATTTTCGTCTCTACCCTCTATGGCCCGTCCCACCCAACACACAAAGACTCTTATTATCCCAAATGTAATTTATTTATTTATTTACTTCTACTTTAGCAATGCACTCATTAATATTTTGCTAAGACCCGATTAGGCTTTTCACAAATTTTAAATTATATACGATTGGGTGCTAAAAAGTTCTTGACTCGACTCATTTCCCAAAACTTGAACAAATAAATTAAAAAAAATCCTTTTTGTCGGGCCTGGAACTATTCAGTAGAATTTCATATAAATATGCATAGTACCCGTAAAAATGAAAGCTTGATTTATATTTGGATTGGCACTTCTAGATAGAATCAGTATAGTATCTGAAACATTTGCCGTGAAGCACCCTGGAACTCTCCTTCAGATTATTGTAGTATCTGTGCGCTCTTCCTAAGATCAAACAGTCGCTCCTCGGTCATATAACTCATCACTGTAATATCTGTGAGCTCTTCCTAAGATCAAAGAGTCGCTCCTCGGTCATATAACTCATCACTGTAGTATCTGTGCGCTATTCTTAAGATCAAACAGTCGCTTCCCGGTAATACAACTCATCACTCTAGTATCTGTGCTCTCTTCCTAAGATCAAACAGTTGAACCCCGGTCATATAACACATCGCCGTAGTATCTGTGCCCTCTTCCTAAGATCAACCAGACGCTCCCCGGTCATATAACTCATCACTGTAGTATCTGTGCGCTCCTCCTAAGATCAAACATTCGCTCCCTGGTCATATAACTCATCACTGTAGTATCTGTGCCCTCTTCTCCAGATTAAAAAAAAAAATACTCTTCGGCCTTCTACCTTGTATTATCCTTGCACTCTGCCTATTTCTATGCTAACAGTTGATTTTCTCGCACTTCTCACTTGCGGAACCCTTCTCCGGTTCCATCCTTCCCGGCCAACTTTGATCTTCAAAAATTCAAACGCAATGTCAATCGTTATTCATTGCCCTCTTGCTTACTCTTTTATTCTTCTTTCTCCTTAATAATGTTTTGCTTTGTTTCATTCTTCCGCACTTGTATCTTAGTGGCTTTATTGCCTTGCAGGGGGTGTGTGATATGATTCTAAAAATATTTATAAATTAATTTTCGCGTCTGCTGGTTGCCAGTGGTACGAAACGACTTATTTTTAAAATCGTCAAAAAAACAAAACAAAAAAAAAACGCCGACTAGTGCAGCAGGTCGTGAAGTGGCGCGTCTGTCCGGACGGTCATCTTCTTGCACACGTCAGTTCGATGCGTTTGCCAATAGATGGTAGCACTGTCGGCAATATACCACATTTTGTACGCCTCGCAATGAGGTTCAGATGCTGTGCGCGTCCGTGTGCTCGATTTGTTTTGAAAACATTATCCTTCCTATGCGCATTGGCCCACCGGCCACCGGCAGTAAGTTGAAGCGTTTCCCTGCACCTGGTGATATGACGATTTTTTTAGAAATTAACGAAAAGAACAAACTCGCTTTCTTACACGCTTCGTAACGACGCGTTTACCCCTAGACGGTTAAAATGATTCCAACCTTTTACCGGCAGCACCTTGTGGCGTTCACCAGAAACTGGTGGTACTGTCGGCAACATTACCACTATAGACTAGGTACCCAACAATTAGCCCTGGATACCGGTAACGGCTCGAGCCCTTGGGATGGTGATATGTTTGATCATATTATACTCGGACGTTCGAATCAGGACCGAAGAATCTCTTGTCATTTTATGAGTCAGATCTGACCAAAGATGGAATATTAGTGCCATATCTTGGCTGGAGCTGACCAGTATTTTATTTCCAGCCTCGGCAAGGTTGAAAAACCTTGTAGGTGATAAGTGATTTCCAACCCTACAACCACTTTCCCACAGACGAAACTTCATAAGCTTATCGCTACTCTATGTTATTTCCATGGAAAATGGTCTGAACCCAGTGCCACCAATTCAGACCTCTACAGCGACGACCGGCCGTGCGATGTGCACAGGGCGAAACACTCGCATTCCCTTTCTATTTCATTGTTAAGAAGGAAGCTTCTTTCGGACATCTTCTTTCTAAGAGCCGATTCTTTGCGGAACGTACTGTCGAGAGGACTCTTCCCCGATCATTACAATCTTAACTTCTTTAACTGTTAAACAAAGGACTGCACCAAATAACAGAAAAACGCATCATTTGAAGACTTTCAATAGTAGCAACAACTAAAATGGATAGCATATGCAAATCGAAAAGAAATAATAACATAATCAAGATGCTGACATTTCACACTACTTTAAAAAAAGGTTAGGAAGGAAACTCCCGTCAATATTGGAGAAAGTGATAATCTTTATGAACCTATTTTTGTGTGAAATTGTTTTAATAAAAATATTTTATAAACGAAAGTAGAACTGGCTGCTCGGTCAATGAATCCAGAATGTTTCCTTATAAGGAAACGGCTTTGCGATTACTATCCTACATACCATCATAAACTACAGTTTTTCAGTTCATTAAACAATTCCATTCAGCAATCCTCTACTTTGAGTGGCTATTTGGCCTTGTATTGGGAGAAGAATAACTTTAAAAAGTATATTGAACACTGACCAAATCAATTCTTAGATAACGACTAGAAAGATTGTCATCACGATGTTCGCAAATCCCCTCAGCTCCTTGGCAAGGTTGAGATATTTATGTATCTTTTCACTTTCTTTCAGATTTACTTCATAATCTACGGCAAGACGAGAAATCCACGATCTGTCTAACTTTAATTCATGTTCCTGCTTTTACGATTCTCAATCCAGTTTTTACTATTTTGTAATGGATGATACATTTGAATCCCAAAGTTCCAGTCAAATTGATGTATTTTATTCTTTAAGACGGATTCTGGTTTTAGATATTATTGACCTGTTTGGTTAGAATGCAGTAATTTTCATATTTCCAGAGAGCACTTGAGTCTATTGATGCCATGTCTGAGAAATAGGCTCTTTTTAAAATCATTTCATCGCAAGCAAGTCGATAAATCCTGGTGAAGTCAAGCCTAAGAAGGGCCTTGTGTAACTCATTATTCATATTGCGTCTGAAGCCTATGTAATCAATACAGGCCCCACCATAAAGCTCACTCTTCTGTCCTATCCTCTTTCTGCTTTATATTAACGATCAAATTAGAATATTCTCAGATCATTAGTAAATACCTATGCAGATGATACCACAGTTTATAGGTGTAACCCCCCCATCAAAAAAAAAAAATCGAAATGACCCCAGAGCCTGGTAGTTGATCTCTCATCTGACCTCGTTCTAACAACCGAGTGAAGAACTGGTTCGTTACTTTCATTAGCATCAAAACCAAGATAGTCACTTTAGGTTATCCCAACTCTTTTCCTGTTATCCAATTTCTTTAGCATTTATTTCTAGAAATTTCCTGACCGTTCCAAGCAGAATATCAGTTGATATGCTTGCGTTCCCTAATTTCTTCACCCCGACGCTTGGCAAAACCGAAATACTTATCTATCTTTTAATTTTCTTTCAGATTTACTCCACGATCTACCGGAAATCCACAATCTGAGACGTTTATATATTATTGACGATTACCCTCACCCGCCCGCTTACTGAACTGAGTTATCCATTCGAAGTCCCCGAAGAGTGTTTCAAAATTTAGGATAAATTCTGCTCTGTGCCATTGGTGTATGTAGTCAAAGTATAAACACTTGAACAGTTCCCATGTAAAATTTCATCATTTATACGATAGCAAACTAACATTACGATTTGGGTACCTCGGCGTTAACAAGTTTGTCTCGCTAGAACAATTACGACTAAGTAGTTAGTTCAATTCCCATTGGGTGCCCCATATTTTCGGCCTTGTGCCACATCTAAGCTACCATCGGAAAATCACTATCTTCATTACGATTATCTATTCAGGTTCTTTGGCTGAATTGGGTGATGCATTTGAATCCCAAATTTCCAGTCGAATTTATGTGTTTTATTCACTAAACAGGTTCTGGTTTGTGGATATACCATTGGATACAGTCGTTTTCACTGTTCTCGGGACTTCTTGAGTCTTTCGGTGTAATGTTTGAGAAGTATGTTCTGTTGCAGTCAATGCCTTTGTCGACGCACCGAGTTAAGTTCCTCTCTTGTCCAGACTAAGAAGGGTCCTTACTATATTGCTCTTGAAGCCAATGAGATCCATGCAGGTGTGAATCTGTGGCAAGCTACGTCCTGAAGATACATGATTTTTAAAAACAAGTAAACGTCAGAAGATTACTGAAATATTAAATAAATATGCTGTCATTGTATAACCTTTTCACAAGATTTAAAATTCATAAAAATAAAGAATGGTAGAACTATGAGTGACAAATGGCATTTTATGATAGTCTACCAAGGGCATATGCACCTTAGTCTAACACTTTCGCCCCGTCCCCTCAACCTCCAGCGTCTTACTCTCTGGGGTGGGGTGTCTACTTGGTCCTAACCGAAACTTAAGGTAGTGGCCCGTAGATCCCCTGCTTCATGCCCACGTTGTGATTTGTTTGATCCAGAAAGCAGAAGTGATGCTCGTCCATTCACGGTCGACTGAAGATGTAGACAGGGCTGGGGAGTGTGCGCTAAGAAATTTAGAATGCAGCAAAAAAAAAAAAAAAATATTAATATCTGCAGAAAGACGGACAAACATTGATTCAATGGTTGAATTGGTAATGTCTTTTATATAGCAGAAAAGAATAGTAGAGAAGAGAAACGAGTTACAGAAAAGTAAAAAAAAAACCCAAAAAAACAAGCAAACAAAAAAAACTCATACACTGGATTCTAGACAGACACTTCTCTCTTCAAGAATTTTCTCCCGTCTTCCTTTTTCAGCATAACTACGCGTTTATATAGATAAACCAGGCTGATTATAACTGACCCTCGGCCCTACCACTTCACATGCGATTATCACGGGGTTCTAGCTGCTTCAACCAAAATCATGTGAATTCCAAAGTTCCTTCTAGCTTGCTCAGCTCTATTTCAATTTTTCCATTGTCTTCTGATGACTCAGATTCAATGGGTACAACTTCTGCCCTAGATCAGATTTCCCCATCAGTAAGCAAAATGCTCTGATTTAATTTCGCTATTAAAATCTACTCCAATTTCACTAAAAAAAAAAAAAAAAATACGTATGTGTGTTTCTCAGACTCTCTCTCTCTCTCTCTGACGCATTAGTCCTGTGTTCAAAAGACTCCGACTGGCGTATCCCATATTTATCCTAGTGTCAATTCTATTTTTAAAAATCTCTTTTTCGGTATCACCAGCCGCCTTGACGTGTTTTCCTTAATCTCGTCCACGGGGAAAATGCAGAAGTTGTAACTGAATTCGAAATGTATGTAGGGATGCAGGTTATGGTTGATGGGATTTTTGGTTAAAATTCCTGCACGAGACGCACAGGGTCTACTTGTTTAGTTCTCATTAAGGTTTAGAGTAAGAACAACAAAATAAAACTCCGAATATTACACAAGAAAATGCGATATTTGAAAAACGATGAATCAGCGCAAAATAAATAAATAAATAAAAATAAAAATAAAAAATAAACCCAACAAAAAACAAAAACTTTTTGAGTATGGCTTATAAAAGCCGAATATACTCAGACCATGGAAAATTTATATTGAAATATGTTCCGGACACCAGACATATGGTCCGAAATTAGTAAACTCTTTTACAAAGAACATTCAAACCTACAAGCGTAGTAACATCTCCTCTGATTTGTTGCCAAATTATAAGACCGCAGAACCGATTTTCTTGAGGAGCCTACGATTCCGAATAGATAGAAATATAGTAATGATAAATAATGTAAATAAGGAATGATAAATATATATTGAAAAAAAAATTCCAACATAAAGATATGTATAAAATATACTGTGATTTATTTTTATTTATCGGACACAATTTGATGAGATCGTCAATTGTTGCATCGGGGAGTATTGATTAATGACACTCGAAACGAACATATCTCAATTTACCAGAGCAAAAGGATATCACATTAACAGTGAAAACAACTTGTTAATACATTGCATTTTATTTCTTTTGTTTTGTGTTTTGATATCTATTTTTTTCAATGATTTAAAATGATTTCTCTCTGTTACATTTCACCAAGAAATTATAGACAAGGGAGGTAATTTTCAATTGAATGACGTTAAAGAGAATTTTAGATCTTAAAATAACATGCGAGGTCAAAGTTAATAGTTTAATAATAAGCCATATGTATATAACGTGATATTGTTTAAAACAATAGACATTCTATGTCTATAAAATTTATAGTCTTTTTTCTGTAGTTGTTGTGTGTAGATAAATTAGCCAAAATTCACGTTGTGTAGTCCAAGCTTTTGACTCACATGTGTAATCATCTGGTGGTTGGGGTGAGAAAAGTGCGTTTTCAGAGATAACATTGATTTTTGGAAAGTGTTTTTATTTTTTGGAGACTAAACATTTGAGAAAGGATAGTCATACATTAAAAAAAGCAAAAGATCATTAAATTTAATAGCCATAAAATGTCTTCTGTTTTTAACAATACATGTTTAAAAGAACCACGTAGGTATATTGAATTTAAAACGTAATATAAATCACGATAAAAATGGTTGATATAAAATATCTGATGTATGAGAAAATATGGAATCTGCGAAAAACAGTTGGTTGTTTAATTTTTTAAAGTTTTATTCTATCATTTTTATTATTCTTTTATTTGAACGAAACGTTGGCAACATAATAACATTTTGAAATACTTCTGAACGAAATGGGTGTTTATTTTTAGATAAAATAATTTCAATGCCTTTGTTTTATTTGTAATTAAAAGATCTATACTGATCAAAAGGGAAGAATGAGTAATTTCAGGATTTAATAGCTCGCAAATCGCAAGTCGCACTAGATTTTTTATAAACTCATAAAAAGACATTGATAAAAGTTTAAATTCAAGTCATAATGGCTACTTATTATGCCATCATCATCATCATCATCATCATCATCATCATCATGAAACCCATCATCATCATCATCATCATCATTAGTCCATCATCATCATTATCGTCATCGTCATCGTCATGATTAATCCACCACCACCACCACCATCATCATCATCATCATCATCATGAAACCATCATCATCATCATCATCATTAGTCCCATCATCATCATCATCATCATCATCATCATCATCATCAATCCAATCATCATCATCATAATCTTAATCCCATCATCATCATTAATATCATGATCATCAACATTAATCCCATCATCATCATCATCATCATCCTCGTCATTAATCCCATCATCATCATTAATCCCATAACCGGAAGTGACCGCAGGCCTGTTGCGTAGCTGAACTCTTCCCTAGCTCCTTTCACGTGTCTTGATAGGTGTACATTGATGCGTAGCGTGTCTTGGATAAAGTAAACCTGTCACAGCCCATCCCTCTCCTGGACAGACCGTAACAGACGTTCTCCAATTTAAAGGCTCACCTTGGTCGTGGACGCTTGGCCACTGATTCCATCGAGGGGAGCCTCCGCCTTGGCTGTTTAAGAAAGTCACATCAAAGCAATCACAATCTTGGATATACAGCCAATAGTTCAATCCTGTGGGCAGATTTAGTTTGCAGCCGGTCGAAACTCCCTGTAGTTCCTCTCTCTCTCTCTCTCTCTCTCTCTCTCTCTTTCTCTCTCTTGGCTGGTCCTCAGTGGTGAGTACCTCAGAACCGCTACACATGGAGTTGCCTACATAGTTCAGTGCCAGAGGCGATGATCTAAGAGTTGTTTTCATTGTATTAAATACGAGAAATTTATATGGAGATGACGGTCCAAGGACCTAGACCAAGCGCGGCTAACCCTAAAGATCCCAATGGTGGAACAATCGGATGACGATTACAACAGATCTCAACGGTTGAACCAGCGGATGAAGAGGGCTACGCACTACGGAAGGCCCCACACGAAATTATAACAAAGACAGCGGCAGTCCGTTTCAGGTTCATAACTGGAATCTGCACGTCTCATACCATATGTGCTGCAGAGGAAGGTGAGGAAATCAAGTGTGTGGGTCATTTCCTGGCAAGTAGATGTCCACCTTAAACAAATTCATGTCATTGGCACTTTCTTTTACTCTGATTTTCTTTCACTTTCAACCAAATCTTGCAAAGCCAAACGGCGATAGGGAATGGATGACGGGAGCAGGTTTTGGTGAAACTGGAAGCTTCTAGTCTTGAATCTTTACGTTGGCGGCGAATTTAGTCATCAACGCCATAATCATAAAGGAAGTGATCAGTAAAGTAATTAAATTCTTGGATACCAGATAAAGCCTACAACGACGACGACGACGACATGGACAGTAGTCATAGCAACGTTAATTGTGACGTCATGAAGTTTGTGGGACTTAAATATTTGAAGAAGTCGAAAATTAACCTGACATTTCTAAAAACCATTTCACCCCAAGCCAGGCAATAAAGCCAATACAATGCAAGAGTTTCATGAATGTGAAAGAATATCAGAAAAAGAAAACATTATTAAGAAGATACAACAATAAAAGAACAAGATTCAAGGAGATGGGCGATAACGATTGAGATTCCAGTTAAATTTTTGATGTTCAAGTTGACCTGAGAGCAAGAAGCCGGAAAAGTGTTACACAAGTGAGAAGTTCGAGAGAAGAAACTGCTAGCATAGAACTTACGGCTGCATCTAGCCATTCCGACTGTAAAAGGACGGACCTTCCCGCCAAACTAGTAATGCGCTTAAAAGAGGAAAGCTTATCAGAACTATTGAAAATATTTATAGAAAAGGCACAGGAAACTACGTTGCGGCAGTAGGAAAATGATTGAAGCCGAGATGTCAGGTCAAGACCACTAACATTGCAGATTATTTTTTGTATTTTATCAAGAATCTGTAGATGTACAGCAGAAGCACCAGACTAGATGTGACAGAAATATTTAATGCATAGACGAATGGTAGACTTATAAATGTGCAAAATAGATTCTGGCGAGAGAAGTTGTCTCGTACAACACAATGAAAACACTTTCCTACGTAAAAATTAAAAACAAATAGTGAATAAGAAGCCGGCGATAAAAATAGCATTTTCTCTAACGGAAAATACCATCGAAGACAGAAAAAAAAACAGTTCTAACTCTGTAATGTATTAGCCATTTTTAATCAACTTTGCTGTATTCTGGTTCTAATCCCATTTAAAATATCGGATTCTTAAAAAAAAGGCCTTATTGCGCGCTACTTCTACTCTAATTACAAGTAACCGTAGTACTATTTCATGAATGTAAGCGTAGTACTAGATTGGCAGTTAGGTCCCATCATTTTACACTTGACATTGCTAAATGTAACGATATGTTTTATTCTAACAGTCTCTTTTCTCTTCTATGGAACTCTTTTCCGGTTTCTTGCTTTCCTATGAATGACAATTTTGACAAATTTAAATGCAGTCAACAGTCATCTCCCGCCTCCTTTAATTCTCTTTTCTTTTTTCTTCTTTCTTCTTAGTAACATCTTCTCAGTTTCCTTCACTCTGAATAACCACTCTTGCGTGTTAGTGGCTTTATTGCCTTTCTTGGGGTGAAATGATAAAATTTTATTAGTATAAAGATTAATTATAAACAAGAAATGCAGGGAAAAGTTCTTTAATTATAAGTACAATTCAACTGCAAAATTATATCATTTTTAGTAAATATTCACCCAATACAATGCCCAAGAGCCACTTAAGGTAGAGTATTGCTAAATTAGATTATGGTATGGACGTAGGAGAGAGAAGGATGCTGTGTTGTTTTATGGCATATCAAACTCTCATGGGTCATTTAAAGCTGAAAGAGAGAGAAGTAGGCAGATGCGTACGATAAGTAACGGTTGGGGAGGTAAAGATGGCCATGTTCGAGGAAGCATTCTTTCGGGAGTGTTCCATAAAGTAGTGAATCTTGTGAAGAAGCTGGAACTTTCTTTTTGCCAAATAGATATAAATGGAATATATCGTTATTTTTTTAACAGCACAAGTAAATAGAATAATTTAATAATGTACAAGAAAAATTTCTCCAGATGCCAACGCGTTTCGTCCGAGGTGGACTTTTTCAAGGCAAAAAACGAAATGAATTTATTTAAATAAAGTAACTAATAATAACAAAAACAAAATGTCCTTAGCAACTGGAAGAATTTAGAGAACGCTATTTTCATACTGTTAACTGAAAATTATGTCAATTACTGTCACGTGACAGTAAATGACGTAATTTCAATTTCCAGATCGGACGAAAGGCGTCGGCAACTATTACAGTTTTCCTATTGTCTTTTATATTTATAAATAATGTACATATTGTAATCGAAAAGCCGAGTTCGAATTCAAGTCGGTTTCGTTACATTCACTTACGCGCAAATCCTCTCTAGAAAATGATGACTCCATCTCTTCAAGCACTCCAGCTATGGGTTGAATAGCAGGGCAGACTAGTTCTTATAGCCTTGGTTGGCAACCAGTCTACCGCAGAAAGTAACGGCAGGAAAATCTTCCGCCTTGTTAGTGAAGAATCGAAAGAGGCATGATCGTCCAAGCGTGTATCACGTATGGCATTTGATTAACTATTGTAATATCGGTATCGCTTGTTTATGAACAAATATATTATAGAAACAGTAAACAAAACATTATGTACACCGTAGATAGGGAGGTATTTATGGAAAAGCGTATCAATATATAGATTATAAACTGATTTCCTGATAATGGTAATGGGAATATCAAGTTAATATTCGGGATTAATTAACTGAACACTTAGTCCCACTGTCGATTGTAATTTATAAAATCTTTCTCCTGAAACCATTTTTCAGGAAAATAGGTTTCTCAAAGCCAGTAGTTGTCAATGTTCTTTCCCGTACTAACTGGAGGGTTTCCTTCCTAACCTTTTGTTTGAAGTAATGTGGAACGTCAACATCTTGGTTATGTCATTCTATCAACGTGCTACCCACTTTAGTTATTACTGCTGTTGAAAGTCTTCAAATGATATGGTGTCCTCAAGGGCACATGGCCCAGTAGTTAAAAACGTTGGTTGGATCCAGTGACTGAACTCAAAGAGTTGTAAGTTCAGTGCCTGGCTACTGCATTAGTGAACGAAATCTTGGAGAGTTGAGTTGATGTGAGATAACTAAGACATCCAGAGGAGGCATGGTACGTGGAATTAGAACAATCTACCCCGGTGGACGAAATAATTGGTTCAGTTCGAAATCCCACTCACCTGAAGAAGGTCGGGGCGTACAACGGCCGAAACGTCGTGAAAATGACAACAAAGAGGAGAACAACAGTTCGAACAATGTAAATAATGTAAATAATTAAATACCTCATGTCAGAAATAGAGACAGATATGGTTTCTGTTATCTGATACAGATTTTTTTGTTTTTGATTTTTCACAAAGTTCAATGAAGGATTATTCTCATTGAGGCCTACAAGCTGAACTCGCTCGAAGCCATTTTTAAGCATCGATCTGCGAAAGTGGTTGTATATAGCCGACTGTTTAGATATTTCTGAACGATATTGGTACCATGCATGGCATCCATTTAAAAATCTACATCTGACGAAGCCGTTTAAGAACCTGATTCTAGCTTTTAGTTTAATGTTTTGGTTTTGTAGCAGTTTGCGGTTTGGAGAGAAACTATCCCTACCACAACCCATGTTCTAAATTTGTTGTAATAGAGGTATTTGAAGTGTTAAGTATTTGCTAATTCTCCATACTGGATTTTTATGATTGATTCACAGTATCATTGTTCATTCAAATTCCAAACCAATTTCTGTTTTCGAAATGTTTATCTTGAGTCTAACTTTTTGGAATACTTGGAAGAGCATGGTGAGTTTTGGTTCAAGATCATTCTTGTTCCATCTAGGAATACCTATGTTATCAGCACAACCCACCCCTCTCATCCTCTGTACATAGGCATAGGGAGAGAAAGCACGCAGTTTTCTATTATTAGATTCATTTAGAATACGATATGGAATGTTTAAGTGAGTAGCACCTACATTGTATCGAATTATTTCTCTCTATTTGGTGTATTTAACACGTTTTACGTCACCAGAATTGTTCACAGTATAAGTCTATGTATTAGATGTTTTTAGTGATGTAGGAATCGTAATTATTCAATGGTAAATAGAATATTATTTCGTTTAATATTAAAGAAAAACTGGACATAAACAAGAAGACATAGAACAATATAAAGATTTTAATAGATTTTTAATTTCAAAGAGGAATGCAGCTTCAAGATTATTTAAATTAAATTACTTCAATTTTTAACACGATTTCCTTAGAAAGAGAGAACCAAGTGTTAAACTCCCAACTAATATCATTCTACTTTATGGTAGTGAATGTTAGACAATATCTTCACATATGAAGAGGAGACTTGAGTTAAGTAAAATGTAGTCCCACAGAAGGATGGTGAGAATATAATGAACGCAACATGTGCGTAACGGGGCAATTTTAAGAAATATGGAAACAAAAAAGGATACTTATACTTAGAATCAGAAAGAGGAAATTGAAATTTCTAGGACACAAAATGAGGAAAGAAAACTTGGAGAATTTGACACTCAGCAGATATAATAATGGCAAGACAGACAGAGGGAAATGGTGAGTAACATGCCTAACGTTTTTATGTAAATATTAGGTTGCTGCAAAATAATGTCGTTTTCTCATATATGTTACTATGTGAGAAAACGACATTATTTTTGCACCAACCTAATAGATGACAGAAAAGTGATTGGAAGTGATGGTGAAAAGACGAACCTTAATAAAAGCTATAAATGATAGGAAGTTGTGGAGTGTCATGATCGGCCTGAAGGGACAAGAAGAAGAAGAAGAAATTGTATATATGGATGACACTGAGCTGGTAGCGGGCACAAAAAAAACTAGATACTTTAGCAAAGGAAAGCAAGAAGAAAGGACTATCAAAAGTAATTTGACAAAATGTATGGTCGTCATCAAGACAGCTAGCCAAGGGTGTGAGTCTCGAATTAGAGACATCAGAATCAAGCAGGTAGAAAAATGTAAAGTATATCGGCGATGTAGTAACAGATGACAGAAAATATGATGTAAAAGTCACGCCGCAATGGCAAAAGAAGCCTTCCAGAAACTAAGCAAAGTATTAAGGAAAATTTCGTTAGAAACAAAGAAAAGGATGCTGAACTGTTGTTTCATATCTATGCTTTGATATGGTAGTGAATGGTGGACAATTTCAGCACAGGTGAAGAGGAGACTTAGGGCATCAGAAATGTAATAATGGTTGACAATGCTGTAAGCACTGGAAAATGAAAGTGAAAGTAAATACTAGTAAAACATTTATAATAACATCTGACAGGGCTTAACGCAATAAAAAATGAAAGTGAAAGTAAATACTAGTAAAAAATAATGAATAGTGGTTGACAATGCTTCAAGCAATAAAAAATGAAAGTGAAAGTAAATACTAGGCAAAAATTATATTAAATAAATAAAAAATGAAGATTACAGTAAATCCAAGTCAAAATTGATAATAATGGCTGACAACGCTTCATCTACTGAAGTAAAAAAAAACAATCAAATATGGTACTGCAAAAGTGCAATGAATTGTACCTCTATAGGTGAGATTTCTTCAATTTCAAAGTCGATTAGTTCCCAGAGCTTCTTTACGGCAAAATGGGATGTGAGCTTCATTCTAACTCAGACTTTTATTTCTATCCGGAACTGTCTTTTCATTCCCGTAGATCGACGGCCCGAGTAAAAAAAAACAACAACTAAAATATAAGATGAAATTAAATACTTCTATGTGCCGTGTCCCTTCAGGACGTTGTCGATCATGGCTCTTCACAATTTCCTGTATTAAATTGTGAAGAGCCATGATCGCCAACGTCCTGAAGGGACACGGCACATAGAAGTATTTAATTTCATCTATAAAGCTCTTAATAATTGTTTGTCTTTTTGCCATCTCTCCCAAACCCTATTCACCCAACCCTTTACACTAGCGCGTTAGGTACGTTATGCCCTATTTTCATCTCTCCCTCTTGACTTCAATCTGTCCTTTGAAAATCAAAATTTCCAAGCCTTCTTTTCTTTATTATGTGTCTTAGAAATTTTAACAATCTCTTCCTAATGTTAAGTATAAATGTTCTTTTTGCTTCCATTTTCTCTAAAACCTCGTTGCTCACATATCACTTACATCGTATTTTTAGCCTCCTCCTCTAGGACCACATTTATGTTGCTTCAAGTCCCTTCTTCATCTGTGAGAAGATTGTCCAATACTCGCCGCTATATAGGACATATTACGTAACAGTTCATTACTCTTTTCTTAGTTTTTAACGATATTTTCCTGTATCTTAATACTTTGCTTAGCTTTTGGAAGGCATCTTTCTCTATCCTAATACGCTTTCGGATTTCAGTGTCGCACTTTCCACCCTGTTAGAACATTTTTCAGATAATTACATTTATTGAACTTGTTTGATTTTGGTATTTCCAATTTTTAATTTGCATGTTGGGGTTTTTGTTTTGCTGACAACCATTCGTTTTGTGTTCTTGCAATTAATGTTTAGTCCTTTCTTCTTGCTTTCCTTCACTTCTGTAGGAATCCCTGTAATTTCCTTTCCATGTCTGCTCTCAACACTGTGTCATCTGCATATCTCATGTTTTTATGATTGTTGCCGCCAATAATGAACCTGGTAGGACTTCTAATTCTCTCTGAATCGCCTCACTGTAAAGGTTGAATAAGTCCGGTGAGAAGATGCATCCTTGTCTTACAGCCCTTTCTATTTTTGTATATTTACTGAATTCATGTGCTATCTATCAGTTTGCTGTTAGTATAGGTTTTGGATTATTCTAATATCCTTCCCAAATATGTTAAGGTTACCAAGCAATTCCAACAGTTCTTTGTGATGTACTTTACTGCGATTTAACAAAACTTTATATTTTGGTTTTACTCTTGAAGCATTAATTGTAAAACTCCTATATAAGTTTTATATGTGGAAAATAAAACGTCTTTAGGTTTCATTTCAGAAAATAAGTACAGATGAACAACAAAAATGTATATCGCAAAATTGAATTAATTATTCGATTGGGCTTTCTTATCAAATGACGAAATGAAAGTTGTCTTGAACGGACACTCTTCTAGATCTTTGTGAATTAATACAGGCGTCCACTGGACTCGATCCTTGGACCTACGTTATTCCTAATTTTCATCAAAGACCTTTCTGTTGGCATCAGTTCTCAACTCGGAATCTACGCTGATCACCCGACCATTTACTTGGGTCTTAACTGATCGCTTCGATAAGATCAAATTAACTGATGTATTAACGATTATTGCTGAAAGTGTCTAACAAGCTTTAGATAAGAATTGTGAAGCTCGGGCTGTTGCTTTGGATATATAGAAGGCATTTGACAGATTTTGACATATTGGTCTTCTTCACAAGTTGAAAGGTTATGGTATTTCTGAAGTAGTTTTTGAACTGATTCAGTCTTTCTTATCAAATGACGAAATGAAAGTTGTCTTGAACGGCCACTCTTCTAAATCTTTTTCCATTAATAAGGGCCCCCCCAGGGCTCTATTCTTAAACCGACGTTGTTCCTAATTATAATCAATGACTAACAAATCTTTGTAACGTAGTCAACATTAATTACACGACAATATAAAAAATGCCCGCGTGATGGTAAAATTAAAATCACTTAAGTACACTGACCGTTGAACAAAGTTTAACAAGCTATTCAACCCGACTAACTGTAGTCGGTTCGATCCTTGCTAAATACAATATTCATGTAGAATTATGCATGAGGTTATCTACGACTGCCAACTGCGTGGGTTCAGGGCTGGGTGCTCAAATTTTTTAGCCTCATGCCAGATCAGGCCGAGTAATTTTCTGTAATTACTACGTGCATTTTTCGTTGTTGTTGTTGTTATCGTTTTCCTTAACAAATATATCAATCAGTTTTTCGTCTGATGCAACACCTCTGATTGATAGGGCGCTTCGTTATCGATCCAATAAACATTCCACTTGTTATTATCTTAAACCTTACTCTCTCCTTACTGCCCCACCCTTTTCTTCAATCTCGGCATACACAACTTTCTCTCTTTCTTGTTTCCTTCTGTCTTTTACTTTTCTTGTTTCTTTGTATGGGATAATGTAACAGTTTCTAATGTTATCTGCTCCACCCACACGCACATATAAATATATATATATATATATATATATATGTATATATGTGTGTGTGTGTGTTTGTGTCTGTGTGTGTTTGTCTGTATGTGTGTATTTGACCTTTGAGTTCAGTCGGGCATTGAACGAATTTTGATAAGTTGAGCGGTTAGACCTCGCACTTTGCTAACATCATTTTAGTTGGTGAACGTTATTTCCGCGTGTCAGTGAATTATATAACGGGTAAACAAGAGATCCGGGGATCGACACGTAATTATTGCTTAAATTTGGATCGGAAATATTCATTGTATAATACAGTTTATTATTCATCAATGAATTGTCAATGATCGATACTATCCTGAAAAAATTAATGTATGTTGTATAACAAAAAACAAACAAACCTTTTTTATCAGTAAGCGATGAACGTACTGACCTACCTACTTAGATTTTTTTTTTTAACCATTTCATCCCAAGCAAGGCAATAAAGCCACTAGGACATAAGAGGTTACAAGGTTTTAGAGAATATAAGAAAAACTACTATTAAAGGGAGAGGATAAAAAAAGACAAGAATTAAGATGACAGAAGATAACGATTGATATTGTATTTAAATTTTTGAATATCTAAGTTGACTGGAAGCTGGAAAGGAGTTCCGCAAGCGAGAAATGTAAGAGAAGAAACTGTTAGCATAGAACCTATGGTTATATCTAACCATTTCAATTAGAAAATGATGAAATCTTGTCGCCAATCTAGTAATACGATTAAATTCATAAATTCTATTTACCAGAGAGCAAAGGCCATCGGAAAAATTACCAGGAAAGTATTTATTGTGAAAAGACACAGGGAGGCCGCGTTACGGACTGAAGCCGAGATGCGAGGTCAGGACCTATAACATTGCAGATTCTTCTTTGAATTTTATCAAGAATCTCTAAATATATAACAGGAGCGCAAGACCAGATATGGCAGCAATATTCAAAACAATGACAAATAGAAGACTTATAAATGTGTAAGATAGATTCTGATAAGAAAATTGTCTTGCGCGACATAGTGAAGCTACATATTAGACAGTGTGAGTTTGTAAAAAATTAATTATTATACATTAAAAAAATAAACATTAAAAAATGAAAACTATTAAAATTTATATTATAATGGTAAGATTTTAATACAGGCAGCGGCAGACATACCCACTACATATACCTTCCAGAAATACTTCCCGCTTAATGGTTAGACGTTAATGGCAATGGTGTTTTCATCTAGCTAATATTCTGTAGGTTTGAACCCTGATTCCCCTCGTTGATGGGACAAACGTCAACGCCAAGAAAGGTCGTAAACAAATATTAGGGGTATCAAAAGTATTTTTCTATTTACAGATCTTTATTTCAAAATTATCAATGACTCCATTGTAATATTACCATTAACAATATAATAGCTTGAGTCATAAATAATTTCCGTTTTTTATTAGGCTGTCATATATAATTTCCGTTTTTTATTAGGCTGTCATGTATAATTTCCGTTTTTGTTCACCAACTTTATTCTTCAAAAAATAAATTACAGTTGCATTTAATTCAAATATATATATATATATATATATATATATATATATATATATATATATATAATTATTTGCAATGAATTATTGCTTATCAAGCAGCTCGTCGATATCCTTCGAGAAAAATTTCGCAGGTTTTCGACGAGCTCTAGAATCTGGCTTTAAAGAAATTTTTGTAGTGATCAAAAGAGGTAATAACTAGTTTGTTGCAGAAAGGTTGGTTGGTTGATTTTGTTTAGCAGCATATCGACACCTCTATGGGTTACTTAATGCCGAAATGTAAATATTTTGAACAGAATTTTATGGCTTCATCTAAATATGTAGGAGGTATTTCTGGAAGTTATATGTGAAAGGTATTTCTGCCGCACTGTGTATTAATTTCTTTTCGTCCTTATAATATAGGTATTCTAATCTAAAGTAAAAAAAAAAATATGAAAAGGTATACCGTGCTCAGCTCTGTGGTATAGATTGTATTGTTCAATTAAGACGGATTAGAGAATCATGGCAAGGTGCTAAGAGTTTCAAACCACCACCCCTACTCATTTGATTTTGTTTCGGGCCAAAGTTCCGATAAGTTTGGTAAGGTCTGGATTTACGTTCACTGAAATTATATTTTGACTCGTTTTTCTCTCGCCTCTGCATTCTCTAACAATACTTAGTTTAATTTCTAACTATTGAAAATTCATTTCGTTTCATTTTTTATAATTTTCACGTAACACATGGTATAAACAATTAGTGATACATTTACTTTACTCTTATAATAGCCCTGTCCTCTCGGTAACACTTGATATGATTCCAGAGCACTGACAGTCTCTTTTTCTTTTTTCCTTTCTGGTTTTCCAATCTCTGATGCATAATAAAGAAATGTAGTTTTGGAATTTGCTCGGACAAAATCTAAGTAGAAATTATATAATTATTGATTTCAGAGAACAAAGTATGTTTTCCTTCTGTACAGTCGGTCGATGGAGCTTGATGTAAACAGCTTCTAAAAACCATAAACGTTTAACCGACCGAGCCCTGTGCAGCACGCTAAACGCTCCGTCAACATATTCAGAAGCGCAACCCGGTTTATTAATCAAATGAAGTCCAATCGCTGACACACAAACTGACTGAGTAAAGCGAATACTATTACTCACTCCACTCTGTCTTATATAGGCAAATACATGTTGTCCTATCCTGGTCTCCAACCGGAAGTTGGTTTGGTCCACATAGTCAGCCTCACACCGACATTTAAATTGATAAATCATGGAACTACTTTGCAGGTAGAGAAAACCATCTTTGGAGAAAGATGGAAACACCGAAATAGTATTAAATGCAATACGCAGGTTCAAAGAAGAAAAGCAAGAGGTCATAGACACCTATACCTTAATAGTAAGTGTCTGACCCCCACCGAATCAACCATGGTAGTTTTAAATAAACTGAACAAAGACCAGATCCAAAAACCACAGGATCCTTAAAATGTTTAAACTTACATTCCATCCTACTATTAACAACATTTTCGGGTAACCATTATCAATATATATGTATATATATACATATAACAGTGTAAAATGTACTTTCTAGCCTTGGGTGGTAGCCACTTCAGGAGAAGGAAAATTCTTAATTCAAAACTGCCAAGAAGAGTCGTAGACAAATATTAGGGGTATCAAAAGTATCTTTCTATTTACAGATCTTAAAAATTATCTATGATTCCATTGTAATATTACTATTAATATATCAGTTTGAGTCATAAATAATTCCAGTTTTTTTATTAGACTGAGTCATACATAATTTCTGTTTTTGTTTATCAAGTTTATTCAAAAACTAAAGTACAGTTATATTTTATTCAACTATATATATATATATATATATATATATATATATATATATATATATATATATATATATATATATATATATGTTAAAAAAGAGAGAAACCGCGAACGTTTTTGGTTATAATGGTGATTTGTTTTAGTGTATATATTATATTTTATCCTTCATGCACGTGTTTTCGGTCTCGTGACCTTCTTCAGGCAAATAAAACGAATAAATACATTTTTAAAAAGGAATAAATTTTTTAAAAGCAATAAATTTTCCTTATGTTCGTTTTCTGTATTTGTTAGTGAGACTTGAACTCCTTCCTGGACTGTTGATTTTGTCTAGCGACATATCAACATCTATGCGTTACATAATGCCTAAATGTAAATATCTTGAATACAATTTTATAGCTTTATCTAATTTATTTTGAATTATGTCTTCAATTACAGGTAAAATATATTGTTTTGCATTTTGCTATAAAATGTATTGTTAGACATTTTGCTAAAAAATGTAATGTTGGTAATTCTACTATGAAATTAGTTACTGGTCATTTTGCTTGAAAGTTTATTGTTGTCATTTTATTATAAAAATGTATTGCTGGTATTTTTAATATAAAAATGTATTTTTATACTTTCCTAGTGTTTTGTTTTTGCTTGGGGTTCACTATTTGCCCATAGCTGGGACCCTAACAGGTGCTACCACCCTTGGTCTAGGTGGATCTGGAAACAAGAGCAATTAAGAGGTTGTTCAACGCTCCTCAAAACCTCCAATCTACCCACCATACCCAGGACTAGTAGGGTTAGGTAAATATGGCGAGTGGGGTAGAACAGATCAAGCGAGTTCACGATTTATTTTTCTGTGTTTTTCTTGCTGCTTGCAGCCTTGTCTTATCATGAACAGCAGGGTGATTTTTGATCCAACTTTTACGGACACGTTACAGCTGCTGGACGTATACATGTGCATCTAGTGTTTCATTCATTTAGAATAATGCCCCAACGATCACATAATGTGAACATTTCTTTTCTTCTGTGGGACTCAGATCTTGGGACATGTTATGGATACTTACCCTTGTCAATCCACCGCATTTTGTGATGAACAATTGTCGTGTAGAAGCCATTTTTCATCACTTGTGATGATATATTTAAGGAATGGATAGCTAAGGTGATCCATTCGTCATTAAAAATGGTTTCCCCAAAACGGAAATTACTTTTGATTCAACTTAATGTACGAGGGTGTATTAAAATTATTTTTAGTTTTTTTCAGACCATTTCCATTAAGTTTATTTCATGTACGCTTCTAAAGATTAAGAATCCATTATACTTATATTATATTATGGTGTCGGAAAAATATTTTCCTAATTACAGAAATAATCATTTTAATTAATTTTCCTCATATGTCCATATTCTAAAGACTGTCACGCCGTGAAGCCACTTGGCACAGATTGACCTTGAACTCTGTCACGCATGCACATTAAGTTATAAACGTTTTGCTCACTTCCGTTGTTTATAGCAGTTCTTGGAAGGAAAGTGTGTAAAATGCGGTTATCTCACCACATCACAGAGTTTCTATCAGTGGCCATTGTTCTACGTGCCACGTCTAATGGATGTCAGTTATCAGTTATCTCCTGTTAATTCCCCTTTCGAAGTTCGTCACCGCCTTAACCAGGTATTGAACTCACACTCATTGGGTTCTGTCACCTGATCTAACTAACACCTTTATCCACTGTGCCATGTGTCCTTGAGTTTTCACAATTATGTCTCTTCGATCTGGATTTCCATGTTAGTCTGAAAGCTGAATTATTATTATTATTATTATTGTTGTTGTTTCCATGTTTTATTCTAAACCACCTTGAATATAAATGATCTAAGACGCTAGTAGCTAAACATTGCTCAATGGTATATGGCGTCAGTATGTGGAACTATTTGCTGCTGTGGTCTATAGAAAATAACTGCCACATTGACGAATTGCTGAGGGAGAGATTATTTTTATTTTTTTAAAAATCATTTCACTCCAAGTATGGCAATAAAGCCACTAAGACAGAAAGGGTTAATAAGTGCGGCAGGATAAGAGAAAAAGAAAAAAATATATTTGTGGAGGGAGGACAATAGAAGGACAAGGATTAAGAAGGCAGAAGATAACCACTGAAATTGCATATAAATATTTGAAGATCAAAGTTGACTGCAAAGCAAGAATTCAGAAGAAACTTCCACAAGCAAGAAGTGGGAGAGTAGAAACTATTAGCATCGAAATTACGGACGGTTACACCTAGTCAAGTACTAATCTAGTACTGCGCTTAAATTCATAAAGTCTAGGTGCCAAAGAAAATGTTCATCAGAGTAATTGCCATGAAAATATGTTAAATTTGCTTTTTAAGCCCCGCGCTAAATATCTATTAAAATTTTCCCAAATTGTTTTATTTCCGTACGTGCTGAACTCGAATTAACAATTATGAAAAAACCTACCGTTTTGGAGAAAATCGACAAGAAAAAATCGGACTTCTTGTCGCTCATTTCTCTGCCATTACTGCCATAATTTTTAGTAATTCACTGCGGAGTACTTCCGTTGGTGGAATGAGAAATTTTGGCCTGTTTACTTCTTTTACAGACTTTCGGTGCAGAAATCACTATGCACTACCGTAAAGCAATGTAATTTTTTTGATAAGTGTAATTTTATTTATAACAAAAACGAATTAAATAATACAATAGAACCTTTTTTCCGTTTCGAATAGCAATGACAAATTAAAAGAACAAATTAAATAATAGAATAAAACGTTTTTTTAAATTAAAATTAAAAAAAAAATTACAATGTTAGGTTAGGGGGCCAAGGTTACTAACCCCTAACCCCAAACCTAACCATAACCTAGGGGTTAGGCTGACCCCAACCCTAGGCTAGAGTTAGGTTTGGGGGTTAGGGGTTAGTAGCCCTGACCACAAACCTAGGTTAGGGTTAGGTTAGGGGTTAGTAACCTAAAACAAACAATGCTTTACTCCTATGCAGGAGATTACGAAGTTATATGGACGTCGTGGTTGAAGCCAATGGCGACTTTAATTATGTAGCCACACACACACATGCAAATAGATGCCGTCGGCTTTATCCCGTATCCAAGAATTTAATTCCTTCTTTGCTGATTGCTTCATTGATGATGATGATGATGGCGTTGATGACTAAATTCGCTGTAAAGGAAGTGATCCGCAAAGAAGAAATTAAATATTAATTCCAAATATTTATCAAGTGAAAAATGAATTTGAAATTGCATGTTCTCAAATGGAACCTTAGAATGTAGAATTATCAATTTCCTACTAATTTCAAATTACGAATATACTTGTATATAAACCGACATCATTTATAGCGCAACCCCTGATTTCTTTTTTGCATAAATTTTAACTCTCTCAGAAAAAAATAGGTTAATTTTTATTATTTCACCAGTCTCTCATATTAACATAATGCGTATGACCAATTTTGCACTTATGTCACAGTCATTGGCCAGTTAACTACTTAAAGCGCATAAAATAATAGCCAGGAATGAGGTAGGAGTAGTAGTAAAATCATACCAAATATTTACCTGTGTTTAGTGAAACAGATCATGGAAAAAATTACCTGTGTATAGGGTGCACTCCTTATTTTTTGCGTAAAAAACTGATCCTAAAAATTCGCCTTATACTCGAGTAAATAAGGTGGTATCTATAATTGATGACCTATTGTCTCTTTTCATTTCAAAATTTAGCTCCTTATTTACGGAACGTTTTTATAAAACATTAGCATTATTTACATTATTCGGACTATTGTCTTCATCTTTGTCGTCATATTTATTACAACGTTTCGGCCGTTGTACGCTCCGACCTTCTTCAGGTGGTTGGAATGTCGAACTGAACCCTTTATTTCGCTCACTGGGGTAGACTGTTCTAGTTCCGCGTGGCATGTTTAATGGATGTCAGTTATCAGTTATTTCCTGTTAATTTCCCTCTGAAAGTTCTCCACTGCTTTAACCGGGTACTGAACTCAAACTATTTGGGTCCTGTCACTGGATCTAACCAACATCTTTATCCACTGTGCCATGTGTCCTTGAGGTGGCCTGACCCTTGTGTCTAGCATGAAACAGACTGTCGCCTCTAAGTGTTGACTTCTATGTTCACTTTTATATATATTTATTATACAGATATTGTAGTGTATTCTGTGATCTTTGCTATTGTATTATTACATCATTGATTCTAAAGGTGACGCAATACACAGGCGACGATGACGCAATACACAGGCGACGATGACGCAACACACCAACGAAGATAATGTAATACCTGCACTAATTTGCCTCATAATTATCAGTCAGTTTATTATGAACGTCGTTGCTAATTCTCAGCACCATTTGAGTTACCCTTTTGCCCTATACGGAATTGATCGTGCTGTGGAAGATCATTGAGTTTTTGTTGTAACTGACATAAGCAGGTATAGATTTAGGTCCAGTAAATATGTTACATATTTGATGGAGCTAAAAGCAGCAACATTCATAACACCATATCAGTGGTTGTTAAGTCAGAACCTGTGAAACCCATCAACCTTGAGGAGATACTTCAAGTTCTCCAGGTCATGATAGACAATGAAAACGAGACAAGCGAAGCAAGAAGGGGACACAATGCAGCTGTACAATTGCATATTGAGTGATGATTTACTGACTTTGCTAAGATTTTGGAACAAAGCATTCATTCACATTGACCGTTTTCACAAGATGCTGCGAGGTGCTAGCATGAACTTCCAGGATGCTGCCTTGGATTTGAAAACTCTCCAAGAACATTTTGATTATGATAGAGACGTGTGAGTCACTTGAAATAGGACTTGGATTCTGTCAGGAATGGAATATTGAAAAACGAAACAAAAAATGGCTAATGAGAACTAGAAAGATGCTGGAATCACAAAACAGTAAAAGAAGAAATGGAGAAAGTCATGAAGGGAACACTCGACCATCTCCACAGAGAAATGGATGAAAGGTTCGGTCGTTTGCCCGACACAGATACTAAGTTTGGGTTCCATCTTGATGTCGAGAGGAGTGCGAAAATCTGGGCGAATTTTGCAGCTCCGCTGCTGATGGAGAGTAGCTATATAAAGAAATTTTGGATTGAAGAATGTTGCTATCAGTTCGGGCCGACATGAAACTATCAAAACCTGAAGAGCTCCTCGAATTTATTGTTCAGTATAGAGATGAGATTCTCTTCCTCAATCGTCGCATTGCCATTCAGATCATAACTATCGCAGTTTCCATCGTCATCTGTGAGAGATTTTTCAGTAAGTAAAATCTTATACTATTGTATAATGGTCCATGGTTAGGACACACTCTGTGATCTTGATCTGCAAGGTTGTATACAATATATATATATATATATATATATATATATATATATATATATATATATATATATAAGGGAGAAGGAGAGATTATAGTTGTTCCAACAAGAGAAAAGTGTATATTTTAAAGAGAGAAGAGAAGCCGCAAACGTTTTTACTTATAATGCGGGTTTTTAAAATATATATTATACTTTATCTTCCATATTTTTGCTACACGTGTTTCCGGTCTTGAGACCTTCATCAGGCAAATAGTGGTTATTTCCGGATTTTATTAAAAGAAACTAATTTCCTTATGTTTTCTGATGTCTAACCATTGTCTTTTGTGTGTAGGAGTATTCCAAATTTTTATTCTTCATATATATATATATATATATATATATATATATATATATATATATATATATATATATCCCAACAAATTTTGAGTAGACGCTCCGTTTATTTATTAAATTGTATATTTATTTATTTTTGTCTACTGTTATGAATAACCGGGAGATCTTGTTAAAGAAAAATATGCGCTCTGCGGCAGAATTCGAAATTGTGTCCCCACCATCACCACCAATGGGCAGGTAGAGTGAATCGTCATTGGATCAAACGTGCTTTAGGCCGACTGAGTTACAGAGTACTTGCCCGATCAGGCAAGCCTGAATAGTACCTCTGGCGAGAGAGAAATTTCCAAGATGTTGAAGATTTCTAGTTAGAAATTGGCGCAAATGTTGACAGAAAAAGAGATGGAGAACTAAAAAGGGACAATTGCTTTTGAAGATAGACACTTGATTATTGCAAAGAAAAGAAATAGAAGAGAAACTGCGCCAGCTGAACTTAATTCCTCTCGACAGTAATTAGTGTCGATTTCAACCCTGAAAAATCAACTTAAATCAGTGGGGCCCAATGGGTGTGTCACCATCAAGAAAATCCCTGTTACAGAAGGTGAATAAGCAGAAAAGACTAATATGGGCAAAGAAAAAAGAAAAAAAACAAGCATAAAACATATATGGATAAAAAAACTGACTTTGACCACATCACAGACTAATTTACAGCTATGGAAGCAAGGCAGGTACAGTTGTAATTTTCAAGTAGTGCCATAATTTATTAATTAAAAGATTAACAAAATTGACTTGTATTTTTTAGCTGATTTTAGGTTAAAGCGCTATTTTCCGTAAATATGCCCCTATATATAATGTGAGGGTGCAAAATTCTTTTAGGCCTTTTTTAAAAATATATATATAAATGTATAAAAAATGTATAAGATAAAGATGGGGAAGAGCAAGGATAAGGAAAAAATTCCTCGTTGTAAAATGGTGAATCGAACAGCAACAACAACGACAACAACAACAACAACAACAAAAGTACTAGCAAAAACGGCTCGTCGCACCACGCTACAAATAATTGACGTTACTGCTCGTTTATGCTAAATTATAAAATTAAAAATCGTACAGTATTATCGTACAGTTTAGCGTCTTTCACATCACAAATAAAAAAAAATTAGTTTTCAGATGAACACAACAAATTTACCTTAGATAAAACAAGACCCTGAAGATGACATTATGCTAATGTCGAAAGTACTCAGAATAAAATGAATATGCATCGACATGGTAACTTTCTTCTTTTAATAAGGATACTAAGAAACTTGTCCGTAAATATGAGAAGATCCTATTAAGAATAAGTCGACAAAACTTGTTTAACTTATTTAATGACACACACACACACGCACACACACACACACACACACACACGCATATATATATATATGTGTGTGTGTGTGTAGGTATGTGTGTGTGTCTAAGGTTTAAGATTTAAGAAACAGCAGATATTTTTATGTATAGTGCACAATATTAAAATAATATTAAAAATATTAAAAATAGAGCGTTAAAATTATATAAAAAATATTACTTAAATTTTAAAAATCAATTTTACACCGACTTCAAAGTTTCTTCTTAAATTTCCATTCTTCAGGGGTTTCAGTTTTAAATGATATTTCCAATTTTTTCAATTTGTTCCAAGAAACTTCGAAGTCGCTGTAAAATTGATTTTTAAAACTTGTAATCTTTACTTACACACGCGCGTGCGCACACACACGCACACACACATATATATATATATATATATCAACAAGTTTTGAATAGACGCTCCGTTTATTTATTGAACAGTATATTTTTTTGCTTACCAAGTTAAATATTCGAGAAATCTTAGTAAAGAAAATATGCGCTCTCCGGCAGAATTCGAACTTCTGTCCCTACCCCCCACCGGCAAGGGTGAATAATATGGCGAGAGAGAAATTGACAAGAACATTTCTAGATATGCAATGCGGTATTCGTTACAAAGGCAGCTTGAAATTGGCGCAAAATGTTGACAGAAAAAACGTGGAGCATCAAAAGTGACAATTGTTGCTGAAGGTAAACACTTGATTATTGCGAGGAGAAGAAACAGAAGGAAAACTGCACTCAAATTGACAGCTGAACTTAATTCCTCTTGACAGTAACCAATGGGGCTTTCAACTGGGAAAACTCAACTTAGATCAGCAGGGCTAGGGATGTACAGCCATCAATAAAAGCATATTACAATATGTGGATACACAGAAAAGTCTATTATGAGCAAAAGCATATGAGCTGACATTGAAAGGGTGGTAAAAATGTATTGCGTACAAACGAATTCAAATTGAATCTTTTGGTAGTAAGAGAAGAATGTATGTGAGAAGAAATCCAAGAGAAAAACTGCTGAATGATGAATCTGTAGTTCCAACAGTTAAACATGTTTCTTCAGACCTTGAAAAATGCTTGGGAAGGTCCACCTATCTATTTATTTTGCAAAACATTTGAAATGTTATTCAAAGATGGCTACTCTGAAAGTGAAAGTTGAAGATTTCTAGACATGGGGTGCAATATTCGTTAAAAAAGCAATTAGAAATTGGTGCAAATGTTGGTAGAAAAAGAGATGGAGCTTTAAAAGTCACAACTGCTTTTGAAGATAATCATTTGATTATTGCAAACAAAAGAAATAGAAGGAAAATTGTTCCAGTATTGACAGCTGAACTTAATTCCTCTCGACAGCAATCAGTGTCGCTTTCAACTCTGAAAAATCAACTTAAACTAATGAGGCCCAGTGGGTGTGTCGCCATCAAGAAATCCCTGTTACAGAAGCTGAAATAGCAGAAAAGACTGATATGGGCAAAAAAACAAAAACAAAAAAAAAACAAAAAAACACTAGATTTTGAAACAGTGGGGTAGAGAGACGAGTTCATATTTTTTGGGGGGGGGGGTTGTAAGGGAGTGTACGTGAGAAGAAAGCCTGGAGAAAGACTGAATGATGAATGTATGGTCCCAACAGCTAAGCATGGTGAGGTCTGTTATGGTGTGGGGATGCTTTGGGGAAGAGAGGGCTAGAAATATGATTTTATAAACACATACTATACCATCTGGTTTGCGTATAATTGGGAAAACATTGACTTATCAACAAGAAAACAATCCAAAACATTTTCGATCCTCACAAAAAAGAACAAAATTTTGGAAATTATGACTTGTTGTCTCAACCCCCTGACCTCTCTCCCAATTAATTAGTAAGAAAGTTCGAAGAGAATACTCAAAGAGTGAGAGTGAACTTTTTCAGAGCTTAAAGAATGCTTGGGAAGGTCTGCTATCTACTTTTAATCAAAAACTGTAGGAAAAAATGCCAAGAATTTGTAAAGCAGTAATTAAGGCATGTGGTGGTTTTATTGATGTAAACAAAATATGATGCTGTTGTATGATGATTTTTAATAGTTAAACGCATATGTTGAAATTAAAAAATGATTTAAATTTGTCCTGACAACTTATAAAAATTTATTTTAAAATTAAGAGAACAGGAAGAAAATGTCGAAATTATTTGACCTAAAAAAATTTTCCTGAGGATTTACATTATTTAAGAGAGAAATCATATTTAAATGTCGCCATAAAATAGATTTAAATTATTTCATAAATAAAATTTCATTTTGTATTTATTATGATTTATGTGTATGTATTTTTTCAATATATATGTATGCGCATGTACATATATATGTATATGTGTTCGTGTATATGTATATATGTATATACATGTGTATATATATTTATATATATGTGTCTGTGTAGGCCTATATGTATATGTTCTTGTGTGTGTGTATATATATATATATATATATATATATATATATATATATATGTGTGTGTGTGTGTGTGTGTGTGTGCGTGCGAGTGTATTATATATGGATGTATATATGTATATTATTGTGTATGTATGGAGAAACTTAAACCATTTTGTGATTTCGGTCTGATGAGGCAGATAAAAAAAAATTATCTGTCGAAATTTTTTAACCGACTTCTTAGATGATATATTATTTTTTTTTTCTTTCTTGATGTATATTATATCGCTTTGGATATAAATTCATTGAGTTCTCTTCATGGATCTATCTTTTTAATTTTTTTTATATTAAAAAGACCCTTCTTGGATTATCCTTACCCCTTACGGATTTGATATTATTATTATTATTATTATTATTATCATTATTATTATTATTATTATTATTATATGTGTGTGTTTCATTAAAGACGACAGACAAGTTAATGCGATTAAGCTTTTATTTAATTTTTCTTTTGTTCGAACAAATGTTTTGTTTCTAGACACAGAGTGTGTAGAAATGTTCCAATGTTTTGTAATTCCGAGCGGTTTCGGATATACTTTTAGCCATTATGAAGGATGATTTTATTTTTATTTTTTTAACTAGATGTATGGACTGTATGCATAGAGTTATATGAATGTTTTATTTTCTGAACACAGTCAGCAAATTATGGCCATGTTCGTAGTTAATATTATTGAGTGTTGGCTTTTTCTTTTTTTATTATAAAGGCTTCCATTATTGCTGGGGATTTTAGAATTCATTGATTTTTTTTATAGTTAGCTGAATTCATTGAGACTTTTTTTCCCATCACTTTTTGTAAGTAGGTATTCCACACAGTGATATTAGGAAATCTGCCAGGAATGGTGAAATGTTGGAAGAGCCAGGGTGCAAATTTACTGTAAATGACCCTTGCGATTAAGGCATTCTCTAGATATTTACGCCGTAGTGAAAATATTTTTCCCTTTGATCAGAGCAGCATTTTTTATGTCAAAATTGTGGTCAGTCTCGTTACGGTGGGCAACTAACGCATTCGATGTATTGTTTTATAAAATGTCCTTTTTGTGTTCATATAATCTTTTATTTAGATTCCTTGAGGTTTCATCGATGTATTTTTGTGACAATTATTACAGGCAGTGGAGTAAACTTCTCTTTTAGGTTTTAGCTTATTTTTTTATGTAGTATCGACTAAGTTTTTATTGTTTTAGATGTAGTAGTAACAAATTTTCTGTTGAGTTTAAATAG
>OZ010586.1:5002768-5120268 GCA_963932145.1 Acanthosepion lycidas
ATGATAGCTACAGAGGATGAAGAGACAGTAAATAGATAGATAGATAGATAGATAGATAGATAGATGGATAGATAGATAGATAGATATGTGTATAGGCTGAGAAAGATAGAGTGGATATTCTGAAATAGATAATCTGAAGATAGATAAATAGAAACAGAGAGAGAGAGAGAGAGACGGAGACAGAGCGGGAGAAGAGAAGATAGATAGATAGATAGATAGATAGAATAAACCGACGAATATGGATAATGAACAGACTGATGATGTAAATAGACTTAGGGACAGACTGACAAATAGGCTCAGACACGGATAGACAATGAAAGCAGCACTGATACTGCGCGAGAAAAGTATTTGCCTCATGTTATATTGATTTAAAAAAAAATCCTTTCCTTATAGTCGATATGCTTAGTCCATCTAAACTGTACCCCTTGCACACAAAGAAATAAAAAAACGAGATGGACAGGTCGGTAAGTTGACTGAAGTATAGTTGAATGGGTCAATGTTATTCCTACTCGTACGTCTAGTTGGTAATATGTACTTATCGTTGATTTTGTATGCTGGGGAAATATATAGGCAAAATCGAACGAAATAAAACCGAAAAAAAGACATGGAATAAAGGAAAAAGCACAAATTTACACGGTATAATGAGATGTGAAGGAAAATATTCTTCTGTTATAGGTATTTTTTTCTTTTCTTTTTTTCCCACACTTTCTATGCAGGCTATAACGAAACAGTTTTTTTTTAATTTTTTTTTTTTTTTTACCAATCGAGCTGCGTTGTCACATAGGTAATGTAATGGTGGTATTGCTTTAAATGTGCATAGATAGGGTCTGGTATATATCTCTCTCTCTTTCTCAAATACACACATGCACACATACAGTTTTCTCCCACTCTCTTTTATATATATATATATATATATATATATATATATATATCACTCGCACGCGCGATATCTGTCGATTTACCTGTCTATTATTGTTTTCCCGAGTATGTAAATAATTATTTAAAAAAAAGGACCTACTTGAAAGGTGTGCAAAGTCATGACAGGAACAAGTGAAAAAAGTCCGAATGGCCGCACGTTCTGTATCATATAAAACAGCCTTTTAAATTGGGGGGTGGCGGCAGTGATAGGGTGGGAGTGGTGACCGCATGGCGGAGGAGTCGGGGTTGGAGGCCAAATAAAGGTGGGAAAGGAGGTATGTGTGGGAAGAAGCATTCATTGTTGGCGTTAGTTTTCCTTCGCTCTTTTTTTTTGTGAATTGTTGTTGTTAATGTTGACGGTGATAATTGTGAAGAGTTGTGATGATGAAGATGAGAGTGGGGGGAGGTGAATAAGGACGCTGATGTTTTGGTGAAAGAGGCGAAGGGGAGAGTGAGAGAGAGAGAAAAACGAGAAAGAGAGAGAGAGAGAGAGAGAGAAAATGGAATTGCGTACACACATGGTGTATGTGTACACGTCAAAGATTTCTCTTTTCTAAAGCTCCTTATTCCTTACTCTCCCTTGTCACGTCTCCCTTGCTTACTCTCCCTTACTTACTCTCTATTTTCTACTTTCATTTCGAAGCTGAACACTAGACAGTGAAATAGTACGATTGTGATACGGCCCATTGATTAATTATATTGGCAAATTATACATCACTTATTGTTATATTATTTATTATTATTATTTGAAACCATTGAGTGATATTAATGCAATAATTATTAGGAGAAAACCCGTGAAAATTTCACGGTTTTGCTATTCAAATTGTCTGACGAATCTTAATTCTCGATGATTGAATAAGCTCCGCGCTTGTTCTACGACTATAAAATGCTCGTGGAAATTCTTTATTGCTTCGATAAATATTTGAGCTTAACAACTTCAACGAAATATTGTAATGAGAACCATGAGTATGAATGCAGTTCATTATTTAAAGAAGTAAGAGGGTACAAATGAAAAAAACATTGAAAATTGACAAATTTTTCATTTTACTGAAGCAGACTTCAAACAGACGAGAGCGTTATCGTCTCTTCTGTCTTCAATATATTCCTTCCTTCCTTCCTTTCTTATTTTCTTTCTTTTTCTTTCTTTTTTCTTTCTTTCTTTTACATCAGCCAATATCTTTATGTAGTTACATCTATCTATCTATCTATCTATCTATCTATCTATCTATCTATGTGTGTGTCTGCCTATCTATCTATCTATCTATCTATCTATCTATATGTGTGTGTGTCTGCCTATCTATCTATCTATCTATCTATCTATCTATCTATCTATCTATGTGTTATCTGTCTTCTGTCTTCTATTTATTCTTTCTTTCTTTCTTTCTTTCTTTTTTTCTTAGAAACAAAACAGTATGTTTTTTTTCTGTCTTTCCTCGTGATCAAAACGGAATAGTCCATTTAGGAGTTATTAGTAGGGCCTAATGTAGCGTAACGTAACTAAGGACCAAGCAGACTTATACTATGATGCTTGTTATTATTGATATTAATAGTAGTAAAATTTCTACCGATTTTATTTTTCCTACATTTGCATGTTCACATTATATATCTGCTACTAATCGTGGCTGCTGGCGTGACAGCAAGTCGAATAACATTCCCAGTATCCTTGCACGCTCTTTATTTCTCTTGAAGAAAATTGAAAAAAAAGCAAAGATTGTTTATTATTTAAAGTTGCATATTTTATGCCATATACGACATTTATATTTAATATTATTGTGTTTGAGGATAAGCAGTAATGGGAATCGGCGGCGTCTTGATAAATATTAGCTTTGCAAATAATTCGACTTCGATTATTCATTTTAATTTTTTTATAAAGAAGATGAGTTTTACGCCATCAAACAAAATATTTTATTATTATTAATCATCATTCGTAATATAACGTAATATAAATGAATGATAGCATCAGTGATTATAAAATTTGTTCTATCTTTTCGCTTTCTTTTCAGCGATAGATTATTATTATTATTATAATTTTTATTTTCTTTGCTTTCTGGCGTTTACACATTTCTTTCCGGGTCCCACCCAGGGACCTAAGGTTAGAAATGGCATCATGACACTTTTCACTGACAAAAAAAAAAAAAAAAATAAATAAAATAAAATAAAATAAAAATTACATAGATAGAGCCCTTCGTAAAGTGTGGGCTGTACTTGTCAGAACTTATTATTATTATTATTATTATTATTATTATTATTATTATTATTATTATTATTATTTCCTTTGATTTCTGGTGTGTACACATTTCTTTCCGGGTCCCGCCTAGAGAACTAAGGTTAGAAATGGCATCATGACACTTCACTTTCCACTGACAAAACAAAACAACAAAAAAAAAAATGACATAGATAAAGCACTTCGTAAAGTGTGGGCTGTACTTTTGAGAATAATTTTTTGCATTTCTTTGAGACATGGACTTCCAGGGATCCCTTCAATGAGTCTACTGGAAGCTTTTCCAAATAATCCGAGGGCTCCAACTACAACAGGGATTGTTGATGTTCCCATGTGCCACATTTTTGAGATTTCGATTTCAAGGTTCTTGTATTTTGACAGCTTTTTGAAGATCTTCAAAGATACATTGCTGACTGCAGGAGCTGTCATATCAATAAGGATGCACTTTTTTTTGTTTGTGGTCTTTAATAACAATGTCTGGGCGGTTTATTATTATTATTATTATTATTATTATTATTATTATTATTATTATTATTATTATTATTATTATTTCCTCTGATTTCATACATATCTGCAACCGGGTCCTAACGAGAGACCTAAGGCCAGAAATGGTTTCCTGATATTTTCCACTGTTCATTTTTGTAAAAGAAAAAGAAAACCTAAGATCATACATATTTTACACAGATAAAGTACTTTGTAAGGAGTGAACTGCACTTGTGAGTACATTTTTTGTTTTGTATTTCTTTAAGGCATGGACCCTCAGGAATCCCTTCAATGAGTTTATCGGAACCTTTTTTTAATCAACCCTAGGGCTCCAACTACAGCAGAAATTATTATTATTATTATTATTATTATTATTATTATTGCATTTATATAGGAAAACATCTTTTTTCATATTCCAATCAAATTCGCAGATATTATTTTTTTTTTAAAGTTTTCTAAGTTTTTAGAAGGGGTCCAGTTTATTATATAAATTTAATGAAAATTGATCCCTCGACACAAACCCAAAGATAAAAGGTAAATAATAATAATAATAATAATAATAATAATAATAGGGATTATTGTGATAATAATTATGTTAATAATTATGAATGTATGGATCACCCGAGGCAGGCAAAATAATTAAATGGTAAATAATAATAATAATAATAATAATGATAAAGAGAATAATCTCATATTATATATATATCAGGTCATCCCATAAGTTCTGTCCGAATTTTGAATAAAGAAAACAAGTGACCAAATGCTACATTTAACTACAGATTCAACCAACAATGTATTTTCCCTGATTATCTATGACTTCCTTCCATCTATTAACAAGCTTACTAATTCCATTACTGTAAAATTCTTTTGGCTTTGATTCAAAGAACTCACAAATGTCAATTTTAACCTCTTCCTGTGTTACAAAAGCTGTTTCTTCCAAATGATTCTGTAAGCTACGAAACAAATGGTAGTCTGAAGGAGCAAGATCGGGAGAATAAGGTGGATGAGGAATTTTCTCCCAACCAAGTTCTTCAATCTTTTGTGACGTGATTCTTGCTGTGTGGGGTCGCGCATTGTCCTGATGAAACATCACCCCTTTTCGATTCACTAGAGCAAGTCTTTTTTTCCTCAGAGCTTGGTTCAAACGCTCTAATTGCTGACAGTGGGCATTAATTGTTGCATTAGGTGGTAAGAATTCAAAGTGGATTATTCCTTGGCGATCCCACCAGATTAAAAAAAAGAACCTTTTGTCCATGAAGTTCCCTTCTCGGCTGTGGCTGGGATCCTTTACCAAGCCACTGTCTACGACGCTTAACATTTCGATAAAAGATCCATGTTTCGTCGCCAGTCACAAGTCCATCCAAAAAAGGTGAAACAAGTTGACGAGAATGGAGAGAAGAGTAGATATCAACTCGGGACATTTGAGGTTGTTTTCAGACAATTCATGAGGCACACATTTTCCAAGTTTAGGAACTTTTCCAAGTTGTTGAAGATGACGATGAACAGTTGTATGGTTTGAACTTAGAACCACTGCCAATTCCTCAACTGATAAAGCAGAATTTTCTTCAAGGGCTGCTTCAAGAAGCTTTTCATCAAACTCATCTGGACGTCCGGTTCGATCTTCATCTTCAAGGGCGAAATCTCCACCTCTGAATTTTGCAAACCATCTTCTGCAAGTTCTTTCATTCACACACTCCTCTCCATAAACTGAGTTAATGTTTCTAGTCGCTTCGGCTGCTGAGTTTCCTTTCTTGAACTCATAAAGCATTATGTACCTCAAATGATTCTTGGGTACATCCATGTTAGCAAGGCTTTAACCAAACAAAATTTAATTTTATTGTTCTCTGAAATAAAATTTGATCAGTTTAAATGCATCTAAACATAAAAATAATGTTCAGCTCCATTAGACATTATAAAATACTCTTTAAATTTCGTTCATTTTAACAAAAAGTTAAAATTCGGACAGAACTTATGGGATGACCTGATATATATATATATATATATATAAAACTAGACTCGTTTCGAAAAACCCTCGAATTTTTGATTTTCCAATAATCAAATAAATCTTGAGGTAAAAAAAGGTTTTAAAAAAAGAAAGAGCTACAAACATGAACTACTGCCGAAAAAAATCGCACAGATGCAGGTCTGAAGCCCAAAGAAAAAAACCCGATAAGAGTAGACAACTAACTAACAAAAGAGCTCAATACAACCGTAGAGCAGACCTAGATACACCTAGTGAGCCAGACAAACCTACCTAGGTTTCACCTAAACGTATCGTCAGGGAAAGTTCGGCTAACGAGGCAAAGAGAAACGCATATTTATAGGCGATAGCTAAAATTATACCACGTGACCAAAGAACCACAAACACAAGCACCTAAGTGGGTGGCGGGGTAAATATTTATTCAACAAAAATAGGGAGGGAGGGAAAAAACCCACAAACAATAAGGTGGAATGACAAATGAACGGGAAAACGTCTAATTTAGTAGCCAAGATTTTTTATGTCTACATACGTTAAGGATTTCAGTTTTGGAGTTTAATAGCTGGTTAGGTTGATCATATAAAGCTATGGCTAATTTCTCCTCTGCACATAATTTACAAAATTTATGGCCTGCTTTATATTTGGGGCATTTTTTTAATATTTGCCATTTAAGGATGGGGTCTATATTCTCTTCTTGTTTGGTTTTCCATACACAGGTAGATAGCGTGGTACTATGCTTAGTTTTTTCGTTTTTAAAACTACTCGTGTGGTTATAATATCTTTTTTTAAATGTATCCTGAGTAGCACCTATGTATGTTTTAGGGTTAGTATCCTCGCTATTTTTGTAAATTTTCACTTGATAAATCACGCATTCTTGTTGACATTTTCCCTGTAATGGACAGATGTTTTTGTTTCTACAATTACAAGCAGGGGGATTACTGCGTGGATTATTCCTAGTTTTTTTTCTTATTCAATCCATTTATTATAGTCCCTACGTTCGGCATGCAACAATAACTAAGTTTTACATTGTTTTTGTTGAATATTTTATGTAACTCAGTTTTTTTTGGAAATGTTGCTCTAATAAATCAAAAAATATCTTGCCAATTTTTGTTTTTGCCGCTAAATTAAAAGGAGGATTGAACCACAAAATTTTTCTTTGCCTATTATTACGTTTATTCTGAGTACTGTTGTGGTTATTTATATTAATATATTCTAATTTATTTTTATGTCCACTCTTAAATAGGGCTTCCTCATAACTTGTTTTATTGGCCTCAAAAATGTCCCTATTGGAGGAATTAGTAGAAAGTCTATACCCAATATTTTTTGGAATATGCCTTATGATATGGGCTGGGTGGTTAGATTTTATGTTTAAATATTGGGGTTCTTGGTTTTCTTTTTTATACGGGGATATTGTACCATTTTGTAAATTCAACGTAATATCTAGATAGTTGGTGATTTTCAAATTAGTTTCTATATCAAGATTGAATCCGAATTTTTTAAAAAACCAGTGGAGTTTTTTACGGATAGTGTCACATTTTTTAGGGTTACTATTGTCCACTATGATTAAACCGTCGTCGCGGTACAACCCATGGTTATTAAAGTCTATATATTCATTAAGTCTATGGAGCAGCAGGCACCCTACTATCTCGCACACCTCTGCTCCATCATACGCTCCCATAGGGTTGTCAAAACTGTTAATATTATCTTTTTTTATCCATAAATTATTATCGTGGAATAGCAATGTTTTTCTACAATGTCTAATTAGGTTTATTTTATCATCAGAAATTTGGATGTATTCTTTGGCTAAGTTGAGGGCTTCATTTAGGGTTTTCTCTGAAATAGAAGGATAATATTCCTTAATATCATACCTAATGAATGAGCACTTTTTATTTTTGTTGTAATTTTCAAACCATTTGATGCAATCCTTAGTAGATTGCCATTGGTTAATATTAAGGAAAGTCCTAAGGGATTTACATATATCCTGCAGAATTATTTTACTTATTTTACCTAATTCTGTCTTGGTAGGGTTTATAAGTCTATATTCAGGATTATTAATAAAATTACTTTTATGTTCTTTTATGGTGATAAAGCAAGTGTTTAGGTTTATTTTCTCAACCCGATTACCTAATCCAAATTTATTAATTAAGATACTAGCCTCATTGTTAATTTTAGTCTCTATGTCATTTCGAGCTTTTATATAATGTTTTATTACCTCTTTATGTAATATTTTTTTGTAATTATTGGGGCTCATTTTATATAAGAATTTATAAGATTTTTTTTTAATTTTTGTTGTCGTACATCCTAATAAAAATTGTCAATTACTAAAAATGGCCGAAAAGGCTCGAGAACAAAAGAACATGAACTTTGGAATATAAATTATTTAAATTAATTCTTGCGTGTTACCGACCTACTTACCTACTTATATATATATATATATATATATATATATATATATATATATATAGTTGTATATTTAGACAGCAATCCTTCGTTTATGCATGTTTCATTAAAAACGACAGAGAAGGTACTACAGTTAAGCTTTTTATTTAATTTTTCTTGTGTTCGAACAAGAGCTTTCTTTTCTGGACAAAGGGCGTGTAAGAACTGTCCAAATGTTTTATATTTCCGAGCGCTTTCGGCTATACCTTTGGCCATTATCAAGGATCATTCGATTTTTCAGCTAAATTGAGTGTGTGCATTATGTGTATGTCTTAGTATTTAGTAGGGATGGTTTAATTTCCGAATACGGTTAGCACATTGTGGCCTTGTTCGTAGTTAATATTGTTAAGAGTTGGCTTTTTCTTTTTTATTATTAAAGCTTCCATTATTTTTAGTCTTTTTTTGCAGGTGGATGCAGTTAATATATTTGTGTTTTCTACTAGTATGTTTCTAATGGAGTCTGGTAAATTTGTGTGTGTGTTTAAATGGGTTCTAATGGAGCTGTGATCAGATAGGTGTAACATAAGACGTCTGGATAAGCATGTAGTTGGGTAACCGATGTAATTACTTATGAGTCCGGTTTGATCAGGAACACTGTTCCTTAAGGGGCATTTGAACTCATAGATAATGTTCGTTTTTTGTAATTTTGACTTACTTGATGTGTTGTTATTTTTAGGATAAGGTTAGCTGTCTTAAATTTTTTTTATAATAGATAAATAATTTGATTTTTTATGCGGGTCAATGGGGGTAGTGTATTTCTTTATAATACAAGGCGAATCTTCACTAATGAAGATTCGCCTTGTTTGTAATTAATGTGCATTTGGTTTTTGTAATAAATGTGTATGTGATTTTTGACTGTGTGTTCGCTATCGTTATTACTTGCTTTAGGGAGAAATAGTCTAATTTGGTGGACTATAAGGTGGTTAGGGAAGCCGTTGTTGATTAGTGTTTGTTTAACATAATTAAGTTCTTTGAGGAAGAGTAGTCGAGAGGATGAATTCTGGTGTGCTCTTTTTAGAAAGTTTTTTTTATTATTGCTATTTTGTACCTGAGTCGCATTTCGCTTTTAAAGTTAAGGTGGCACGAGTTTTTGCTGCTTTTTTTTGGTATAATGATGTAATGAAAGTATTATTGCTGTATTCTATGAGAACATCTAAGAATGGAAGTTTGTTTTTTTGACTGTTCATAGGTAAAGTTAATGAAACACGCATATATATATATATATATATATATATATATATATATATATATATACAGTATTATTATTATTATACACATAATATATATACAGTATTATTATTATTATACACATAATATTTATATATATATATATATATATATATATATATATATATAAAAAGTATTATTATTATTATTATTATTATTATTATTATTATTATTATTATTATTATACACATAATATTTGGTGGGTACACGTTTTGAGTTGATATGCTCATTTGTTAAACAACGAAATTGATGCAACTACAGATATTGTTTGTAGTAATAAGAAATTATATCAAATTGAAGAAAGATTTAACAGCTTAAAACATTACTAAAACACACACACGCACGCATGTGCGCGCACGCACGCACGCACGCACGCACGCACGCACACACGCACGCATATATATATATATAGAGAGAGAAAATCCGTTGGTATATAATCCATATGGATCCTAGTAATATAAAATTTTAAAACTCATCCGCAGAAAAGAGCTCTATAAAAAAAGAGCAATAAAATTAATAAACAATAAAATTCAATATTACCTCATATGAGGAATAATCCTTTACATATATATATATATATATATATATATATATATATATATATATATATATATATATATGTGTGTGTGTGTGTGTGTGTGTGTGTGTGTGTGTGTGTGTGTGTGTGTGTGTGTAAAGGTAACAAATCCGTTGGTATATATCTAAGTGGATCTTAGTAATATAAAATATTAAAACTGGTTCACAAAAAAGAGCTCAATGTATTTATTAATACAGAGCAGTATATATATATATATTTATATATATATATATATATGCAGGTATGTATGTTTATATAATCAACAGAAATTGCTGGTTCGGTATCCAGGCGCGCTGTCAGGAGTGGCAGACCCCCGTGGTAAAGGAAAAACCCTGTTATAATTGCTGTGACTTAGTTTTCATCCAATGATGTTGATCAGTCCAGATCGTTGGATTGGAAGCGTTTCACCATTTAATGGCTTAATACAAAGGTACCGCCCTCTTTCTTTGGGATTTACAAACCAAAATGATAATAATGAGGGCCCGGCAATCACATATGCGCAAGAGAATGTATGACACGCGAGAAGGACTAAAAAACAGCATCGGTTCTGCCATTGCTCGAAATAAGAGTCGCAGTCATCAGGTATAAAAAAATAAAATTAAATATTCCCGTATCTTGTCTTTAATTTTAATTAAATTGTTTCATTTTATTTATTATTAATAATGTTTTATCTCCTGATAACGAGCACAGTTTGCCTTAAATAAGTTATCCTTCCTATTTAATCTGGTTTGGTTTTGTTTGTTTTGTTTTACAACATATCAACCTTAATGAGGTATTTAATGCAGACAAAATTTTTATTGTCGCTAATATTTTTTTTCCAAAAATATATTCCTGGAGATATTATTTTTTCCCCAAAATGTATTGCTAGTAATATTTTTTGCTGGCATTAAAACCTTTTTTAGAGTTTCATAGCGTTTTGACCCATTTTGTGGGGGGGGGGGTATTAACTATTTGTCCATAGCTGGCACCCTGACAGGTGCTATACCCCCCGGTCAGGGTGGATCTGGGAACACCAGCAATTAACATGTGGTTCCACGCTCCTCAAAACCTCCTGATCATAGGCCTCGCTGTTGGACGTAGTTTATCGTGATACCCAGGATGTGGATGTACTTTATCGTCATACCCAGGACGCGGATGTAGTTTATCATCTTACCCAGGACGGCATTTATTCTGGTATAATTTTTTGCCAATTTAAAATCCTTGACCTATATATATATATATATATGTATGTGTGTGTGTGTGTGTGTGTACGTGTGTGGGGTTTAGAGAGAGAGAGAGAGAGAGAGAGATCTTGTAAGCAAAATTATTGAAGCCCTATATATATATATATATATATTGAAGATGGAACAGAGCTTACTTTAATTCAATTTAATTCGAATAATTATATTGAAGGTTTCGACTCTTGTTTTGAAACATGAGAACTCTTATGTAGCGTGTTGGAATCATATTTTTAAATAAATAATTATATTTATGCTCTACTTTTGTATCGAGCACTATTTTTTAAAAATAATAATAAAAATACTAAAGACTTTGGATTATTTACCTAACCAGTTCTTTCCTATTTTCTATATATTTTTACACACATACACACATACACACACACACACACACACACACACACACACATACATATATATATATATATATATATATATATATATATATATATATATAAAGAAACAACAGTAAGATATATAATCCGGTGTTTTTATTGATATTTTTATTTTTTTCAAAATAGTGCTCAATGTAAATTTACAGAGCATTAATATTATAAATTAGCTGATTTAAAATATGTTTTTTTCGCTACACAGTAATAACAATGTTTCAAAAATAGAAGCTAAAAGCTTCGAATTTAATTTTGTAATCAAATTAAAAACATTAGTTCCATTTCATCCTCAAGCGAATTTCGGAATAACCTATTTTTTAAATTTACTGAGTTTTAAAGGCACAGAAAAATTCATAATTCACTGTTTCCAAGGATACAGAGAGATCCAATGATTCAGACAACGGGTGGTAGCGTGTTCATTTTTATTAACTTTTGTTGTATCAGTTATTAGTTACGTTCGAAAAAGGGGTTATGTTTAGGTAGGGTAGGGATGTATTTTTCAACGAATTCGGACATCCGTTAAATGCATGTCGTCTGGATTTTTTTTTATTTTTTAAATTTTATTGTTAACGGCAAAAAATTCTTACGGTTTTGGGGATGTTTAGATTAGAATACGTTTCATTTAACTACAATTTTAAAATATTTAAACTTTTAATAGATTATATTTCTTTTAAAACAAGTAAATGTACTTGAATTACTTACAGTATATAAAATTATTTTTTCATATCAAGTATAAGTATGTATATTACCAGGTCACATTTTTTAAAAAATTTAATTTTCAATATTATTTAAGGAAAATTTTTGACAATTACATAAAAAAATAGCTAATTCATTTCTTTGATTCAGTACACTTTTATTTTTTATAAACTTAGTAATATATAGTTTCTCATGTATGTACAAAGGACATGGGTCATTTAATGGCCTACATATTCTAGCTTTTCTTATTAATTTAATTTTACTGTAGTTGTTTTATTGGATTCTTTTAAGTGCTAGAAGTACTTTGAGAGAGAAGTTTAGTTTAGAATACGTTTTATTTAACTACAATTTTAAAAGATGTTTAGGTTAGAATTCGTTATATTTGACCACAATTTTAAAATATTATCACTGTTAATTTTAATAGACTATATTTCTTTTAAAAACAAGTGAATGTAATAGAATTACTTACAGTATATAAGATTATTTTTTCATATCAAATATAAGTATGTATATTACCAGGTCGCACTTTTTAATTTTATTTCTAAATAATATTTAAGGAAAATTTTTGACAATGACGGCAAAAAATAGCTATTTAATTCTCTGATTCAGTAAATTTTTATTTTTTATAAACTTAGTGATATATAGTTTCTCATGTATTCACAAAGGACATGGGTCATTTAATGACCTACATATTCTAGCTTTTCTTATTAACTTCCATTTTATTGTAGGTGTTTTATTGGATTCTTTTAGGTGCCAGAAGTACTTTGAGAGAGATGTTTGATTTCTATATTTATTTATCCTAAATGAACTTTGATGTTTGTTGAACCGTTTTTTGAACTCATGGCTTGTGTAACCTATATAGATTTTTATGTTTTCAGGATTTTCAATAGAAGAGATATTGCATTGGTATACTAATGATTCCGTGCGACATTTATTTTGTAGAGAATAGTTGTGAGGGGTTCTCCAGTTACATAATTTTTGTTTATCTTCATCTGTTTTTATCTTTATTTTTCCATTGTCTAAAAGATATTAGCATTATGTTTCTTAATAATTTTGTCTAAGTTTTCAGTACAGCTGTAAATTAATTTTAGTGTATTTTTATTGAAAATAGTACTTAGTTTACTTTCACTAGGAAAATGCTTGACTATTAATGCGAGGAATTTTTGTCCTAATTTGTTCTTTACCATTTGGTTATATGTGGGCGTATACCAAATTATTTTTCTACTTCTGTTTTTCTATGCTTTCCATTTTCATTTTTTATATAAGTTAGTTTTGGAGTTTTGTAGCCACTGTCTTTTAGAGCTTTATTATAGAAATTATTATGTTCATCGAAAATCTTGTCATTTGCTGAATTTGTACTTATTCTTTTTCGGATAGATAAAGGTATATGCTTAATTATAGATGGGGGTGATTTGATTTAGGTTGTATATATAAAGGATTGGTATTGTTTTTTTATAAGGTGTGTATTTATTTTTCTTTAAATTTAATGTTATATCAAGGAATTTAACTTTTTTACTTTAGTGCTAACCCTAATTTTTAAGTTCATGCTTCTAAATTCTTTATGTAATACCTTTCTAATGTTATCTATTTTAAAGTTAGTAGAGTTCCTTATAACTATAAGTCCATCGTCTTTGTATAAACCAATGTCAGTTATATTAATATCACGGTGCGTTGTCAGAAGACTCAGCTGAGTCTAGTGATCCCATTGTGATGTCAAAGTGGTCATATGGATTTTTTATCCATTGCTCACCTTTATGTATCAGTACCGATTTTTTCGCATTTATAATAATGTCTTTTTCTTCTTCTGTAATATCCGTGTACTGGGTGGCAAAGTCCAACGCATTCATGAACAGTTCTTTAGATATTGATTGATTGATAATAATTTTCAATATCAAACTGCATTAGTGTACAGTTGTTTTTTTTCCTTTATATAAGTAAACCAATTTGTTACGTCTTTGGTATTAATCCATAGTTTCAGGTGTATTTTTCTTTAATTTTTTGATTTACCCTTTCAAGGATCATTTTACTAATTTTTCCGATATCAGGTCTTGTAGGATTTATTATCCTTGTAGTCGGATTAGCCTCAAAATCTAGTTTGTGGTCCTTTAAAGTTATATAGCACTCTCTTTCATATAGTTGACCTACTCTACCACTGATCTTCAGTTTGTCTGTGATTTTTTTACTGCTAGTATTAATATTATCAACAATGTTGAGGTCATTATTATTCGCCTTTTTGTAGTCCTTACGTAAATCCTTATTTATTAGATCGTTGTAGTCTTTTGTGGTTGTTTTATAGAAGTTATATATATATATATATATATATATATATATATATATATATATATATATATATATATATATATATATTCATTTACCTTTCGTTAAATATGACGGACAAATTTAAATAATTTTTAATTTAGTTTTTTCCAGCGTTCTTATATTTTCCCGTTTGGTGGGAGTGCAAAAACTGTCCATATTGTCCATTGTCCCCAGCGCTTTCGGACACTTTCTTAGTCATTTTCAAGGGAGTAAAATGTAAGGAAGAAGGTAAAAATTAATTAAAAATTAATCAAAATTTCCTTCTTCGTCATATTTAACGAATGCTTTTTTAAAAAAGGTTTCTGCCCAAATATGCATATATATATATATATATATATATATATATATATATATATATATAAAGAAATATAGTCTTAAGGTGTGCTATATTTATGGAATAAAGTGCTCGACATCAGAGATAGAGCGTGTGTAAATATAAAAGTGAACATAGAAGTCAACACTTAGAGGCGGCAGTCTGTTTCATGCTATATGCAATCGTGGCCTGACAATTGCATATAGCATGAAAAACGGAGATCAAGATCAAGGCATCAGAAGATGTCTATTGATATTACATTTAAATTTTTGAAGATTGTAGTTACCAGGCAAGCAAGTAAGAGGAAGGGAGTTCCACTATCGAGAAGTGCGAGAGAAGAAGCTGTTGGAGTAGAAGAGGCGGTTACATTTAACTGTTTCGACAGTGAAAGTGTGGGACCGAGGTGCCAACCTAGTAGCACGCTTAAATTTATGCAGTCGGGGCACCAGTGAAAATAGCTCGTCTGAGAAATTGCCATGAAAATATTTGTAGAAAAGACAGGGGGAAGCCAAATCATGCTTGTGAGAAAGTGACTGGAGTCGAGATGCCAGATCAGGATCGAACACATTGTATACCTGTCTTTGGATTCTGTTGAGAACCTCAAAACGAGCAGCGGGGGAACCAGACCAAATATGGCAACAGTATTGAATGCAAGGACGAATGGCAGATTTGTAGATGTGAAGGATGGATTTAAACGAGGAAAACCTTCTGGCGCTACACAGAGAACCAACTTTCCTTGCGGTAGATGCAAGCGCTGATTAAATGTATTTGTTCTACCTCAGGTGAGTGGAAAACGTGAGAGCAAACAAGGCGCAGTGAGACGCTGTCGTGAATTTGTGCATCAACCATGGTGCTGAAGTTCCTCTATGGTGTTTAAAAGAGAGCAGGTACGTTTTGAAGGCATTAAAATTTGCAAGCCATTTTCTGTCCGAGTCAGTCACAGGCCCTTTTCAAGATCAACGGGCAGGTTAACTGTGTCAACAATGCCGGGTTTGCTATTTGTGACAGAAGTAAATGATAGTGTCGTCTGCGTAGATGCCCACTTGAGAACAAATGACATGAGGAAGATCGGTGATGATTAGAAACAATGTAGGACCCAGGATAGAGCCTTAGGGAACATCAGCGTTCGTATGAAAGAAACTGGAAGATACACCTGAGGCGTTGAAACAAAATGGCTATTTTTGTAGTGATTTTATAACATATTTATGTTATAATTTTTAAAATAAATAATTATATATATATATATATATATATATATATGTGTGTGTGTGTGTGTGTTAATCGAGTTCACCCTAAGCAAGACAGTAAAGCCACCGAGACTCAAGGTGTTACTGGGTGTCGAAGAATTAGAAACAGAAACTTTGCTAAGGAGCGAGAACAAAAGAGGATGACAGTAGATAACGATTGACATTGCATTTACATTTTTACAGATTAAAGTTGGCTGGAAAGCATGGAGCCGAAAGAGTATTCCACAAGCGAGAAGTGCGAGAGAAGAAACTGTTAACATAGAACTTACGGTTACATCTAGCTAGCTCAAATGTAAATTGGTGAGCCCTCGTCAACAGTCTAGTACTGCGCATAAATTCAAAGAGTCTAGGCACCATAGCGAAGATTTCATCCGAATAATTATCATGAATGTATTTAAAGAAAAGGAAAAATGAAATAACCTTCCGGCGGTGGGAAAGTGACTGAAGCCGAGACGCCAGATCGACACGAATAATATTGCTGATTCTTCTTTGGGTTTTATCAAAGAGTTCTAGATAGAAATCAAGAGTACCAGGTGATATGTCGGAGCAAAATTCTAAGCATGGACGAATGGTAGACTTATAAATATGTAAGATAGATTCTGGAGAGAAAAAATGTCTAGCACGACGCAGTGAACAAATCTTTCAAGCGGCTGACTTAGCATTGAATTCACTATAGTCTTTTCACTTCATGTCAGCTGAGAACGTTAGCCAGAGAAGGCGCAATGTGTCAGCAACAACAATGCCGATAGAAGATAAAGAGGTTTGTCGCAGAAGATTAATCAAGAGTAGTTTATGTATATATATATATATATATATATATATATATATATATATATAGTGTGTATATATATATATATATATATATATATATATTGATGAATGTTTCATTAAATAATATAGACAAGTTTTGACTAATTATTTTAAGTAAGTTCCTTTCATATTGTCTGATAAGCTTAATAGCATTATCATTGAAGGACGAAAGGAAATCACCATATTGATACATGTTTAAATCCAATCTAAACTTATATAAGCCATTATCAAAAATGACAATTACTTTTCAATATATCAACCAACACACGGACGAAACAATAATGATAATCTTTTTTTGTTGTATAAAAAATTTCAAAGCAACGACTGAGTCGTGTATACGAGACGCGGAAGCGAAAATCGCGTCGCAGCTCGTGACGTCACACACGACCACGCGAGAGTGAAAACGAGAAGTATTACGTATGGGAAGTCGTTGGTATAAACCAATGGCTTCTGTTATCAATTATAGGCATTTAAGAATATTTGTGGAGATTTCGTAGTTTATTTTGTTCAATCTGGACTGTCCCGCAAATGTTGCCCAATCGATGAATCGTGAACTGCTTGAGTAGTTCTTAAAACTTGGCTTCGACTACTTGAACGCAAATAGGCGGGAACATGTTATGAAATCCGTCTTTCCAGCCTCTGATTGGTTCGTCCTATGTACGCGGTTTCACATCGCTATTTGAATTTGTATACAACTAAATTTTTTCTGAAAAAAGGACAAATAATACTTACTGGCGGAAGGGAACGCAGATTTTATTTCAAACACAGTGCGCAACTTAATAGAGTTTTAGCATGAAACAATACAAGCTGAAATACTGTCAGACAACAGCTGACACTTCCTGCCAAGCCAAGGCAACTTTAAATAAATAGGGCACCGACTAGGTCCCCAAACCGCTGATTCCTTAAAACGTTTGATTTTACTGTCTGTAACGCATTTGATGATACTGGTAGGATATCCATTACTTTCAAAAATTTTCTGGATACTAGCAAGTTCTTCATCTAACAAACTAGGTGAACAGATCATGAAAGGGCGATGAACCAGGGTCGAAATTAGACCAATATTTCGGGCCTTAAGGACAAAAGAATTCCCACTGGTTTATAAGTTATATATATATATATATATATATATATATATATATATATATATATATATATATATATATTAAAGAAAAACAGACCGCTTTAAGATACCATTATAATAATTTATTTCACCAGAGTCCTTTTAAAGGACGCCGGATCATCAGATAGCACTTCCAAAAATGAAATGAAACGAAAAATGAAATTAAAATTGATGGGTAGTCAAAATTTTTTGTAATTTAACAGAGAGTGTAAATGGAGTAGTTAAAGAGACATGGTAGAGTATAGGGAGGGATTAATTCCATATCTCTCTCAATCATACTTAGTACTGGGGGAGGAGGAGTGACCAGACCTTGACCTGTTTAGACGGTTAACTTAACTGAAGTGATATATCAATATGGAAGGGGAGAAGGGAGAAAAGAAAAAGCAAAAAGAAAGAAGAGGGAGAGGGAAGTAGAGAAAGAGGCTGTAATTGGGTTTTAGCAATTTATGTAAAGAATAGATTTTAATGCTTGATGGTAATTTAGATGTCTAAAAAACACGAAGAAATTAATATGATGTTTGCTAGTAATTTAAATATTTAATTTTTTTACAAATAGTTTAGGAATTTAATATAAGTTAAATACTATATTTATTAACACATTTGTAGAGAACATATTAAAAACATTTTAAATTATAACGGTTTGTTTACCCGACCAATCGTACTTTTTTAATATTAAAAAAGTACGATTGGTCGGGTAAACCAATTAGCTCTAGATTTACATTGAGCTCTCAGGATTTCATCCTCCTTGGGATTACCCATACGGATTACCAAGTTCTTCATAACTTATATATATATATATATATATATATATATATATATATATATATATATATATATATATATATATATTCTGCAAGTCGATTCGTGTTTTATCTATATGCATGAATTTGTATATATATCAGCGAGTTTTAATAATATTAATTTTCAACCCATACAAGTAAGGGGGTTACTGAAGTTTGTTGTGTGATGGGTAAAATTAAGAGTCGCACTTTACGAGGATATCTGAGAAAGGTAACGGTAAATCCTGGACATGAAGATGTTAAAAGCCAGTCATGGTAAAGAGTTATTGAATGAGTTTGTTTTATGGACTAAAGAGAGGCGATAACAGGTACAGATTATGAGGACCTGTAGGATTGATAACAGTTAAACCTGGACTGGAAGAGGATTAAGAGCTAGTCAGAGTAGAGGGTTACTGAATGAGGTTGATTTATAGACATGAGAGGAGGTGAAAATAAATGCAGATTATTAGGATATGTAGGATTGATAAAGGTAAACGCTAGAATTGAAGATGTTAAGAGCCACTTAGCGTAAAGGGATAATGGAGGAGATAATTTCATAGACTTCAGAGGAAGGGATAATAAGTGCAGATTATGAGAACATTTAGGATTGGCAACAGTTAAACGTGAAATGGAAGAGGTTAAGAACCATTCAGCGTAGATGCTTACTGAATGTGATTTCTTTATAAACTTAATTAGTGAAGATTATGAGGACATGTAGGAATAATAATAACAGTTGACTTGAAGAGGTTAATAACCATTTAGGGTAGAGTGTTACTGAATGAGGTTGTTTAATAGACATAGGAAAGGAGGAGGAGGAGTCGATAATAAGTGCTGATATGTAGGATTGATAATGGTTAAGGCTTGACTTGAAGAAGTTGAGACACATAGAGTAGATGGTTACTGAATAAAGTTTTTTATAGACTTAAGAGGAGGCGATAATAAGTGCAGATGATGAGAATATATAGGATTGATAACGCTTAACCCTAGACGTGAATAGGTTAATATCCATTCTGGGTAAAGGATTACTGAATGAAATTGGATTATAGACTTAATAGGAGATGAAAATAGATGAAGTTATATATAGGATTAATAAGGATTAAACCTAGACTTGAAGAAGTTCAGATCCACTAAGAGTAGAGGGTAATTGAATTGATTTATAGATTTGAGAGGAAGTGATAATAAGTGTAGATTATGAGGATATGTGAAACTGATGAGTTGGCCCTGGACCGGAAATGGTTAAAAGCCACAGACGGTAAATGGTTATTGAATGTTTTGTAGGTTAAAGAGAAGATGATAATAAGTGCCGATTATGTGGGCCAATGGTTAAGGCTGGACTAAGCCACTCAGAGTAGAGGGTTATTGAAGTGCAGATTATGAGGATATGTATCATTGATAACGGTTAAACCTCGACTTGAAGAGGTTAAGATCCACTAACAGTAGAGGGTTATTAAATGACTTTTTTAAAAATAGATTTAAGAGAAGGTGATAATAAGTGCAGATGATGAGAATATATAGGATTGATAATGGTTATATAACTGAACTTAGAGAGGTTAAGAGCCACTCAGGGTAGAGGGTTACTGAATAATGATGTTTTATAGACTTGAGGTGCTAATCAGTGCAGCTCATGATGCTACGTAGAAATTATAACGCTTAAACCTCGACTTGAGAAGGTTAATTTTGTTGTGGTTGGGAGTGTGTCCTCATGTAGGTCTCTTCCAGAAAGCAACAGTTCGTGGTGAAAAGCTGAGTGGAATTTTCTCCTTAGTAATGTATTATAAGGGGATTGGAAGTGGTTCGCCTTAATATATATGGCTTGCCGGGTCTTATGTGGGAGATGAAGTCTTATGGGTACTAGGGAATGTGGCATGTCGAAACATTTTCCCTGGAAATAGCGAGAGAGCTTCATGTGTACTAAATATGTTTTAATGTGGAAAACAATCAATTACATGGTCTCTATTGACCCCTTTTCTCTCTAAATTCTACAATAAATGCTTTAGTGCTTCTTGCTTTCCAGCTTGTTGCAAATACTCTTCCGCAGTTCCTGTCTTTTAGAACTTTGGTTAATTTTCTGATCCTTTGAATTATCCCCTTATTATTATTTTACTATTCTTTGGCAATGTGTTAAAGGCTCTAATCAATTCTGATTGGCTTAAGCATCTCAATTCACACAGTCTTCTTTTAGATAAACAATGTAGCAATGTAAGAATAGCAAGGCTCGGGCTATGGCATCTCCACAGGCTCAATGGATATTTAACAATGCAGTCATTCAGTATCTGTCTATATTTTCTGAGATGAGGTATTATGTACACTATATACATTTTTCGGACTATTGTTCTCATCTTTGTCGTCATATTTATTACAACGTTTCCGCCCTTCAGTATCTGTCTATATTTCTGAGATGAGGTATTATGTACACTATTTACATTATTCTAACAATTGTCTTCATTTTTGTTGCCATATGTATTACAACATTTCGGTCGTTGTACGCTCTGGCCTTCTTCGGGTGGTTGGAATACCGAACTGAACCCGTTATTTCGCTCACTCAAGGGCATTTGGCACAGTGGATAAAGGCGTTGGTTAGATCCAGTGACAGGACCTAAAGAGTGTGAGTTCAATACCCGGTTAAGGCAGTGGGGAATTTAAAAAGGGGAATTAACAGAAGATAACTGATAACTGACATCAATTAGACATGACACATGGAACTAGAACAGTCTACCCCAGTGAGCGAAATAAAGGGTTCAGTTCGACATTCCAACCACCTGAAGAAGGCCGGGGCGTACAACGGCCGAAACGTTGTAATAAATATGGCGACAAAGATGAGGACAATAGTAGAAATAATGTAAATAGAATGCAGTCATTCTTAACAAATGAAGAATAACGAAGGTTGTGTTGAGCGGCTATGCATCTAGATCATTTCAAATTAAGGCTTGGGTCCCCCGGAGCTCTATCGTTCTACTTTGTTTCTTATCTTCATCAATGACCTTCACAATGTCATCCGACCCAACTAGATATTGATGCTGATGACCTAACTATTTACTCCTGTCTTAATAGTAAGTCTGATAGGTTCGACAAAGTAAAACAATGTGAAATAATTAAACATTTAATTGCGAGAGTCCCCTTCTCCCCAGGGCTCTATCCTTATATTTACGTTGTTTCTTATTTTCATCAATGATCTTCCCGATGTCATCAGTTTCCAACTAGATATTAATGCTGATGACACAACTATTTACTCCTGTTTTAATAATAAAGCCTGACAAGCTAAAACTAATAACTCCACTTGAAAACTACCGCCAATCAGTTGTTATTTGGGGGAAAGAAATGGCTTGTAAAATTTAAAATGAAACTGCTGTTTTCAATCATCATAGAGAAATATTTTCCCTCCATCAGACCCCCGGGAGAGTAACTCTTTGCGTTTTCTTGGTCTCAAGGTTTTTTTTTTTTTTTTTTTTTTTTTACTGATATGACGTGGTGTGACTATATTAAATCAATTGCTAGATCTACTGCTAGAAAAGTTGGTTCACTGTGTCGTTCAAGACAATTGTTCTCCTCAGAATCCATATTGCGCATTTTAAATCTACCATTCGTTCGTATATTAAATAATGTTGCCATATCTGGTCTGCTACCCCAACTATATACCTCAAGATTCTCGACAATATCTAACGAAGTGTCTGTAATGTTATTAATCTTGACCTGGCATCTCGATTTCAGTCACTTTTCCACCTCCGTCTCGTGGCTTCCTTCTGTCTTTTCCATAAATATTTTAATGGCAATTTTCCTGAGCTCTCCTCCTTGGTACATCGACCGTGTGAATTTAAGCATATTACTAGATTGGCTATTAGGTTTCACCTTTTTACTGTTGAAATAACTAAAAGTAACTGCAAGTTCTATTTTAATAGTTTCTTTTTTCGCACTTCTCGTCTGTAGAACTCTCTTCCGACTTCTTACTCCCATGACATCTACAGTCTTCAAAAATTGAAATGCAACGTCAATCTCCAACTTGTCTTCCTGAATTGGGAGAAGTGATGAGAGAACAATAAAGGAAAAATATCCAGGAAGACAGAAGATGGCGATTGACGTTGTATATATATATTTGAAGATTGTAGGTTTCAGGGAAGCAATAACTCGAAAGGGAGTTCCACTGGTGAGAAGTGCGAGAAAAGAAACTGTTAGAATAGAAGAGACGGCTGCATCTAGCTTAGTCCAATAGTAAAAGGTGAGACCTAGCTGCCAATTTAGTAGCACGCTTAAATTCATGTAGTCGAGGCAGCAAGTAAGAAAGCTCATCAGAACAGTTGCAATGAAAATATTTCTAGAAAAGACAGAGGGAAGCCACTTCATGTCTGTGAGAAGGTTTCTTTGGATTTTATCAAGATTCTACAGCAGGAAAACTAAGGCAGGTTGATTTTTCATATATTTTTTTAGAAAATCAACATCTTACTCGGTGTAATAGGTGAGTTTGGTTTGGTTTGTTTCGTTTTATGGCATATCAACCTCAATGGGCCATTTAATGCCAACAACTTTTTTTCCTGGTAATATTTTTGTTTTGTCAAAAATCCATTTCTGCTAATATTTTTTTTCTCAAAAATGTATAGCTGGTAATATTATTTTTTCAAAAACGTATAGCTGATAATATTTTTTCAAAAACGTATAGCTGGTAATATTATTTTTTCAAAAACGTATTACCAGAGACGAGGATGATGTTTATCGTCATACCCAGGACGCGGAAGTAGTTCATTGTCATACCCAGGACGCGTAAAAGGTGGGGTTTCATGTGCTAAGTATTGATACCTAAATTAAATTTATTGCTTTTACGAACTTTTGAGCAGAAATACATAATTTCCGCAGGTTTTTGCTTTCAATCTGACTTCAAGAATAAATCCAAATGATGTTGATCTCTTTTTCAATTAGATAACATTGAATAGAAAATATATTCGAATATTCTAATTATGAATCACCACAAGCAAAATATTCAGTAAATGAAAACTAAAAAAAAATGCAAAAGATTACAAAAATGGCTCTACTCAATAAATAAGATTTGTCAAATCAGTTGCTAGATCATAATTAGTAAAAATGTAGATAAAAGTGTTTATAACACTATAATATTGCTGGGTTCAAATTATACTAAAAAATGTTTTAAATTTGCATTGATTATTGAAAATCAAACTAAAACTACCTACAGTATTGTCTAGTATAGCTAAATTGTTCAGTATAGTTTTACTTTGAAGTAAATGAAGGCCTTATTTGATGGCACAATGATTTAGTAATTATGTGCTTCTGTCATGAACCTTGTTCATATACAATTTATAAAGCTTCAATAAATTATAAATTTGATAAGGTTGTGCTATAAGGCTTTCACTGATCACCAGAATGAAATTACAACACTACGATTTTGAAGATAAACTTAATGTTTAAACTCGTTTCTTCTTCTTCTTCTTCTTCAAAAAAAAAAGCCGGTATGGATTTGACAATGAATATTTTTCCTCTTTTCTATTATGTCAAGCTCCAACTTTCAAATTGAGTACAATTCCACGGTTCAAAAATCGACCTGCCCTCCAGGAGCACCAGACCAGATATGACAGTAATATTCAGTGTACGGACAAATGTTTTCATTCTGGGATATGTGCATAATGTAGTGGTCATTCATTTTCTATCCGCATGTAGGCGGTTTATTGTTAGTATAGGTCTTTGATTATTCTAATATTCCTTCCAAAATAAGTCAAGATCACCTCGCAGTTACATATCTGACATTAAACAAAACTCTTTTTTTTACTCTTGAAACATTAAAATATATCTACTTGAGAATATATAACAAAATAAGTCGTTACAAGGACTTTGACATTGAAAATAAATATGACACGTTAAAGCTCGTGTAATACTTATAATAATTTGATCCAAAGGAAGGATTAAAAAGTCACAGACAAAAAAATTAACATAGTTACTTAGAGCCTCTGTTTATAAAATCAAAAAAAAAAATGGACTGTGTGGAATTACTTGTCTTTCCAGGAGATTATCAACCAGGTAAAGAAGATTTAAACACTACATGTTAAGTATCACTTAACATCAGAATTTGTGCAAAAACAGCGCATATATTTACTATCAAGCCTTACCATAGGTCTAGGGTAACGACCCAGTAAATAATTGTACTAAAAAGAAAGCAAATAATAATAATAATAATAATGATAATATCGGATTGGAATCCTACCTCACAAAAACCAATGAGCCTCAGGTACAAACACTAAAACACCAAATCGACTCCATCAACAAAGAAGCTGTATCTATCTATATTTTTGAGATGAGGTATTATGTACATTATTTATATTATTCGGACTTTTGTCCTCATCTTTGTCGCCATATTTATTACAACGTTTCAGCCGCTGTACGCTCCGGCCTTTTTCAGGTGGTTGGAATGTCGAACTTGACCCTTTATTTCGCGAAACGTTGTAATAAATATGGCGACAAAAATGAGGACAATAGTTCGAATAATGTAAATAGTGTAAATAATACCTCATCTCAGAAATATAGATAGATACTGAAGGGCCGAAACGTTGTAATAAATATGGCGACAGAAATGATGACAATAGTCCGAATAATGTAAATAGTGTACAGAATTCTTCATCTCAGAAATATAGACAGATACTGAAGGGCCGAAACGTTGTAATAAATATGGTGACAAAGATGAGGACAATAGTCGGAATAATGTAAATAGTGTACATAATACCTCATCTCAGAAATATAGACAGATACTGAAAGGCCGAAACATTGTAATAAATATGGCGACAAAGATGAAGACAATAGTCCGAATAATGTAAATAGTGTACAGAATACTTCATCTCAGAAATATAGACAGATACTGAAGGGCCGAAACGTTGTAATAAATATGGCGACAAAGATGAGGACAATAGTTCGAATAATGTAAATAGTGTAAAGAAGCTGTACTATTCAAGAAACAGCTTAATATACCTGAAATGCTACCAACAAAAAATGAATACCGTCTATGCCAAACGAGTAAAGCAGAAAGCAAACCAACTTGGCCAAATGAAATTACAACATAACTGTGAGGACCAGGTGTTGCATGGCAAATATAAAAAAAGACCCAAAGAAACAGATGTGGACTAACAGAAAACATATGAGTGGCTGAGGAGCAGCGGGCTGAAATCTGAGACAGAAGGCCTAATTATTGCAGCTCCGGACCAAAGCCTCACGATCAGATCCTATTACTGTCGCATAATCAAGGAGGATGGAACTAAACCGAAATGCAAGATCTGCGGAAAATATAATAAAACTGTCGACCATATTATCTCAAGATGTCCGGAACTAGCAAAAAATGAATATACCCACAGACATAACAAGGTAGCGACATATGTGCACTGTAAGATCTGCAAGAAGCATAAAATCGAAACCACCGAGAGATGGTATGAGCACCAACCAGACACAGTTTCCGATAGACTCATTGAAGGAATCACTGGTAGCCCATAACTTAAAAGAAATACAAAAGATTGTTCTCACGAGTACAGCCCGCAACTTACGAAGGGTTTCATCTATGTAAAATACGCGATTTTCTTTTTCAAAATTGCTCAGTGGAAAAATGTTATGATGCCATTTCTGACGTTATATCTCTGGTGGGGACAAAGAAAGAAATGAGTAAACACCAGAAATCAAAGGAAATAATAATAATAATAATAATAATAATAATAATAATAATAATAATAATAATAATGAAATTAATGTTGCACCTGGGTAGCAGTCGCAATGTTATCGTCATCATCACCATCATCAGTATCGACATTTATTATAATATAAAGGTCGTCTCGACTGACAATGGAAGCTGTAGACTGACAAGCGGGAGTTGGGGGGAAAAAAGACGGTTTAGGGAAATGAGCGGGTAAGCAAAGAGAAGGTAGATAATTTTGTTAAATTATGTTAATTTATTTTTTTTAAATTGAATAATTTAATGAAAGTTATTTACTGTTAAAAGAAAACTATCCCAGTCAACCTAAGTTATTTTTATTTATTTATTTATTTTTGTTTCTTACAGAATTTTATTTTTCTCGAATGTACCGGGCCAGAGCAATGCGAGCTAAACAATGAAGAAACAAACAAACAAAAAAAAAACAAAAAAAAAAATACAAACTCAAATCTGGATTATTGACAAACACCGTCGCTAGAATAACGGGTCGTCAGAGTGCAGGAGCGAAAAGAGACAAAAGGTTAAGATGAAATTGGGAAAGATATCTTTTTTTCTATCTTTCTTCCGTCCTTCCGTGCGTCTTTCCTTCCTTCGTTTGTTAATAGCGAGTTAATTTCATCTATCTATCTATCTATCTATCTATCTATCTATCTATCTATCTATCTATCTATCTATCTCAGTCTTTCCCTTATCTATCTATCTATCTATCTATTCGATGTTAATTTCTATCTATTCGTTGTTCATATATATTTTTCATTTCTAATATATATATATATATATATATATATATATATATATATATAATAAAAGTAACAAATCCGTTCGCATATAATCAAAGTAGATCCTTGTAATATAACATTAAAACTGATCCGCAAAAAGAGCTCAATGTATTAATTATTAAAGAGCAAACACCTCAAAATTGCTGGTGTTCCCAGGTCCACCCTATTAAAGTGTAAAAATAGGTTTTAATACCAGAAATACTTTGTAAAAAAAAAAAAATATTACCAGCAATACATTTTTTTGAAAAATAAAATATTACCAGAAATAAAAGTTTTGTCTGCATTAAATAACCCATTGAGATTGATATGCCGCAAAGCAAAATAAACCAAACCAATCTAAACCAAAGAATACATATTCTATTCATACGAATCTATCCTAAAAATGTTGTCGGCATTAAATAACCCATTGAGATTGATATGCCGCAAAGCAAAATAAACCAAACCAATCTAAACCAAAGAATACATATTCTATTCATACGAATCTATCCTAAAAATGTTGTCGGCATTAAATAACCCATTGAGATTGATATGCCGCAAAGCAAAATAAACCAAACCAATCTAAACCAAAGAATACATATTCTATTCATACGAATCTATCCTAAAAATGTTGTCGGCATTAAATAACCCATTGAGATTGATATGCCGCAAAGCAAAATAAACCAAACCAATCTAAACCAAAGAATACATATTCTATTCATACGAATCTATCCTAAAAATGTTGTCGGCATTAAATAACCCATTGAGATTGATATGCCGCAAAGCAAAATAAACCAAACCAATCTAAACCAAAGAATACATATTCTATTCATACGAATCTATCCTAAAAATGTTGTCGGCATTAAATAACCCATTGAGATTGATATGCCGCAAAGCAAAATAAACCAAACCAATCTAAACCAAAGAATACATATTCTATTCATACGAATCTATCCTAAAAATGTTGTCGGCATTAAATAACCCATTGAGATTGATATGCCGTAAAACAAACCAAACCAACAGAGCAAATAATCAATAAACATTAATATATATATATATATATATATATATATATATATATATATATATTGCCAGCATGTCATTAAAACATGTATTGTTAAAGACTACGGAACTTTTCCGTTTAATAACCTTTTTTTCTGTTTTTTCTCGGATCTAAGCTGTTGACAAAAGACCCTAGTCGCTGGTGTTTTGTCGAGAAATCAAGAATAAATAGAAAAAAAGATTATTAAACGGAAAAGTTCCCTAGTCGTTAACAACACATGCCTTAATAATAATAATAATAATAATAATAATATATATATATTATATTACATATATATATATATATATATATATATATATATATTTGTTGTTCATATATATATTTATGTTCATTTCTATCTATCTTTCTTATTACTTCAAACGTTATACGTCGGATTAAAAATAATATATGTCGGATTAAAAATGAAAAAACTCATTAATTCTTTAGAAATACATTATCCCCCTGACGAGTGGACGGAGTAATTCTTTTGTGCATATAGATGTTTGTGCAGACATAGTTACTAGATCCAGTGGTATGTGTGTTTTATGTTGTAATTTTGTTGAAGTTATATTTTGGAATACAGTTTTATTTAAGATATATGGATTAATGTCATAAAAGAGTTCTTTCATATTGGTTGGTTGATTGATTTTGTTTAGTGCCATATCAACCTCTATAGGTTATTTAATGCCGAAATATAAATAATTTGAACACAATTTTATTGCTTCAACTAAATATTTTGAACGCAATTGTATGCCTTCAATTACAGATAAAATGTATTGTTGGTCATTTTGCTATAAATAGGTATAATTTATGTAAATTTTATTTTTTAGGAAAGGCAAGAATAATCTTGAAGTGATCAACATTTAAAGTCAGAGGAAAATTCGATGAAACTTACGATTTTTGGTTGTGGCCTGCTATCCATACATTAATTATACCATGATGTTATCTTAGAAAATACTGGAAAAAGATAGTAATAACGTTAGAAAAATATTTAAATCCCCTATTCTACATGGATGAATTGAAATTCTTTTTCTTCTTATATGTGCCGTGTCCCTTCAGGGCGTTTAGCGATCATGGCTCTCCATAATTTTCTGTCCTTTGTTGCTCTTAATAAATTTTGTCCATTTGTCATCTCTCTCAAACCCTGTTCCACCGTTCATACATTCAAGCTCACCAGGTAGGATGTACATTACTTTCCACAGTCTCTCTCTTAACCTTCAATCTGTCCAGTGAGTATCAAAATTGGCAAGCTCTTATTTACCTAAGAAATTTCATTTGTCTATTCTTGATGCTAAGTACAAGGGTCCTTCTTGTTGTCATTAACTCTAGATCTTTATCATTGCTCACATTTTCGATCCTTTGTATTCTCAGCATCCTTCTGTAGAGACGATGATACTTTAGAGAATCTTCTAAGCACAGTGAAGAAATTTGGTGATGACATAGTGTTGTAACCTACGGAAGGTTACTGAATAGAATAATCAAACGAAAGTTGGTTATGAATGATAATACTTAGGACAAGAACAACACATATAAGATTCACCAGCGGCGTGTAGAATAAGTAGTCAACTGCTAGAAGTGAGACAAGTGAATTTCACAATAAATCTTGCAGGATATCTACCAACCGCCCCACACGGGGCACAAGATGTGGCAGAAGGGCGAATTTAATGTGGGGCATAGCTTCGTCTGTGGATCCTCTCTGCCCAGAGGCAGAGAGTTTGACCAGCACAGCTGGAGATGAATCTCCAACTGCAGACCAACATACAGTATTTACTACTGTATTTATGCGAATGGGGACGTACCATTATCGTCCGTAGATATGCTACAACATGAATTCATTTGTTTGAGAAAGAGCAGGCGCTATCTTCTATCTCTCTCTATATAAAACTATGTGTGTGTGTGTGTTCGCTAACTACTCAAGAACCATAAGGCATATTTCCACCAAATTTGGAACATAGTTTGTACTCAATACTGCGTGTGTCTGGGCAAAAAATTAGTCATTTTTCAAAAATCAATAACCGATAATCGATAAATATAATGTTTAAATGGGAATTTCCATTAGTTTGGTTGTTTTTAAACTTTCAGACTTGAAGTCTAAACCCTGAGGCCGATTTTAATGAAACTTGATAAGTGTATGCAACTTACTGTCACGCTTATTATACGCTATATTGATTTTCGTGTCTCTCAACATTGGGACCTCCAGGATGCCCCAAACGGACCCCCAAAAATTCAAGTTGCTTCGATTTTGATTAAATTTTGCGTTTTTGTTATACTCTTACCATGAGATAGAAATCGGTTGTCAGATTTTTAAAAATGCATGAGGGGGGGGGGGCAGGATGACCCTATAAACCCCTTGATGCCTCAATTGCTTTTCAAGTGTATTTTGTAGCAGTATTCCCCAATTTCAACGAAAATTTCAGTAGATATTGAGATTATATCGAATAACTGAAATAGTCACTTGGAATTCACTGAAAATCAACACTGGGACCCCCACGAGTTAGGGAACCAGCAGGGAACCCCGAAATTTTCAATTCAGTCTACAGCCTTGGCCATAAAGTCGGTTAAATAAAAAGCTTAAAAAAGATATGCTTTATTATTTCAATTACTATTAGTCTTAAACCTGTTTTTGGCTTGAAATTTGGGACCCCCAAATTTTCAAATTGCTTCGATTTCGACGGAATTTTACTTGTATGTTACAATCTTAAAATGAATCAAAAACGATTATCATAAGATATCTACCCAAGATAACCCATGTACACCTTGCTGCTCCATTAGTCTTTCATTTGTAGTGGTTAGCAGCATTCCGATGAAAATTTGCACATAATTTGTGTTTAGATCAATCAACTTAAAATCAAACTGACACCCCATGTGTCATAAATAGATTATTAAAAATATCAGTTTTTCCCATAGATTTCCCGTTTTGGTACTGAAATAGTTTAGTTTGCATTAACTTGACGGAAAAAATTATATCCTATCTTAAGAAAAAAAGAATAAGTGCAAACGAAAGTGTTCACCGATGAGTGAAGTGCACATAGGTATAAGACGCGTGTGCGAGATCGATCGAGATGTGTAGTGCGTACAATTGATTTTGCTCCACGTGCAATGATCGATCGAGTTATGTAGTGAGTACTATCGATTTTGCTTCACATGTAGTGTTCATTAGTGTTATGTGATGAAATAAATGCAAAAAACTCATTGGCATCAAAGTTGTCATCCAGTAAAAAGGTAGGCTACCTCCATGCATGTATATTTTGAATTTTTGATACTTTAAATTTAAATTTGTGAAAATCATATTATTAAAACAGTTTAAACGTAAATGCCAATTTTTAATTATGTATTTATCATCTTCTAATCAGCGTTTAAATAATGCTTACTAACTCATATATTTGGAAACTTGAGCGCTAAAATTTTGACAGTTTTATCCTGAAAAATGCACGTATAATAATATAAAGAGCCTCTTTCGATTCATTTATAATTATGCTAAACTTAGCGTGTACGTTTTAACGTTCATAGTGGGTAGGTTTCTAGCTGCACCTTAATTTTTATTTTTATCACTAGAACGTTTTTTGGTAGTCTATTTTTAGATAAATCCTAACTTTACGAGCTTGCTTATAATTGTTTACCACGTTCCCGTGGTCTCCCTTATAAACTTGCATTTAATTTATTGTGGCTATATTTCCATTAATGTGTATAATATTCTTGCTTTTTAATTGATTACTTCATTGTTATACAAAAAGCTTAGCCAAACCCCTCCAACTATAGCCTGACAGTAATGCCAAGAAAGTGAAATCCTTCACTTGGACGTGTGCTACTACTACAGCCAAACGCATGAAAGCACGAAGAAGAAACGCTTCGCAACAAGAAACTCAAATTAGACTGACACAAAATGCTATTCGTACAGCTAATGCAAGGTGAGCAGAAACTAATGAGCAACGGTTAACTAGACGAGGAAGGAACGCTGCCAGAACATCTGCTACTCGAGCTGTCGAAACTGAGAGGGAAATAACAATTCTATACAGTCTTTGTGAACGTTGGTTTTCAGCCTTGGCAAGGCTGCTAGAAGTCTTTGCTGAATTTATTCAGCTTCCAATGCATGTTGTTCATTCGATGTAGTTTGAGCAAAAGCTGTCAACAAAGCATTTCTCCTCAACAATTTTCGAAGATCGATTGCGATTAATATACGCTTCATTTGTTGACAAATGTTTTTGTATCTTCTGTGCTTCTGTAAAAAACAACTTTCTCCTGTTGTAAATATTTTCACACTTCATGTCATTATAATTTTTCGCCATATAGATAAGAGGCACTAAAGAAAAATTTTCTTTATTTTAACTTTACAGATTGGATGAGGTTCATGATCTTTTTTTTGAATAAATCCAGGCAATGCTGGGTAATGCTGCTAGTTTTACTCATAAACATGTTTGGCTTGAAAACAAGGTCGCCTCTCATATTCATTTGTATTTTTTCATTCATTAATTCTCCACGCACTCGCTCTCTCTTTCTCTCTCTTTCTCTCTCTCTCTCTTTCTCTCTCTCTCTCTCTCTCTCTTTCTCTCTCTCTATGTTAAAATGGCACACAAAAGTTGTGCACCATTAACATCAAGTGAGTCATTTCAACATTGGTTATGTTTTGTAATTTAATGTGGGGTATCAGAGCCTTACGGGCTCGGACAAAAAGAAATCGTATAAAACGAGTTCGGGTAGCTGTTTCCCGAGACGAGACTCTGCCCTGCGACACACCCTCATCTGGGGATCCTCTCTGCTCGGGAGAAGAGAGTTTCACCAGCACAGCTGGAGGTGAATCTCCAATTGCAGACCAACATACAGTATTTACTACTGTATTTATGTGAATAGGAACATATCCATTATCATCTGTAGGTATGCTATAACACATAGGTACCCATTTTAGCTTAGACAAATATGAAAAGACTACTTTAAAGTAAGATAAATTAATGACAACTAATAACACTATGACTGATACAGATACTGCAATAAAAGTGTTTGGTCAGAGGACAAGGCTGATAAATATTTAGGAATCCAAGAGAGTCAGATGATGTAAAACTTGCGGCAAACAAAAACAAAATTTTAATGAGTCTGGATTAAATTGATACATATGATTTTTTTCTCCAATAGGGAGATTAAGTTATGATCCCATTGTATCAAATTTCTGATTCATCTTGTAAGCAAAAGGGATTAGCAGTTGTTGGGAGAAAGGATTTGGTTTTCACAGGCAAAAGTCATTGGCAGTTTCTGGGAGCCAACCAAAAAAAAAAAAAAAGCAAAAAGCAGAAGGATTTTAGTTTTAACTAGTGAAATGATCCCAAAGGCAGCTTTAGGAATCTGGACAAAAGAAAAACTAAAAGCCAACAACTACTACATTAATAATGAAAAGAATGAAACTGAAAGAAAAGAAAGTAGAAAGGACAAAATTTGACAAGTTTAGAGATTTGTCATTATCTTTATAAAATTGTAAGAATTTTCCAGAAAGTTACTCATGATTTTGAACTTTTTATGAAAATACAAGATTTTATCTCATCACAGTTTGTAAAACTGAACTGTTTTCTAAACAAACCAGAAACCTAGTGACACTTGTGAATTTGTCATCCTTCTCAACTTCTGTCAACAGCTAAATAAAGTGAACATTTGTTATCTTGTCTAATTGTATAGCACACAAATAAATATTTTGTACAAGCTTGTATTGTAAATTTTTATATTTTCTGCTTTTATTATTTTTATGTCTTTTATTAAATGTAAATTTTTTTCAAATTTCACTTTGGAATAAGAATCTTGTAGTTTTTCATTTATGCCTTTCATAAAAGTTGGGATAAGAGATTTGATATTCTTTCGTCTCCTCTTTCCCCAAATCTTTTTAGAACCAAAGATTATTTATCAGGAATTGCTAGATCAACATAATAAAGAATTGTACAGACACAATGTGTAGATTATGCGAACAACATATTGGGGGACTGTTGACAACTTAGTGTCTGGATATTCAATCTTGACATCAAAGGATTACAAAGATCAACACAAAAAGATTACGCAATATATTTACAGAAGGATATGTCAGCCTAGAAATATTCATAGAAACTCATGTGGCCACTATTCTTTAGGACTTTACCATTCACTCAAGCAGACATATAAAAGTTAAGAAATCAGATATTTTATTTAAAGACTCAGTCAGTCAAGTGGCATATGTGACAAATGCTGGGCTGATCATCTCTCTTTCAAAATCTGTGCCAATGAAATGCACATATTTACTGTCTTGCTCAGGTCTCAGGTATTGACCCAGTAAACAAATGTCCTAAACAGAAAGCAAAATGAAGAATAAGAAAGAGATTGTAACAACAACAATTTTCTTATTTACATGGTGGTCTCTGCCGATTGTCATTTATCTTTGAAAATCTTAAAAAAACCCACCGAAATACAAGGATATTGAAATGGAAATCTCAAAAATGTGGCACATGAGAACATCTTTTATTTTAGCTGTAGTTGGAGTCCTCGGGTTGATTAGAAAATTGTCCAATAGACTCATTTAAAGGATTCCTGGTAGTCCATGCCTTAAAAAAATACAAAAAACTTGTAATCACAAGTCCAGCTCACAGATTATGAAGAGTGAACAAATGTTTATCTATATGTGTGATCTTAGGGTTGTTTGATTTTTTTACAAAAATGATCAATTAAAAATGTCATGAAGCTATTTCTGACCCTAGATCTCTGGTTGGAACCTGGGTGGAAATGTGCATACAACAGAAAAAAAAAATATATATATATATAACTGATTAAGACACAAGGATGTACAGAGTGTTATAATTTGAGAAAAAAATACTATTAAGAAGAGAGAAAAATATTTTGAACTGAAGTAGTCATATAAAATTTAACAAAGCAGACATTTTATTTAAAGACTCAGTCAGTCAGTTATGTGCCATACATGATCATGTTTTGTTCAATTCATGACTGACTAGACAGAAAATTTTCCCGTTGTAAGTTGTGGCTTCTTTCTACTGTAGACTGGCTGCCAAACAAGGCTATAGGACTTTATTACACTCTGGTTATACACCTGAACTTTCTTTCATATATTCGCATTTTTTCATAAGTCTAAACCATGTTCTTGAAGGAAAGAACTTTTTCAATCATGATTAAATTGAAAAATCCTTGATTTAATTTTGGGGTTCTTTGATTTTAGATTTATTTAGGAATTGAACTGCTGACTTATTTTGAACTAAATATATTAAAACACACAAATGAATAATAATAATAATAATAATAATAATAATAATAATAATAATAATAGTGATGTAACTATCCTCTGGGATATGCCAATTCGAACTGACAGGGAAATAAAAACCAACAGACCTGATATTAACATAAAAGGCAAGAAATTCTGGAAGTGTATGCTTATTGACATAGAGAAATGCCATCATGAAAATTATCGAGAAATTGTTCAAATACAAGGACCTGGAGATCAAAATTAACAGGATGTGGAGAGTGAAGACTGAGACTGTCGTATCAATAGTAATCGGAGCTGTGGGCCACGTGAGAAAAGGAATGGACAATTTTACAAACAGTGCCCCAGGTAATATCAACAGTTGCCCAGAAGATTGTCATACTAGGAACATGCCATATACTAAGAAAAACGACAATTCTCCTATAGGGCTTAAGGACCATAGTTAGGACCCGTCTCTGCATGATACAAAGCGGGAAACAAAACATACAGAAATAATAATAATAATAATAAAGCCCAGTATGCCATCGAGTCAGAAGTCTGCGTTGCTTTACAATGCAAATATTTTACGAAAGGTGCTATGTGTGTGAAGTCATACGACTTGATGGAGAATAGCTATAATGCTAGATTTCCGGTTGAAAACAAAAAAACCGTAAGAAAGAAGAGATAATAAAATAATAGTCACTATTTATCACTTAGTGCCTGGATGTCCAACCTTGACGCTGAAGGAATACAAATATAGGCATAAGATTAGGCAGTATATTCATTGGAATATATACCCGTATTACAGTGCACCACATGTGCCTAAAAATAGTCTGAACCTGAAACAGTTATAGAAGGCCATGTGGTCATTATTTTACCATTCCTACTGACAAACATTTAAAAGCTAATAGAACAAAAACTGTAATTAAAAACAACAAACAAAGAATGCCTTCTTATATACATATGACAATGACATCAGATAAAAATATATGGGTTAAAGAATATGATGTAATATATAAATATAAGGATACTGAAATTGAAAAAAAAATGGACCAACTTAAAACGACTGTAAATGGTTCACTTAAAACTACTTATAATTGGAGGTAAAAATAAGAACATTAACAAGATCCCTTGTAGATCCTATTTACAAGAGATGCAAAAATTGTATTTTATGGTAGGAAAATATTATTAATGTAAAGAAAATATAAGCACTGCACAATACAGTGCAAAGCTTTTAGGATATTTTAAACTCATACAAATTTCTAATAATTGTCTTTTTATAAGTGGATGTTTTATTATTGTGTGATGTTTACAGATGAAACTTTGACCAAAGTTGGAGTCATTTTCATACATAATTCTTATATTTTTGGCAAGAGTTCTGAAGGAGCATGAAAGATGTAATATGACACCCCACCCCCAAAAAATAGCCATGCAAAAGAGTTCAACTACCTCATATAAATCAGATGCTGTGATTCAAAGCAGAAAAATGTCTGTAATGAAAATTTAATATTTAATGTTGATTTTAAGAAGTTAATGCACATTGTAAATATTTTGCATGACTTCCTGTAGCTTGAATAATTGCTTCAATGTACCTCTAAGATTAGGGTGCATAAAAATCCTTTAACATTTTCCCCCATACTACATACCATCCTCTGTGGTTTGGTTCCCACAACTCAAGATTGTGTGTATTTTTCTGATGAATTCTACTCATTACTTCCATTAACATTTGATCAATCATTTAAGTCAGGGCTCTAATCTGACCAAACTTTCAATGAGGTAAACACATTCATTCAGCTCAGCCCTAAGTATCAAACTCTTGTCCCCAAAACTTCACTGTTTTTGTTGCGTAATGTGAATCATTTCCCTTTCCTGTCAGCCTTCTAACAAATTCACATTTTAGAGTTCAGCTTCATCTTCATTTCATCACTCAATGGGATCTTATCCCAAGAATCTGCAATCAACAGTTCATGCCATTTTAACCAACATAATGTTATCTTCAAATGTTTTTTTTGTTGAAATGATTCTCTTCAGCTCATGTCCTTGAAGAATGCACCTGGTGTTATCTACTAACACCAAATTGAACAAGTCGCAGTCATCCATCCTTTGTCTATCAGTCACTGAACTTTTTGCTGTCCTGAGCCGTGTCCACATTGTTCAATGCTGCAGCTTTCGAAGGTGACTGTAATTTGGTTGATTCAAAATACTTTCAATGCTTTGAGACTTCAAGAGGATTTCCTGATTCTTGACATTCCAAGTTCTTTAGCAATTGTTTGTTGGTTCATATTCTTCACTATCTTCATCCTGATTTCTTTGGAAATTTTCACCATGAGTTCAAGTAATGAAAGAATGCAGAAATTTAATGTCAGAATTTATTCTAGATGTAGGAAAAAAATCAGGTCTGTCCCCCAAAATATTTGCTTTTAATGATTGCACAGAAATGAGAAAACAGAAAAGGTCAGATACTGAAGAATCTTGAACAAATCAACAAAATCATTGTTACATAATCTCTCCAGGAAATCCCCAAAAATAATTCTAACAAGAAAAGCCCATTTGCTGCAAAAAGCTTTGTCCATTGAAGTTTTTTTCTTCATTAATATCTGTCTTTTGTTTAATTAAATGAAAACAACAAAAAAATTGCACCCATTGCTTGTCCAAAGGTATTGCTTATGACCTGGTATGGAATTATTAAACAAAAAAACTATTTTTCAGGTTGAGAAGAAATTTTTAAAAATAATAACAACAACAATAATAATAATAATAATAAATAATAAAAAAGTCTATCAAAATACAATGATTTTGAAGTTGAAATCTAAAAAATGTGGCATATGAGGACATGAATAATTCCAGTTGTAGTTGAAGCCATTGGATTGATTGAAAAATGTACTGATAGACTGATTGAAGGGATTCCTGGCAGCCTTAAAGAAATCAAAACATCATACTCACAAGTACAGTTCACACCTTATGAAGGGCTTTATCTATGTGAAAGATGTCTGAACTTAAGTATTTTTGTTTTTTTTAGAAAAATGATGAGTGGAAAATATCATGAAACCATTTCTAACCTTAAGTCTCTGATTGGGAGATGGAAGGAAATGTCTATAGAACAGAAATCAAAGGATATAATAATAATAATAATAATAATAATAATAATAATAATAATAATAATAATAATAATAATAAAATGATGATGATGATGATACTTGAATCTATGATGATGAGGTAGGTGCATATTTTGATAGGTTTTAAGGATCAGAATTCAAGCCAAGGTAAAACAAGCAGTTGGAATCAAAATTTAGGTAAAGTCAGATCCATTGGCTAATGGCCATCTTGAATAGCCTCCTCTTTATGACTTATTAACATATTCAGGAGGGACAATTTATTATTTCTTTCTAATGATTTATATAAGTAGGAATTTAATGAAGATGATTTGCTTCCACATTTTCTTGTCAAGACCAAATATTTAAAATGTCATTTAAACAAAGTTGTCGAAAAAACACATTAATAGTCTTTGATTTCTTTCTAAGAAAAGTAATTGAGAAAATAACAAATACATTTGTTTCTCGTTTTTAGTTCTAATAATGTTTAATTTATAATAATAAAATGATTAGTATTCTAATTATATTTGGGTGGGAGCTGGCCAGACGACATTCTTCAGCCTTGAGAGAGCCCAAAAGCGTCTTTGAGTTCTATCCTTTATTCTCACAGGTAGGGGGATGTTGTCAAGCCTCTCATTGCTCTAGCATGACTTTCATGGACAGTTCTCAGAAGAAGTACATTCCTTGGTTCTGCCTAGCCTAACCTTCAAGGTAAGGACCAGCCAGCCAGCCCAGTTACATTGTAGCAAATCATCCACATTTCCTCTGTATTCCATCAGTAAGAAGTATGTTCCACTTGAATAGCTTCTTCCCATGAACCACTGCTCTGTGGAAATGACTCCCAAGAGGATGCTTCCCTGATCACTACAATCTTAAACTGTTCAATGCTAGGGTTAACTGTTATCTTCTTCCACTCCAACTTGTACAACTGTCCCCTAATGTAACCTACCTTGTACAAGGTGAACATCACTGTAATATATATATATATATATATATATATATTAAAAAGAAGAGAGAAACCGCAAACGTTTTGGTTGTAATGTGGATTTTTTTTTTTATTAGAAATATTATGCTTTATTTTCCATAATTTTGCTACACATGTTACCAGTCTCGTGGCAGTCACCAGGCAAAGGCTGGAGATTTCCACATATTATTAAAAATAATTCATTTTTTTCTTTTATGTTTTATTAATGTGAAATATTCTTGATATGAGACATATATATATATATATATATATATATATATATATATATGTGTGTGTATAAAAAATATATGCGGCAAATATTTGCACCAAATTCTTGTTATCAGCACTTCCAATAAGTGTGGCTGGTTCTACACAAGCCTTCACTCTAAACAAATCTTTTGTGTGGATAGTTTGCAGTTCAGTTCTGTGTTCCTTCTTTGCTATTCTACTTGACCAACAAGTCGGCTGGCGAGAGAGTTAAGGCAACAGGGACAGGGACAGGATTAAAAACTGAACTGAAAGACACTTATATGTTGAAAATGATGGGAGAGTCCATCGTTATATATGTAAAATAAATTAAGACATTTTATAAAATAATATTATTTATTTTACTACTAAAAATGACATAGAGGTACCTCAGCATGGAATAATAGTTAGTCAAGCTAGTCTGGATGACCATTATTATTGAGTACTACTATTTATTGCTGAGTAGTACTATTCAATCGTCACTGAGTGTAATCCTCAGTAGGTAACCCATATAAGTGTTGACATGTTATAAAATCAACAAATATAAATCAAAATATTATATTTTCTTTGGCTACTTTTCAAGCCTGAAATTGAAGTTATGTTTCCTTCAAAACTTGTTGTCCTATAAATGTTTTCCTTTTGTGTTTCTCCATATTGACCTTTCTGATGACCATTTTCATTGAGCATTGAATGGAGAATGACTGTCAGTTGTAGCTGTTGCCTAGACAAAAACGAAAATGCTCAGCACACTCACAGTTTCTTCTTCACTGCAGGATTTTGGCCATCATGGCACTCCACAACTTCCTGTTCTGTGTAACAATTAGTAAATTTGATCTTTTTGCTATCTCTCTAAAAACTCTGTTCTGCCAACCTATTACACAAGCTCGTTAGGTTCATTATGTCCTGTATTTTTCTGTGCTTCTTGTCTTCAATGTCCTGTGAGTGTCATGTTTTCCCATCCTCCTTTCTTCATTATGTTCCCTAGAAATTTTAATTGTTTCTTTCTGAGGCTAAGTATAAGTGTCCTTTTTGTTTCCATTTTCTCTAAAACTTTGTTATTGCTCACATGTTAAGTCCATGGTATCCTCAGTATGCTTCTGTAGAACCAGTTGCTTTAAGTCTTTTTTTTCAGCTGTACAGAGTTTGTCTAGACTGCATAACAGTTTGGTGCTCTTTCTTTGTTCAAAAGGCTGTCTTCAACAGAATCATTCTTTGGTTTAGTTTGTTTAATGGCACATCAATTCCTTATGGGTAATTTAATGCTGAAATTTTATTTTCGTGTGAGTTTTGGTAATATTTTCCCAAATTATTTCTGGTAATGTTTTATTTTCTTACTATGAAACTGTATTGCTGATAATTTTTTCTAATGTATCTTTGTATTTTTATGTTTTGACCTCATTTTTCACTATTTGCCCATAGCTGGAGCCCTAGAACGAGTTACCACACCAGGTCAGGGTGGACCTAGGAACAACAGCAGTTAAGAGATGTTTCCATGCACCCCAAGTCTTCCAATCAAAGGCTTTGTTGCCAGGTGTAATTTATCATCATACCGAGTACAAGATCATTCTGGTGAACAAGCTTTACATGAACAATGACCGTCAGTTGTGGTTATTGCCTATACAAAAAGAAAAGTAAATGCTTAACACATTTACTGTTACCTGAGCTAATTGAGGTCAATACTAAATATGACCTTACAAAATTGTGATCTAAGATTGTTTATGCTTCATTATGGTAAATAAAATTAAACTTATTAGCACGTTCAATGTTACCATTGCTATTTGTGCTCTTACATAATGACATTGTTTTTTTTTTTATTACTGGTTTAAAAATTACCATTGGAAAAAAGACTGTGGCCCAAATTTTATATGAACCTGATTTTGCCTCGTTGATTAGGAACAATTATATCAGTTTATTTTGTGCCTTCTCAGGCTAACACTTTCCACTGACATCAAGTGGAAAGATTATATCGAATTATTTGCTAGATTTTTGCTTACAGAATTGGATTGTGGCTCCTGCATTTAAAGATCCTCAATAAAATTCAATGAAGAATTTATAATGGTTTTAATTTGACATCTCGGCTTCACTCACTTTCCTACCACTGTAAAATAGCTTCTTCCATTTTTTTAGATTATTAGAATTATTTTGTTTTGAGATAATAATTGTTTACTTATACAAGTCTTACTAATTAACCCATAGCTAGGAGGAAGAAGACATTGACTGATATCTTTTCCAAGGGTATTTGTACGTAAGTGAATATAAAAAACCCAACGAGAATTAGAACTCCAGATAAAACAATTCTGAGCTATTATCATTTACACAGCTAAGCTTACAACACCTGGTATTCCAAAGCTGTCACCCCACTGTTTCAAATGGAATTTTCCTGTTTTTTAATAGTTTGTTTAGATTTTAGAAGGGATCCTTTGCTATCCCGATGTGTCTTTGGATTTCAGTATGACTGTTTCTGCCATCTGTTAAAAAAAACTTCCCAGATATTTCAATTTCTGTATTTGCCTGATTTTGACATCTCCAATTTGTAGTTCACATTTTGGGCTGCCCCTTTTGCTAGCAACCATATATACTCTCTTCCTACAATACTATTGAACTACTCAGTAGACAATGTTTCTAGGCTCTTCATCTGAAGCATACACACAGAGATTATTTCGTACCGCAAGTTAGTGGCACCAAATTGGCTATGGAAAAACCAGAGATCCTTTAGTTCTAAGCTTGTTATTAAAGTTTACTTATGAGATTTCTTGCTGAACATGTCAAGACATATCTTAACTGGGGATTGCACCCTTTTGAGATTAAATGGCATATTGCAGGTAATAACAGGAATTCTTAAAATGAAATCATTCTCCAGTATCTATATCTATATTTCTGAGATGAGGTATTATGAACATTATTTACATTATTCGGACTATTGTCCTCGTCTTTGTTGCCATATTGCAATGTTTATTACTAGCACATGGAACTAGAACAGTCTACCCCAGTGAGTGAAATAAAGGGTTCAGTTCGACATTCCAACCACCTGAAGAAGGCGGAGCGTACAATGGCCGAAACGTTGTAATTAATATGGCGACAAAGACGAGGACAATAGTCCGAATAATGTAAATAATGTAAGTCATTCTCCCTAGTAGAATTATCAGAATTGTTCCTTCAAATCAGTTAGGACCTCAGTTGTTTGACTGCCAACGTTGTAACCTTGGAGATTATCCATATTCCTAAGAAAAATAAATAGTGTTATTTTTCTTTAGTAGGTATCACTACAGGCTGAAGCTCATTAGATAACCATTGATCAGTAGTAAGGTTTAAGTAGTAATTAAATGAGCAAATATTACATTTGAATTCGGACACATTTTTTAATGTAATGTTCCTTAAGGAGGTGATCATGACTTTATACAAATTTCTTTAATATCTGTGAACTGCCGTGATTTTTATGGGAAAAGAGTAGTTTAAAATTGCCTTCTGTATGACTTAGAATTCAGAGTTCCTGTTTTCTTGAACTAACTTTCACCAAAACTGAGCAAACATTATAATTATTAAAATTCGGATATGGTATTTAAAAAAAAATATCGTGTCTCTTCAGGATGTAATTGATGAAGAAACTACTAATGCATACATAAACGCGAGTAAATGTAATAATAATCAACAAGAAATAAGTAATGAATGAAACATAGCGAGTAAAAAATCATTATAAAATAGCTAAAAATAAGCGCATCCTGATCCACAATTATTTCCACTCAATAGACTCTAGAATAATTTGAAACATAACCGTTACCGCCTACACAATAACCGTAAGGATAATACAATAATCTTACTACCAATTATATGTATTTATGTGGCATCCGTTGGTCTCAGGAGCCACGGATCAATGGCTACGTGTCTTTAAACTGGATGGCATCGGCTGTTGTTTAACATGGAGAGAGAAGGGCTCCGCTAGATCTACTTACCCAAGACACACTACCCGTGAATGAATATCTCACTGGCTTTCAGTCCAGATATGCGAAGGGAACTGGGCAGGTAGTCAACTGATCAATGACACCTAGTCATGGGATCGTTGATAATGATTATGATGAACAAAAAAGCCCCTATTTAATAACTTAAATTAAACCAATGAAATAAGATTTTCATCGCCAATAACCTGTTCTATTTTATCAATTATTGATTATAAGTTTATTAGTTTGTTAATCAACTAAGTGTTGTCTTTTATCTAATCTTACTAATACTGTTTACCAACATGAACTCGGTGCTCAATAATCGTGGCCTCGTGCCAAAACTAAACTAAGCTTCGTGAATAACACAATTCCAAAAAGACGACCCCCACGTTACGGATAATTTTTCATATGGCAAGAAGGGAAATCTTTTCAATGAGGTAATGAATCGTTAGAGATGCAATATATGTTATAATCCGCCCAGGATATTGTTTACTTCGGAGACAACATCCAGTCAAGAGAGAGAGAGGCATCAAAATCCGCAAAGGCAAAGCCCGGGGTGTTCTATATGGTCTGAACACCATCTGGAAGTCCTTCCTCTCTAAAATTAAGAGGGGCTTTTTTTAAGGCCACGGTAGAGAATCTGTTTTGCTCTACGGTTCAACAACATGGACACCGACGAAACATCACTTGACGGAACATAAGCAAGGATGTTACGAGTTGCATTGGACATCAGCTGGACGAAACACCCAACAAAGAAACGCCTGTATGGACACCGTCCTCCTATCTCAGTTTCGCTAAGAGATAGGTTTCAGCTAGCTGGTCATTCCTGGGGAAGTAAGTCAGAAGTTGTGAGTGACGCCCTCCTATGGAACCTATTGCGCGGTAAAAGATCGGTTGGAAGACCGCATCACACCTACATTGACCAACTTGTAGATGACACTGAGTATCATTTGGAGGACATGCCGACAGCGATGTCTGACAGGGATGGTTAGAGGGAACGAGTCAGGAGAATCCGTGAAGAATTCTCGACCTGATGATGATAAATGCAAAGTTCCTTTGTTTAGAGAATCAACAGCAAAATTCTGCAGTTCATCATCAGCACAACATTTGACACAAGTTCTCTAAGATCACGTGGTGTGTGGTTGATAAGTCGGCAGCAATGGCGCCCGTGTCATGAAATCAACCATCAGTGATTTTTAACTGACTGTTATTTAAAATCTGAACATATCTTTTTAATGTTAAACAGAAAAATTTTATTTTATTCGAGGCTTGACGTTTTTGCCGCTTTTTTCATAAAGCGATACGATTTTAAATTGATATATTTTTTTTTCATTCTATTCATTCAAGACGATTATGGATATGGAGTCGTCCAGGAGGAAAAACTAAAAAACAAATTGACTACATAATTATCAAGAAAAGAATCAGGAATACAGTTTATTTTCTGTAAAACGTACCCAAGTGTTGATTGCGGAAGCGACCGCCTTCTTGTTATATATAAACTAAGAGTGACATTACGAAAACTGAAGAAGCCTAACGCAGCACACAAATTCCAATACAAGAGAACGACCGGAATCTGAAGGAAAAAAAAATATATGAACGGTGTGAAAAGCAAATACCAGTGACAAAATGGAAATGGAAATTCGAAATGGGATACACTAAGAGAATCTTTAGTGACATCAGCAAACGACATCATTCCAAATAAGAATGAACGAAGATGAAAAAAACGAATGGATCACAGATGAGATTCTCGACATGATGCAAAGGAGACAGAAAACAATGCCAAGACATGGAACGGAATACAGAAAACTGTACAAAGAAATAAGGAACAAATGCAGGCAGGCTAAAGAAGAATGGCTCAACGAAAAATGTGAAGAAATAGACAGAATGAAAATCAGAGATAAAGGAGATGTGCATAAAAAGGCAACTAACAGAATAAAAGACATGTCATCAACAGGCTGCATAAAATCCATGGATGGAACGCTCATATTAGGGAAAGAAAAAAATCTTAAAGAACTCTTCCACGACGAAAGAGAACAATCGGCAATAAACAGAATTACCGACGGGTCGGAAATACTAAAAGAAGAAGTGGAAGCTGCACTGGCCAACTTGAACAGAAACAAGGCGGCAGGGCCAGAAGGGATTGTAATAAAGATGCTGGCAGCCTTAGATGATTTCGGCATAGACAAGATTACACAAATAATAAATGAAATCTACAACAGTGGTGATATACCGGAAGACCTAAGCAGATCTATTTTCATAGCACTGCCTAAGAAACCAGACAGAAATGAATGTGAACTCCATTGAACAATCAGCCTAATGAGCCACATAAGAAAACTTGTCTTCCGAATTCTGATGAATAGATCGCGCAGCAGAATTAGGCCAGATATAGGACAAGAACAGTTCGGGTTCGCCAAAGACACTGGAACAAGGAACACAATATTTATTCTCAGAATGTTATCAGGAATAGCAATACAAATGCAGAAGGACGTGTACCTGTGTTTTATAGACTACGCAAAGGCGTTCGACAAAGCTCTGTTAGAGCTGCTCAGCAACCTTGAAATATCCGGGAAAGACATTAGAATAACCAAGAACCTATACTGGCAGCAAACCGCCTGCATACGAATAAAAAATGAGTTCATCAGATATACAAAATTAGAAAGGAGTGTAAGGTAAGGATGTGTCTTCTCGCCGGACTTATTTAACTTATACAACGAGGCAATTCTGAGAGAACTGGAAACCCAACAAGGATTCATCATTGGCGGCCACAATCTTAAAAGATAAGATATACAGATGACACAGCGCTGATAGCAGACGCAGAAAGGCAATTATAAAACCTCTTACAGAAGGTAGCAAAGGAGAGCGAGAAGAAGGGACTAAGCATGAATTATAAGAACAGAATGCATGGTCATAAGCAAAAAGATGAGCCCAAAATGCAATTTACAGGTCGGAGACACTAAAATAAAGCAGGTAAATAAATTTAAATATCTGGGAATTGTTCTAACAGAGGACGGAAAATGCGATACTGAGATCCGAAGATGTATTGTGATGGCCAAAGACGAATTCCAAAAGCTAAGCAGAGTATTAAGATACAGGAAAATTTCGTTGGAAACAAAGAAAAGAGTACTGAACTGCCACGTGATATCTGTCCTGCTGTATGGCAGCGAATGCTCGACAATCTCCTCAGAGATGAAGAAGAGACACGAAGCAACAAAAATGTGGTTCTACAGAAGGATGCTGAGAATACCATGGGCCGAACATATGAACAACGACGAGGTTTTAGAGAGAATGGAAACAAAGAGGAAACATACTTCACATCAAGAAGAGGCAGCTGAAATTCCTAACACGCGTAATGAGGAAGGAGGGCTTGGGAAATCTGATACTCTTAGGACGGATAGAAAGAAAGAGAGACAGGGGAAAGCAAAGCTTGATATACTTAATGGGCTTGAGCAAGTGGATGGCAGAACAGGATATGGGAGAAATAACAAAAAGATAAAACATATTAAGAGCTACAAGGGACAGGAGGGTGTGGAGGGCCATGATCGCCTACATTCTGAAGGGACACGGCACACAAAAGAAGATTCATTTTTAAGACATATTTTGGTATTTATACTTGGCTATACTAGAGCAAACATTATAAAGAAATAATTTGGAGAAAATGATGTTTGTGAACGGACAGTCAAACATTAATTTAAAAAATCTACAAGAAGAAATCTGAGAAAGGTGAGAGGGTCAGAAGGTAAAAAAGGATTGCTAAAATAAGGGAAATGTTGCCAAAAACATATATATATATATATATATATATATATATATATATATATATATATATATAGAGAGAGAGAGAGAGAGAGAGAGAGAGAGAGCAATAGAGAGATAGAGAGAGCGTGGACAAAAGAAAGAGAGAGTGTAAGAGAGACAAATGTAAGAAATGTTTGCCAAAAGCGAGAGAGAGAGAGATTAGTCAAAATGTAAGATCAAAAGGTCAAAGGGAAGATAGAAGATTGCCAAAAATAACAGAGAAGTTTCCAGAAGAAAGCGAGAGGTTTGCCAAAAATAAGCTTGAGGGTGTCTAAAAGAATAAGAGAGTGTAAGAGAGAGAGAGAGAGAGAGAGAGAGAGAGGGAGGGTTTCCAAATGTAAGCGAGGGTTTGGTCAAAGCGAAAGGCCAAAAGGAAGAAAGTGGGTTACGAAAAGCAAGAGACGGGACCAGAAGAAAGAGCGTGGGTTGCCCAAACGAAGGGTGAGTCCAGTCAAAAGGATGGCCTAAGTACGAGAGAGAGAGACAGAGAGAGAGAGAGAGAGAGTGAGAGGAAGGGAGGGAGGGAGCTGTTAAAACCAAGAGAGATAGATAGAGAGAGCTGTCAAAACCGAGAGAGAGAGAGAGAGAGAGAGTGAGAGACAGTGAGAAGAGCTGTTCAAACCAAGAGAAAGTCAGAGAGAGATCTGTGAAAACCAAGACAAAGATAGTAGGAGAGAGAGAGAGAGAGAGAGAGGGAGAAAGTGTGTGTGTGAGAGAGAGAGCTGTCAATACCAAGAGAGAGAGAGAGGGAGAGGGAGAGGGAGAGAGAGGGAGTAGAGCTGTCAAAACCAAGAGAAAGAAAGAAAGAAAGAAAAAAAGAGAGAGAGAGCTGTCCAAACGAAGATAAAGAGAGAGCGATGTCAAAACCAAGAGAAAGAGAGAGAATGTCAAAAGTAAGAGGGCCCCTGCTCAAAAACAAAGAGAGAGTATGGTTCAAAGCAAAAGAGAAGAAAGAGTAGTCTTGCCAAAAGTCAAAAGGAAGGGAGAGGGTAGTATAATGCAAAACATTTGTGAAAAAAAAAAAAAAAACTTAGATAAATGAATCCCTATTATGTTTGAGTTATTTACAATTTAAAAGGGTGGTGGGGGGAATAATTGGTCGCATTTTCATCTGAGACTCTCAGCTCAAAACAAAAACAAAACCTATTTTTGAAATGAACTATCCCAGGGGATGAAAAATATATTGTTTGCAACAATGTCGGGCGGAAAAGATCCTGGAGAAACAAAATGCCTCACTGTTAACCATTCCAAAAGCCGGTCTGCATCCGAAGAAGGTGATGCGTTCTATCTGGTGACACTGGAATGGTGTCATCACAAGTTTTTTTTTCGTAAAATTCGGGATTGAATTCAGTCAAGTACTATTCCCAGCTTTCGCTTGTCGCCAACCGTCATCATGGCTGTATTTTTCGGTTTGAAGTAAGTAGTTTATTATTTTATTTTTATAGATAATATTTTGGGTATTTAGGCAGAGATATTGGATTAGTTTATTAGCAATTGGGAGGCGACTGGTATTCATTATTTGGGGGGTTACTTATTAAATGTTTAAGATGTTTCTGCCAGTATTAAATGCTATCATATTTATGTTGGGTTTTTAGTTACTAATTGTAATGGCTTCAAGAATTTGTAGTCGTTTTTGGTATTTGTTTTTGTAGGGGATTTTGGTATTTATTAGGATTTTTTCTTTCTGGGGATTTGAATCTGTTATTAGTGGTACAGTGCGCTGGTGTCATTAAGATGGTATATAAGCCGACATGAGAGAGTAGTGATTGTGTATCCGATGTCTATGCTAGAATTATTATGTGAGAAACACATACTGTCTTTTTTAGCAACTTAGACCCGAATATATAAAAAAAACTAACGAGAAAGCAAGAAAAAACAGAAAAAAAGATTATTAAACGGAAAAGTTCCGTAGGCTTTAACAACACATACCTCAATAATGACATGCTGGCAATATATATAAACAATCTCTCTGTGGATGATATATATATATATATGTGTGTGTGTGCGCGTGTGCGTGTGTGTGTGTTTAATAGAATAATAGCTGGCCATTCATATTCGAGGATATCCGTCTACAAGGGCAGCTCGCCAATCCCTATTGCAGACGCTTGTTCAGGCGCATTTGTGTTTGTTCAACACCCACAGAGCCCACCTGTGATTTATACTGCAACTATGCTGAGCAGACGTTAGTTACAGTTCCTGGGAGAGAGCGTGTTATCTAGCGTGATCAATAATTTGAACAAGGCCAGCACGTTTACGCCCTCGGCCACGATGACTTGTGGCTTCGTGCTAGCACAGCTATCGACGGCTCACAAGAGTTCCATCTACCCTATTTCCCTTCCAAAACTTGAGCGCGTGGCCGAGTGGTTAGAACGTTCGCTTTCTGACCATGAGACACGGGTTCGAATCTCACCCTGGTGGATTTGTCCGAAAGGAGAATTCCTGATGTTATCGGAGTCGATCCCAGCGTTCGGCATCTTTGGAAATATGTGTGTGTGTGTGTGTGTGTGTGTGTGTGTGTGTATATATATATATATATATATATGTATGTGTGTGTGTGTGCGTATATATATATATATGTATGTGTGTGTGTTAAAATCATTTAACAGTAGAGTCCTGCTGATTATTAGTAGTATCAGTACTGCTGGTTTTATCTCTTAACAGTTGGAGCATGGCTATTTGCAGAGTAGTCTCCCCTTGTTTATATGATAATAATTATAGCAATTTTATAAAGCGGCAATATTTTGATACGCCCTTAACGGTTGCCTTCGGCGGCCTTTAAACGAGTTGATATTTGCAGAAAAACGAAAATATCTTTTCTTTTGTCCGAAATATTTATTTGTTTTGCATTGTTTTTGTATTTTCAGATTGTTACTGAAGAATATGCCACAGATTCATCGAAATATCCACACAGATCGTCATCATTTTTTTCTGTTCACCAGCCTGCTGCCTGGAATGAGTTTTGGTCTTTACATGCAGCAATGTATTTGCTTAAGAATTGAGAAGAACAATTCTTTCGGTTGAAATCAATGAATTTCAGCATTTTACACAAGTGCAGAAAAAGTGGGTTACTGGAGGTCATTACGACCTGGTACGTTGCGCTTCCCAATTCTCGGCGATTGCAACAAAGTCACGTTGATATTACGAGATCCAATATGGCAAGCAGCATAGCATCAAATAAATCATTCGATGCTGCCGTAAGACAGCATTCTTTATCATCTTTGCCATTGCAGTTTTATTTATTTTTTCATAACCCGGCTTGTTTGGTGGCCGAGATAGTTGCGTGTTTGACTCTGGAGTTGGCATTCGAGAAAAAGTAAACAGATTTTCATCGTTTTTTGAATAATGGACAAACCCTCTCCTCTTGGGGTATTAGAGCAACATGATCTTTTTAAGCTATTAGCTATCAATCACTTTTTTTTGTTCTGTCTCAGTCTGTTCATATCTATCTCTCTATCTATCTATCTATTAGGTTGGTGCAAAAATAATGTCGTTTTCTCACATATGTTACTATGTGAGAAAACGACATTATTTTTGCACCAACCTAATATCTATCTATCGATCGATGTCTGTTCCTTTGAATTGACGGATAGACGTGTTTTTCTCCTCGGTATGAAGATATGAACTTACTCGGATAGATATGGGAACATATATGAATTTAATAGATGTGAATAGAATGAGATAGATCTATCTCATTCCGTTTAGATCTATCTATCTATCTATCTATCTATCTATCTATCTATCTATCTCAAGAAATTCATATATGTTCCCATATCTATACGAGTAAGTTCATATCTGAGGGAAAAACACCGATCCATTCGTCAATTTATCTATAGAGTTTTGAAGTCATTGAGCTTTCTTCCAGTACCAAATCAAATCTTGGAGTGAAAAAAACAGAATTTTAAAAAGATAATATTCGCTGCTCCCCACCAAAAAAACAAAACAAAAAACACATAATTATATATATATATATTAAAGACATTTTTATGCTTAACGTTCTTTTTATAGATACAAGTATTTAAGTAAATGCTCTGTTTATAATAAATAGTATTAAATAACATTTACCGGCCTGAATGTCCGAGAAATTTTCATAGAAAATATTCGTCCTTTGACAGGATTCGAACCTGCATCCTATACGGAACCGTCATTTAGCTTGACGTGCCTAACCGCTCGGCCACAAAGGATCGTTCGGTTGGCAAGGTCGAATTTACGGCTTATAAACTTCAATCTTCCATGAATCCAGTAGGTTGCCATTTCTTTCTGCGGTAGACCACGTGCCGTCCAAGGTTACAGAACCCTGTCAGTCCTGATATTTACTCATAGCTGATAGGAGGGGGAGAAAAAGAGGATTCATACCTTTCCCAAGGGTATTTGCACGTAAGTGAATGTAATGAATTCGACTGGAATTTGAACTCGGCTCTCCGATTCCTCAAACCGAGGCGCTATCCATTACTCCACCAGCAGATATGACATACCACTAATCCTCAAAGAAATCCACATCGGCATCCGGAACCTTTCGCCAATGTCCCACCAGTTGCGCAATGCCCTGGCAGTAAAAATCAGGTGTCATAGACGCAAAGACGTGTGAGTGCCTCTGCAAGTCTGTTGTATTTACGGAGGATTTTCCACGAAGGTAATTTTCTAGGGAATATAAGAGGTGATAATTTTTTGATGCAAGGCCCGGGGAGTGAATTGGGTGGCACAGTGTCTCCCAGCCAAGTCGCTTCACTTCATGTTGATGGTTTGACACGTTGCTAGCAGCTCATAGTGAACCACTTGTTGACTAGTCCAGTAGATACAGACCATAATCTTGCTTGGTTTTAGATGTTGTCACGTGGTGTGAGGCACAGAATTCCGTGATGACAACCAATGTCTGGTACAATTGAGAGTGTCATACAAGATCCACTTTTCGTCATTGGTGAGCATTCGATTAAATATGGGTATGTTGCCGTGCCGAGAAAGCCACAAGAAACAGGCTGCTACTCGTTGTTGCTTGTTGGCTACCGACAGTGTGTGAGGTACCCACTTGCTCAACTTGTACGTCTTCCCTATGCGGTGCAGGTGAAGGCTGACTGTTACATCAGAAACCTGGAAGCATTTGAAAAGCGCACCATAGGTTTGGCTGTTGTCTTCCTCTGTGGCCACCTTCAGGGTCTCAACATTCAAGACCTGTGGCTGGTCACTATGTGATTATCAGATATCCCGACCTGAATTTCTGGAACCAATGCTTGGAGTTGTGTTCACTCACAGCATTCTTCCCAAAGAGGCTTGACGTATTCGCCGACGATGCGGCTGCGGACAAGCCAACTTTAAAGTCATTAAGCAAACACCGCCATATTTCCTCACCGCTGCTCGAGCTATGACTGGTGTGTGCGCGCAACGCACTTGTATTGGCCAAGATCAATGAACCCAACTCTACCCTACCATTTCCACGGTATGTGACTCAGTCATTTGTGTATCAGTGATTGCTTTTTGACTTTTTTGGTTATCTTATATATTTTTTTCAAGATTTACGTACCCGACATTGTTCCAATAGCAATTTAGTAACAACCTGGGATAAAAAAGGTGAAAAATCTGTTATATTAAATTAGTCCCGAAATATGTGGGATGCGTACATTATTTTTTTCTGATGGCAAAATTGTCTTATATATTTATCATTTCATCGGATTCTCATTTTCGCACACACACACACACACACACACACACACACACACACACACACACACACACACACACACAGAGGCCCCATATATATATATATATATATATATATATATATATATATATATATATATATATATATTTCAATTAAAAAGGTGCAAATATAATTTATAAATTCATGAATCATTCATACAAAAAACAAATATAGAGGTTAATGATTTAAATCGCGAGAATACATCGTCGCAAACAATATAAATAAGATACATCAACCCCGAACCTGTATATGAACGATATGATCCCCGTTTGTAAATTCCAGTTGCATAAGGTCTTTTTAATTTTACAAGCTTTCGTCTGTTCCTACAGACATCATCAGGTATGGAAGTAGATTTTGTTCTTGTTTGCGACGAAGTATTCTCGCCATTTAAATCATTAACCTGTATATTTGTTTTTTGTATGAATGATTCATGAATATATATATATATATATATATATATATATATATATATATATATATATATATATATAGATAGATAGATAAAGAGAGAGAGAAATATATATATAAATAGATAGATAAAGAGAGAGAGAGCGAGAGAGAAAGATATATATATATATATATATATATATATATATATATATATATATATATATATATATATTTCCTTTAATCCCTTACATCCGTTTATCTATACATTTTAAAGTTAATTTAAAACCCCATTTTATTCCTCCTTTAATTTCTATTAATATTTAATATTTCATTCTTCATATAAACCCAAATTAATTTTCATAAGGTCAATATTCGGGTTTAATTTTATAAAACATCTGAGACAAATACTTTCTCTTGTCTCTTGTCTTTCTTCTGACTGAAACATTCAAAATGGATAAATTCTGTATTAGTTTTTCGGCAGGTTGATTTTATTTTGATTTTTTTTTTTAGCTTTCAGTTAAATTTCTATTTCTGATACGAATTCAGTCCGCACCGGTGTTGATAACACAGACAACCGATATTTTTGTCTGCCTAAATAGAAGTGATATGAGGTGATTTTGGATTTTATTGTTTATTATATGGCTTTGTAATAATAAATACATTGAGCTCTTTTTGTGGATCAGTTTTAATATTTTATATTACTAGGATATACTTGGATTATATAACAACGGATTTGTTACCTTTACTATATATATAGTCTAAAAAGGTTCTACTTATATCACTTTCAACATTATTTTAGTGGATACTCATATTTAAGTAAACGCCTCATTCATTTCTTATATTTATTTATTTTCGTCTATCGGCTTGAATATTCGAGAAATCTTATTAATGAAAAGATGAAATGAAAACGTATATTTTTCATTAGCAAGATTCCCATGTAATGTTTCCATTCCAGGCTTTGTTTCTTTCTCTCCGGTTTGTAGTCGTGGACGGTATGTTTCGTCGCTAGTCACTGTTTGATCCATGATACTGGGATTTTCTTCGGAGCGGTGGAGGAACTGGGTCGCATCATCCATGCGTTGCTACTTATTTTGAGCTGTAAACGGTTTGGGCACCTAACACACAAAAATTTTACGGTACCCCAAGTCATCATGCACTATGGCTTGTACAAATCTACCATTCGTCCGTGCATCAAATACTGTCGCCCTATCTGGTCTGATTCTCCTGCTATTTATCTCGAGGTACTTGGCAAGATGCAAAGAAGGGAATCTCAAACACCTTTTCGCCGATGTGACTTGACTTCCTTTTGTCTTTTTCACAGATACTTTCATGCTAACAGTTCTGACGTGCTTTTTTCCTTAGTGCCCCGAATACACGAACTTAAGCGTGCTACTAGGTTGGCAGCTAGGTCCCACCCTTTTACTGCTGAAATAGCTAAATGCATCTGCCACTTCAACTCCACCAGCTTCTTTTCTTGCACTTCCCACCTGTGGAACTCTCTTCCGTTTCCTTGCTTTCACACACACACACACACACACACACACACACACACACACACACACACACACACACACACACACATATATATATATATTGTGATGTCAAACGAACACTCGTTGCCACTTTTGTAATGTCAACGAATACTCTTTGTCACTTTCGTATACCCGTTGTAGTAGAGACTTTGTAATCGCAGATACAACTATAGTAACGCCGTCGAACAATACTAGTGTCAGACGCCTTCGAATATCACTCGCACTAACAATACTTGCTCGATAATACTCGCTTGAATAATAATCCGTATAGTGAATAGAATAGAGAAATACTATAGTGAATAGCGGTCCGTATAGTAATAGAGAATAGAGCAGAAATGGTGATCCCTATAGTAATAGAGGATAGAGCAGAAATGGTGATTCCTATAGTAATAGAAGATAGAGGAGAAATAGTGATCAATCTAAACGTCACACGACTTCCTATATATGCGTTTCCTCTATGGTCACGTGATCCACTTAATTCCATAACGGGATCGCCTGTGTTTGCTCACTGGCGATGTATGTTCGAACTCAAGTGTCGGCAGTGACACTTTATTCCTATATAACAATATTATAATGTTTTTATTATAATAGATTATAATAAAAACATTTTACATCGCTACACAAAAGCTTTCATGTTTCAATACAGTGATTGTACTTCCTCGGGCGACTTGAGCTGAAGTTATTTTTAACTGGGTCTTACTTGTAAGGTCATATACAGTGCTTTTCTTAAACTTCGCCTCATATCGCATACATTTGGCTGTGATGCACGTACCTGCTATAAGTTTAACAGACTGCGTCTCATGATGAGTTCATATTGTGTTTCGTATAGTTTTACCCATCGTCAATTTGATGGTATGTTGTTGTCTCATTCAACAACAACAAGAACAACAATAACAGTAATAATTTTATGGGATTTTAAAATACACAGTGACAGAACAATGAAAGCTAATCACCCATACATTGTGATCAAAGACCACAAGAACAGAATGTGCTTTCTTATTGACATTGTAGATTGTAATGTATCTTTGGAGATTTTCAAAAACTATCAAAATCCAAGGATCTTGAAGTATAAGTCTAAAATATGTGACACACGAGGACATCAGTAATTCGAGTTGGGGGTTGTGGCAATCGGATTGATTGGAAAAGGGTCCGATAGGCTTATTGAAGGGATTTCTGGTAGTCCATGTCTAAAAGAAATACAGAAAATTCTACCTACAAGTAGAGCTCACACCTTACGAAGGGTTTTATCTATTTAAAATACGTGTGATCTTTTTTTTTACCAAAATACTCATATCATGATGCTATTTTTGTACGTAGACCTCAGATTGGGACACGAAAAGAAATGTGTATACAACAGAAAATAATAATAATAATGATAGAAATATAAAATTAAAGCAGTAAATGAAATTCTACAAATCAAGGAAATACTTAAACAGAAACTGCACTTAATGTCGTAAAGAACAAAAGACGATATGAAAAGCGTTTTAGGTTCTATCGACAAAATAAGATATTCCAAACGAACCAGAAGAAGATTTACATGGAAATTGGAAAAGCAGTTTTAGAAGTCATAAATCTACCATTGAAGAAGTGCAAATATTTTGGGAGAAAATTTGGTGCAATCGAAAGGAATCTAATCCCAATGCAGAGTGGATCAAATGAGAACAAGAAAGAATGAAGGTTAAACCTGTGCAAGAATTGGACAAATATAACCAAAAAGAATTTTAGGCAATCTCTAACAAAATCCCCAAAATGGTAATCCGCACGAAATGACAAGGTACCCAATTTTTGGCTCTATCATCTGTCATCAATCCATAAAATTTTTGCGCAAACTTTATCAATACTAATTAATAACCCCAACAAAATGTCAGAATGGATCACTGAAGGTATTACATATCCCCCGCCAAAAAGTATTACATATCCCCCGCCAAAAGGTATTACATATCTTCCGCCAAAAGGTATTACACATCTCCCGCCAAAAGGTATTACATATCTCCCGCCAAAAACAGGCGAAACAGATGATCCCAGTAATTATAGGCCAATAACTTGCCTGTGCACCACATATAAATTGATCATGTCTGTCCTGACGAACTGTACTTAATCTTTTCTCGATGAAAACAACATTTTCCCTCTGAAATAAAAGGGATGTCGAAGAGGTTCATCTGGCTGCAAAATCACTACTAATCAATAAAATAATCCGGGAAAATTACAGAAAAAGAAAGGTAGAAATCTTAGCACATCTGGGATAGATCACCGTAAAGACTTTGTGTCACACTTTTGGCTTTGGAAATATACAAAGTCTCCTCGGCAATACTAAATTTTCTGAAATATAGACAGAAATTGGAAAACGACATTATACCTAAATCATACCAAAGGAATGACCACTTTTAATTCTTTGAATATCCGTCGAGGAGTCTTTCAAGGAGACTCCCTGTCGCCCCTTCCGTTCTATTTATCCTTAATCCCCCTTTGGAAGGAACTAAACAGTAATAACTATGGAAAAAAAAAAGAAAGTGTTTAATCAGCAATTCTACAGGGATGATATCAAACAATTTTCTCAAGACGACAATGAGTTTAAGGGTATCCTCAATACTGTAAAATATTTCAGCGAAGACATCGGAATGGATTTCGGATTAGATAAATGTGAAAAAGTGATGTAATGGAATAACCAGTCACCCCCATGAATGATTACACTATAGGTAGGAAGTACCTATAAAGTCAACTGAGAGGAAGGAGAGAGAGAGAGAGAGAGAGAGAGAGAGAGAGAGAGAGAGAGAGAGAGAGAGAGAGAGAGACGCAAGTCCATCCGACCTTCCAATTAGTGGCCCTCACTACTAGATTGACCTGTGTGTATAACTGTACCATATTTCATATTGTACTTGTGTACAATAAACCTTTCTTCTTGTATCCATCTGGTGTTATGTGTTTATTCCCTTAGAACGGAATATAACAAAAGGTAATCGCCATGAAAGGAAGAATTACAGAAACACACTCAATAGATTTAGATGTTGTCAAAAAGATTAGGGAACTGGAACAAGAAGAAACCTATAAATCCTTAGGAGCCAGCAAAGGAGATGGAATATAGCATACACAAATGAAAGTGCAAGTAAGAAAAGAATATTACACAGGCGTGTGCGTCTGGTGTTAAATACCAATTTGATTTCACAAAACAGAATATCAGCTTTAAACACTTTGGCTGTCCTTATGGTGGAATACAGTTTTATCATTCTTAAATGGACCATAGCTGACATTAAGTGCACGGATGCAAAATCGAGAAAGCTTCTCATTTGCCACCGCATGGATCATCCTAAGGCTGATGTTGATCGTCTGTATGTGTCCAGATCCAAAGGAGGCAGAGGATTAGTTAAACTAGAACTATCTTACAAAACTATGACAATAGGTCTTCAAAGATACCTGGAAACTACAGAAGACTGGATGATGGTCTGTGTCAAAGAACATGAAAGAAATAAGAAACTGTATTCAGCAATAAATAAAGCCAACAAATTCAAAAGGAATTTTCAAGTGGATGAAAAAGTAAAAGCAAACCATAATCCCCCCCCCGCACTGCAGCGGCAAAGAACCTAAAAAGAAAACAAAAGCAAATGCAATGTCCCAAAGGTTTTATTCTTCCTGCCAAGGACCAATGCTTGCCAACTAGAAATTACCAAGCACACAAACTGAAAAATTCTTTTGACCCCAAATACTGATTCTGTAATAAATATCCAGAGAAAACTGACCGTCTTTGTATCAGGTAGCACAGTATTGAGACCCACTGAATATAAAACATGACATGACAGAGCGAGCCAAGATCTGCACTAGAAAATCTACAACATTTACGGAAAGGAAACTGCAAGAAATTGGTATGTACACCACCCAGACCCGGTTATGGGACTTTACAATACACACAGACAGAACAATCAAAGCTTAATCGCCGAGACATCGTGATCAAAATATCACAAGAACAGAATGGGTTTTCTTACTATCATGGCAGTTCCTGAAAATTGTAATGTATCTTTGAAGATTTTCAGAAAAACTATCAAAATACAAGAATCTTGAAATAGAAATCTAAAACATGCGGCACACAAGGACATCAATAATTTCAGTTGTAGCTTGAGCCCTCGGATTGATTGGAAAAGGGCCCATTGAAGGGATTACTGCTAGCCCATGCCTTAAAGAAATATAAAAAATTCTACTCATATTCTGACACTTTACGAAAGGATTTATCAATGTAAAATGTGTGTTGTCTTAGGTCGGCTTTTTTATATAAAAAAGTGACCAGTGGAAAATATCATGATGTTATTTCTGACCTTAGGTTTCTGGTTGGGACCCGGAAGGAAATGTGTAAACAACACAAACAATAAGAAATAATAATAATTTGTGGATGTTCACCGTCTTTATGTTGCGAGAAGTGTTGTGGGTAAGGTCATATATCCATTTTTTTTTTACTTAAGCCACAAAACAACAATAATTCGATACTACATCTGACTGGATACGACAGCATGTTAAAATTCATGAAAAAAGTAAAAAAAAACAAAAACAACAAAAAACAAGACTGAGTTTATAAGGAAAACAATAGATTCTAAAAGGAACTGGACATTTTTGCGAATAAAAGAGATAAAAAAAAAATACGCAACTAACAAGACAGCTACAATCATCTTTCGATACAGGCAGCTACAAAAATCGATATCTTTCGAAAATAACTGAAGATCGAAATTTTACGAGGAGAAAAATTTTCTTTCAAAATTAAAATACTACAAAATTATTAGAAATGAAAAGATGAAGATTGTAACAGTAGACAGATAGATAGGAACAGACGGAAATAGATAGACAATTAGATATGAACAGGCTGAAATAGATAGATAGATAGATGTGAACAGGCTGAAATAGATATGAACAGACTGTGATAGATAGATAGATAAATATATATATATATATACATATATATATATATATATATATATATATATATATAGATAGATAGATAGATAGATAGATAGATAGACTGAGATAGACAGATAGATATGAACAGGCTGAGATAGATATGAACAGTGTGATAGATAGATAGATAGATAGATTAACAGACTGAGATAGATAGATATGAACAGGCTGCGATATAGAGATATGAACAGACTGTGATAGATAGATAGATAGATAGATAGATAGATAGATAGATAGATAGATAGATAGATAGATATGAACAGGCTGAGAAAGATAGATATGAATAGTCTGTGATAGATAGGTATGAACAGACTGTGATAGATAGATAGATAGATAGATAGATATGAACAGGCTGAGAAAGATAGATATGAACAGTCTGTGATAGATAGGTATGAACAGACTGTGATAGATAGATAGATAGATAGATAGATAGATAGATAGATAGATAGATAGATATGAACAGTCTGTGATAGATAGGTATGAACAGACTGTGATAGATAGATAGATAGATAGATAGATAGATAGATAGATATGAACAGTCTGTGATAGATAGATAAAATCATAGATACTGGCAGACATAGAAAAACAAAAACTTACATAAAGCGAAACTGACTTTAGGTGCAAGGGAGGCAACTCTTCAAAACCAATTCAACTCCATGACTTATTTACGGCATCCTATACAAATGAACCAAAATGAGTCGAGATGCTACTTTAAGAAGACTGTGTTGCACCAATATTCTTAATGGATTAAGATTTCTTCCTTGAAAATCAGCGTTAGAGATTTTTCACCAAGACTCGAACTTCGATCTCTGACACTGGGTAGGAATATGGTACTATTCACATACAGGGTGTCCATAAAGTTCGTGTGCATTTAAAAAAAATTATAACTTTATATGTATTTGCGATAGAAATAATTTGTAAAAAGGATTAGAAAGAAGTAAATCTATATTTTTTAAGGTTTTATTGAAATTTTATTTAAGTTTCCACATGTCCTCCATCATTAGCAATACAAAGGGTAATACGATTTTGCAGTTCACGGAAAACATTTGCCAACTGATTTACAGTAATGCTTGAAATCACATTAGTTATTTTAGCTATACTTAAAACTAGGTACAGTAAACATTATAATATTTTTTACAGATTATTTCTATCGCAAATAGAAATAAATTTATAATTTTTTAAAGTGCACACGAACTTTATGGACACCCTGTAGATGACAGGTTAGAAAAAAAGTAAAGTTAGTCTAGAACAATGTGAAAAGTAAGGGTCCCCCTCCACAGATTCGCGATACCAATGGTTTAAAATGAATTTTGAAAAATGAAAAATCTTTCTTGAAGCTTTTATTTTAGTTTTAATTTCAAGCTAGTAGATGAAATTTAATATTTCCAATAAGCAAAATACTTTTCTGTATTTCAAAACTAATTTAAATTGACTGGTTCCTACCAGTCAGTTTAAATTAGTTTTTGTTTTGAAATTTTAAGAAATAGTGTTTGTTTTGAAATTGCTAAAAATCGATGGTTTTAGCGCCATTTTTAAACCATCTGTCATCACAAAATAAATCATTTTATGAAAAAATCTTTCAAAATTAAAATATACTATTCCAAAACGTTATATGAGGAATATTTACTGATTTAAAGTTTAATTAGCGATTTTCCAAGCGTATCTGAGATGCGGCAGAAGGCCGAAAGCACGTGGCAGCCAGAGAGGATTGAACTCGATACTCATTCGTAATTGTGTTAGCGAGACAAGCTTGCTAACCATTACACCGCCACGAGGCGCACTGATTTAAAGATTAAGTAACCTTATTTGAAACAAGCATTACTTACTTTTAGTTTAAAATATCACATAAATACATTTTTAACACGGAGGTAGCTGTTCATTTAAAGTGTTGACATGTTGACAGCTTCACTGACAGACGGAAGTTTATCTAATTTTTTCTACAGCGACATATCTGTAAAAAAACTTGATAACGTGAGAGCTTTTTATATAATTTTTAATAACCCAATAATTTTAAAAATTTAGTATTCTAAGTCAACTAATGTTTTAGTGAATTTTAGGAACTTTAGCTTTAAATGTGTTATAGTTATTGCTCTTATTTTTTGATGTGTGTGGATGTCCATACTTATCAAAATCAGCACGTTTATACATACAGACACATAAACACACAAATTTAAAATTATTTTTAAAATACTGGGGGGGCATTGAATTGTAGTAAGCTTTTTAATTTATGATTAGTAAATATAGTTTTACTTGTAGGGGTTACAGACACGTAGAGGTCTAATAATCCCATTGCATTAATATTATTGCAATTGTTAGAAAATAATTGAACAACAAAAGAATAATAATATTCGAACATGAGTTTTTACACAACAATGAATAAAATATTTATATAATAAAAAGGTACAAACAATTGATATAAAGGTAGTTTATAAAGTTTAAATGTCTTTGTATGGTTGAATTTAAATGTTAGCAAAGTTTGATTTAGAAAGACTTAGAGTTGTGAAATAATATGTGTGATAATTAGAACGTTTATTACAATATAATTGTGTCTTTGGCGAAATTAAACAGTTTGAGTTTATGTCTTTTTTGTGTGAATCTAATTGACTTACTTCGTGTTTTACGGAGTTGTCTTTCTTTGATTAGTTATTTGTCTTTTGGTTTGCTTGTTAATAAATATATTACAGACTGAGTTTGATGATAAAAGAAATTTTAACGTTTAGTCTGAATATGAAAATAGTAGTTGTTGGTTAAAGTATCGTTTATATACAAAACATCCGTAACATGGTAGGCTCCAGATTGATTTGGCGCAATCGTGTTTTCGTTCGGGTCACAAATTAGGTCGGTATGTTCGGACGTAGTTAACGACACATAATTGATATTTTTCAGCCAATCAGAATGCGTTGTTGTATTATTAAATTTGGAGTTTGTGATTTTGGGTTTTTTTCGAACGATATCACTCAACCAGTACTAATTGATACAGAAATGTAAAAGATTTAAAACTTATTTTAATTAAAATTAAAAAATTAAAACAATTCTTTATTGATCGTATTTTTTCTTAAGACAATAGTGTCCATAATATATTTTATTCATAAAAAGTAATTAAAAGCTTTTTTAATTAAATAATATCTTAGTTTTATTGCATTTATTATTTTTGCGATTCATATCAGATTTTAATTAACTGGGGTTCTTGTTTTATAAAAAAGAAATAATAATAAAAAAAAACAAAACAAAAAAAAAAAAACGATGATTTAAATTCTCCAACTTGTAACTAACAAAAGCATTAAGGAATCCAAAAATTAATTTTCGAAATTTCATAAAATTAAATAAGAAGGAGATAACAGATGTAAAAAAAAGGCTTTTACCAAGATTTTCTATAACAGAACTTTTTCTAAAATAATTTCATTCATTTGTGATTAAGTTCTGAAAGATTCAATAAAATCCGCCAAATATTTTATTTTTGCAGGAATTTCTAAATCAATGTGTTTTTCACCGCAAAAATGACGCTAAAAAAACAATATTCTTCTACCAAATTTTCTGAGATAGTTGACACGTGATATCCATTAGACTTGGCACGTGGAACTAGAACAGTCTATCGCAGTGAGCAAAATAAAGAAGTTCAGTTTGACATTACAACCACTTGAAGAAGGCCAGAGCGTACAACGGCCGAAACGTTGTGATAAATATGGCAACAAAGATGAGGACAATAGTCCGAATAAGGTAAATAGTGTACATAATACCTCATCTCAGAAATATATATATATATATATATAAATATATATATATATATATGTATATATACATATATATGCAAGCACCTCAGAAATATATATATATATATATATATATATATATATATATTGAGAAATGGACAAAGTCCGACAATTTATCTATTAAAGACATTTTTATGTTTAACGTTCTTTTTATAGCATACAAGTATTTAAGTAAATGCTCTGTTTATAATAAACAGTATTAAGTAACATTTACCGAGAAAATATTCGTCCTTTGACAGGATTCGAACCTGCAACCTATACGGAACCATCATTTAGCTTGACGTGCCACAAAGGATCGTTCGGTTGGCAGTAAATTCGACTTTGCCAACCGAACGAATCTTTGTGGACGAATATTTTCTATGAAAATTTCTCGGACATTCAGGCCGGTAAATTTAATTTCGCCGTCACACATTCGAACTAGTTTATCTACAACACTTGTATATCGTTATAATGGGGCCTCACATCAGTGAGGGGGGCCGGTGTGCAAATGAAACCGTTGAGAGGAAGGCCCCGAAACGGTGCACATTCTCTCCTGATGACCCCAGTTTAAATATAAATTCGAGAGGAACACATCAAAATTCAGTGAAGTCATATGCCGTAGTGAAGCTCGGTGGAAGTGTCATTGGCATGAGGAGCATTACACATTCAGCTCGCTTCAGGTGAGTTTCAATTACTTTCCAGTAATTTCCTTCTTCAAACTCATGGCTGGTCCGTTGGCTTTCAGGAATAGACTGAATGGCGGTTAGGAACAGACTAACAGACACCTGGAAAGACAGGGGACGCTGGGAAAGACCAGATGATCTCACCGGGTCAGCAACCCAGAGTTCATTAAACTATTGCTAAAAAGGAATATAAAAGGAAATGCCCTCAGGATTCACCGAAAGGGAGGGAGGATGATGAATCCAAACGGAATAATCGGCAACGACCCCGCAATGAAAAACAAACCATGAATTTAGAAAAGTGCACGGACTTCCCATGTGTTTGTGGTCGGAAATTCAGGTCCCAAAAGGGAGCGAAGATTCACCTAACAAAAATGGGTTGTGCTTCTCTGAAAACGGTTCAGGAGCAGCGCTCTGTCAACACAGATAAGACGTCGGAAAACCAATGCCAGGATGCATACCACAGTGCTGAGGATATCCAAGCTGTTGAATCAAAGGATGGGACGCAACCCAAACTGCCAAGAATCAAATTTCCACCAGCATCGAACTCGGAAGCGTGGTGTATGCTAGACAACATCATTAGCAAGACATTACGTAAAGAGCTGGGAAGAAAGAAATATCACGAGCGTTTGAACGAAAGTAGTAAAATAATCTACAGGGTTTGTAAGGAAATCTACGGCGTGAAAGAGGAAAATGATAAGACACCACCCAAAAAGAACAGGCGTCAACGGTTAATGCAAGATTTGAGAAACAAAAAAAGAAATCTAAAACGACAAATCCGTTTCGCAAATTTAGACGAGAAAGAAGGCTTGCTTAAAATCTGGCAGGACCTTAAAGAGAAGCACAACGCTCTTAGCAGAGCTGAAAATTTGAGAAAGAGACGAGTGAAACGAAGGAAAGATCAAGAGCGTTTCTTCCAGGAACCGTATAAATATGCGAGGAATATATTTGATCAACCAAGATCAGGTGTGCTTAAAATAGAGGAAAATATTCTAGAGGAACATTTAAGAGGAATGTACTCTGATCCTAAACGACATATTCCTCTAGATCATAATAGCAACTTATTTTGGCCAGCCGTTCCTAAAGTGAAGTTTGATATGAAACCACCCACACGCGAAGAAATAAAACGCATAGTCGACAAAAGTAGGAATAAATCTGCACCTGGCCCTAACGGAATACCTTTCCTTCTGTACAAAAAATGTCCTACTCTTCTTAAATGGTTACATACTAACTTAAAGTTAGCATGGAAAATTACCATATCAGCCAACAGTGGATGATAGCGGAAGGGGTATACATACCCAAAGAAAAGAATTCCAAGGACATCAGTCAATTTCGGCCAATTTCGCTTCTCAATGTAGAAGGAAAGATATTTTTCGCAGTCTTGGCATCGAGGTTGACCAAATACCTTCTCGATAATGAGTATATCGATACATCAGTACAGAAGGGTGGTGTCCCAGGAATAGCTGGTTGCTTAGAGCATGGAAGCATGATCTGGGAGGCCATTCAAAAAGCAAAAATTAAAAGGAAAGATTTGGATGTCATTTGGTTGGATTTAGCTAATGCCTACGGATCAGTACCTCACCAAATGATACAATTATCATTACAAATGTACCATATTCCTGAGGAAGTATCTATTATGCTAGGAACTTATTTTGATGGTTTCCTCATGCGTTTCACTACAAAAGACTTTACGACTAAGTGGAACAGACTTGAAGTTGGAATTGCGATGGGATGTACAGTGTCACCAATACTTTTCGTTCTAGCAATGCAACTGATTCTCAAAGCGACAAACAACAAGGCTGATGTTGTTGAGCTTGGTGGAGGTTGTCAAATGCCACCAGTGAAGGCGTTCATGGATGACACTACAATCCTCTCATCCAAAGTAAGTTCAACTCGCAAGATATTAAGCTTGATGGACGACCTGATAAGTTGGTGTAGAATGAAATTTAAACCAAACAAGTCCAGAAGTCTTTCTATTAGAAAAGGAAAGTTGAACAAAAACATAAATTTTGTAGTAGGTGGCCAAAGAGTCCCTACTGTATCAGAAAAATCAGTGAAAAGTTTAGGTCGGTGGTACGATCAATCCTTAAAAGATACCAACCAAGTAAAAGAAACATCCAGGTCATTACAAGAAGATCTCCATAAGATAGATCTTTGTCCTCTAAAAGGAAAATACAAGGTATGGTGCTTAGAGCATGTGCTCATTCCAATGCTACTATGGCCCATACTTGTGTACGAATTTGGAATGAGTACAATTGAGTCAATGGAAAGGAAAATAAACAAATATATCCGGAAATGGTTGGGTTTGCCTCCAGGTTTGTCTGATATCGCTTTGTACTGCAGACAAGCAAAACTAAAGTTGCCATTTAAATCGATTGTGGAAGAGTATAAATCCGGAAAAATTAGACTTCAAATGATGTTGGATGATTCCAAGGATAAAGCAATAAAAGCTTTAAAACCTACGTTAAAAACAGGGAGAAAGTGGAAGGTCAGAGAGACGATAACAAGTGCTAAAGACAATCTAGCTTTCAATGAAGTCATCGGATACACTCAATCAGGGAAACAAGGGTTAGGATTAAATGAAAGGCAATGGTGGTCGAAATCTTCTGGTAAAGATCGCCGTGACATGGTCATCGAAAATGCGATGAAAGAAGAAGATAAAAAGAGACTCGTAAGAGGAGTACAACAATCCCAACAAGGCCAATGGACAAACTGGGAGGAGGCTCTTCAGAAATCTATTACTTGGAAGGACATTTGGCAGATGGCTCCACTTAGGTTGAGCTATTTAATACGTTCCACGTATGACCTGCTACCATCTAAGAACAATCTTGTTAAATGGAAGAAAGAGAGTGATCCCACTTGTCCGCTGTGTAAGGAAAAGCCACAAACATTAGAACATGTTCTTAGTTCCTGTAAAACAGCCCTTGTCAATGGCAGATATACATGGAGGCACAATAGTGTTTTGGATGAGCTGGTCAAAATTATGAAGATGTATATGAAGTCTGAGTCATCTAATTCAGCCCAGGAATTTGTTGCAGAAGGAAAAAGATACGTCAGCTCTAAGCAAACAAGCAAATGTCATGCTATACCCGGGAAAAATCTCCTTAGTTCTGGTGGCATCTGGGAGGTATCTGCAGACCTTCCTGGTTGGCGTAATGATTACCCCAAAATAATATCAAGTAAAGGTCTGCGACCAGATATTGTTCTTCTGTCAAGGGTGAACCATAAAATCATCCTGGTTGAATTAACGGTACCATATGAATGCCGGATGGAACAAAGCCACGATTATAAAACTAATAAATATGAAAATCTAAAGTCAGAGCTAATAAAGGAGGGGTATAATGCAATTGTTAGAGCAGTGGAAATTGGAGCAAGGGGTTTCGTTTCAGGCACTCTGTACCAATTTCTGGGTCAAATTGGAATCAAAGGGCGTAATAGGGCCAAAAGTATAAAACGCCTAATAGAAGTAACAGAAAATAGTTCTATGTGGATATGGAATAAACGAAATACTCCGTGGAGTGTTTCAGCGAACATGACGGCATGACATGACTGATCGTGAATGCGTAATGAGGTTCACGTTGCATTTTCAGAACGCGAGGTTTGCCGTTTTTCGGAATTTTCGTAAATTTAATTTCGCCGTTACACATTCGAACTAGTTTATCTACAACACTTGTATATCGTTATAATGGGGCCTCACATCAGTGAGGGGGGCCGGTGTGCAAATGAAACCGTTGAGAGGAAGGCCCCGAAACGGTGCACATTCTCTCCTGATGACCCCAGTTTAAATATAAATTCGAGAGGAACACATCAAAATTCAGTGAAGTCATATGCCGTAGTGAAGCTCGGTGGAAGTGTCATTGGCATGAGGAGCATTACACATTCAGCTCGCTTCAGGTGAGTTTCAATTACTTTCCAGTAATTTCCTTCTTTTTATTTAATAATGTTTATTCTATACAGAGCATTTACTTAAATACTTGTATCTATAAAAACAACGTTTAACATAAAAATGTCTTTAATATATATATATATATATATATATATATATATATATATATATATATATATATATATATGTATATATATGTATGTATATATATAAAAAGAAAGAACAGTAAGATATATAATCCAGTGTTCTTATAGATATTTTTATTTTTACAAAATAGTGCTTAATGTAAATTTACAGAGCATTAATATTATAAATTAATTGATTTAAAATGTTTTTTTCGCTACACATTGAGGATGAAATGGAACTAATGTCTTTAATTTAATTACAAAATTAAATTCGGAGCTTTCAGCTTCCATTTTTTAAACATGGTTAGAACTGTGTATCGAAAAAACATATTTTAAATCAATTAATATATATATATATATATATATATAATAATAATAATAATTATAATAATAATAATAAAATAAGTCCGACAATTATTTTTATATATTTATTTTATACGTTATTCATATAGATAATTTATTTAAGTAAATGCTCGATTTATAATAAACAGTATTAACAACATTTACCGACCTGAATGTCCGAGAAATTTCATAGAAAATATGTGTCCTCCGTCACATAGATACAGGTTCAGTTCATGTTGGAGGACACATATTGAATTTTCTCGGACATTCTGGCCGGTAAATTATGTTAATACTGTTTATTATAAACAGAGCATTTACTTATATATTTGTATCTATATAAATAACGTATAACAATAAATTTATATATATATATATATATATATATATATATATATATATATATATATATATATAAATGACAATAGGAAAACTGTAGTTGTTCCTGACGCGTTTCTACTAGTTTTCCTATTGTCATTTATATTTATATATATTGTCTTTTCTACAGGTTAACCCTGAGAAATCTTCATATATATATATATATATATATATATATATATATATATATATATATATATATATATATATCCAGTTAAAATGAGAACAGATGGAGTATAATTCCACCGTACGTAACATTTAATTTAAAAGAGGGTTCAATACATTGTAGAGCTAAATATTATTTATTTTAGGATATTGAAACATGATAAAAATCGCTACATGATGACAATTATGTTTCAACACTATAAATGTGTCTCCTCGGGGGATGTTAAACTGCTGGCGAGTGAAAGATTCTTTTCGTTCTTTTTTTCACTCGCCAGTAGTTTAACATCCCCCGAGGAGACACATTTATAGTGTTGAAACATAATTGTCATCATGTAGCGATTTTTATCATGTTTTAATATCCTAAAATAAATAACATCACACACACACACACACACACACACACACACACACATATATATATATATATATATATACATAAATATAAACATTTTCTTGAATTTCATTGGTTGTTAAATAAAAAATAAGCTTCGAGTAATTTCCATAACAAAACAGTCAAAATTTGTGCAAAAGTAGGCTCAACCGATATAGAAAAATATTTTTCAAATTCATCCCTAACTGAAATGTTTCAAGAAATCCTATTGGCTAAACAATAAAAAAAAAAAAAAAAAATACAACATTCGCCCACGCATTTCTCAGAAAAATTCGTAACAGCTACCAAGCTCCGTGGAGCCGATTTCATTGTTAAAGAAACTATAAACAGAAATAGCAAACGAATTTTCGTCGCATTTGAGATTCGCACACGCGAAAGATACACACGGGAAGATACACACGGGAAGATACACACGGGAAGATACAAACTTCCTTTATGAGAGATTAAAAAAATTTACACAACAAACTTTTTCACTCAATATCTTTCATAAAAATCTTTTGTTTAAGATAAATTCAAACTTTTTATTCAAAGGTAGACAATTTTTAGACATTAAACATTTCTGAAACAGCAAAGAACTTTTTCTCTAAATATACCTTTACATACATCATTACAAAAAAAGAAATTGTAAATAATGTATATAAAATTTAATCTGTTGTTTCAAACATGTATTTTTTGTCGTGATTGAATATCGTTTACCATTTGGCCATTTCTTATAATTTATGTTTGTGGATATTGCATATTTTATTTGCAGCACAATCTTAAATATTCACGCAACCTTCCTAGATTTCACTATATATATATATATATATATATATATATATATATATATATGTATGTATGTATGTATGTATGTGTGTGTGTGTGTGTGTGTGTGTGTATGTCTTGTGAATTACAAATTATACAAACCTTCTCTCCTCATTGACTGCCCCAGAAATTTCAAACCTTTTCTGATTCTAAGTATAAGCGTACAATTTCTTTCTTCATTTTTTTTAAAAATCTTCTTAGTTGCTCATGTTTTGGCCTCGTTATTCTCATCATGTTTCTGTTGAACTACATCTATTGCCTCAAGTTTCTTCTTCAACCGCGAGGAAATTGTTCATCATTCACTGCCATAGACGAGGTTAAATATTATACAGAAGTTCATCACATTTTTTTTTGTTTCTAACAAAAGTTTCCCTTTTCTTAATACTTTGTTAAGCTTTTGGAAGGAATTTTTGGCTTTTCCAGCGCATCCTCAGATTTTGGTGTCACATTTTCTGACGTCTTTTATAACAATTTCCAGAGATTTAAATTTCTCTACTTTCTCGATTCTGGCGTTAATACTTCAATCAAACGTATGTTTCTTAATACATTTTAAATACAATATAAATAGTATTAAAAAAAAAAAATGTATATAGAGTTGCCTCCCATGACTTGCAACACGGGGTTACTTCCCTTGGATTCTCAAGTGTTTTTTTTTTTTATTTTAATTTTTATTTTTAGAATTTAGATTATTTCAGTCAGTTTTGGAACGTCAAAAGTGTGCTACTACTATTTTATTCTTCCTCGCAGTTAAAACACATCAGCTATTAATACCATCCGTGACTGGATCACAAGAGTTACTAATTCTGAAATTATCACTGTGATTATCTTCAGTCAGTCAGCCAGCAGAGTAACACGATTCCCCTTTTTGCTTTTAAGATCTAAGCGTAAGAATATCGCATTGTCTAAGCTTACTTTAATCTATTTGCAAAGCTTAGGGCGTACTTTGATGTATGAAACTGTTACAAAATTCCGTTTGTAGGGAACCGCCAGGTAGACTTTCATCGTAAATTCATTCATTTGAAAGTGGAAACTTGGATTAAAGCGTCCTGGGTAAGACGATGAACTACATCCGACAGCAAGGCATCAGGAGGTTTTGAGGAGCGTAGAACCACTTCTTAATTGCTGGTGTTCTCAGGTCCGCCATGACCCTGGGTGGTAGCACCCATCAGGGTCCCAGCTATGAGCAAATAGTTAACTCTTCAAAAGGGATCAAAACACTATGAAAGTATAAAAATAGGTTTTAATACTAGCAGTATTTTTTTGGAAAAATTATTACCAGCAATACATTTTTAAAAAAATATTACGAACAATACATTTTTGGAAAAAAAAAATATTACCAGCAATAAAAATCTTGTCGGTATTAAATAACCCATTGAGGTTGATATACCGTAAAAAATCCAACCAAACCAAACTTTGATTAAATCAGTATTAGTGATATTTGCGAAGCTTAGCTTAGTTTAGTCCAAGACCACTAATATGGAGCACCATATAGGAATGGTCCACAGGGTTACTGACGTTTCTCCAGTTTATCATCGTTTGGATAAAAAACCGCCATATATCATCATCATCATCATCATCATCATCATCAATCCCTTAACCGGATATAGTTGTAGGGTTTCTGCGCAGTGGGATACATTCCCAGTTTCTTCCACATAACACTCACTTTCTCACCGACGTGACGTGTCTTCCTTCTGTCTTTATAAATATTTTCATGGCAACTGCTCTAGCGGGCTTTTTTCCCCTTGTGATCCGACTACATGACTTTAAGCATACTACTAGATTGGCAATTAGGTCTCACCGTTTTACTGTTGAACTAGCTAGTGGCAACCGTCACTTCTATTCTAACAGTTTCGTTACTCACACTTTTCACTTCTGGAAATCCCTTCCGATTTCTTGCTTCCCTGATAACTACAATCTTCAATAATTTAAATGCAGTGTCAATCGCTATCTTCCATATTCTTGAACACCGATCCTTTCCTCAATCCTCTCCATTTCTTGTTTTCGCAATCTCTTTCACTCGCTGTAACACCCACTGAGTTCTAGTGATATTATAGCCTCGCTTGGGGTGAAACGTTAAAAAAAAAAAAAAAAAAAAAAAATGCCGGAGATATATTTATTCATTCGTAGCGTGTTTTGGATAACTAGACCTGACAGAGCCCATCCCTTTTCAGCGATGTTCATCAACTTGATGGCTCGCCTTGGTCACAGTCACGTGGCCGTTGATACTATCGGGGTTGTTAGGTGGGATGTAGACTCCCTCCTAACACTCATTGACCTGTGTTTAAGATGCTCTCTGCCAAGCGATAGGTATAAAGCACACACAATGTCCCTTGAAACCAACTTGTGCATCATTACTACACGCCATAGTGAACGTGTCACTGCGGTTTGTTGCAAAGCACCAGAGTGACTAAACATCGTTAAGTGAAAAAAAAAAAAAAAAGAAAAAAAAAAGAATACTGGGCCTACAGGAGTTCTATTCTCACTAACGGTTCACGTACTGACTATAAGTGGATATGCTCGTAGTGTAGTGATTATCAGTGCAGGAGGTGTAATTAGCGTACCGATTTCAAATTCTAGTCGAGGCCATTGTACATACATTTACGCAAATACCTTTGGAAAGACATGAATCCATCTTTTCTTAACCCTGTCGCATTAGCTAGGGATTAATAGCAGAGTAAACAGGGGACTCTAGCTTTAGTTGTCATCCAGTCTAGGATATGGTCAACTATGCATTCGAAAGTATTTGGGTGTGAGTCTAGTAAGTCCACCTACTTGCTACGGAAATCATAGAATAGTGACATTGCGACCCTCTGTAATCTACGGATGTTTCTACCGGATTAATAGCATTAAGTAAATAGAAAAATAAAACTCTGATATCAAAGCTTTTACATGCATCATCTTTTGTCTTCCTGAAAATCAGTTCTTTTATTGTCCTTACTAATGTCTTCGCATTTTCTACCATTGTCAGTAAACACTTGCGTCTTCGTGGCTTTATCGCCTTGTCTGAAGTGAAAAGATTAAAAAAATAACGAGTCGTATCAACTGATTGCATATTAGAGGAACATTTATTTACTTCTACAGAATCTGGAGCAGAGTATTTGTAATTGGGACCAACTGAAGTTCGACATTTATTAAGCAGCAATGGTGCTTGTAATTAGTTTCTCTATACGTCGCACTACAGCAGATAACTCATTAGTTATTTCTCAGAATGAGCTTGTTAAGGCAGCCAGTGATAATTGAAGAATAAAAAGGCTTGTAAGATTCATAGAATATAAATTCCTACATTTTACGGCCAGTAAGTGAAGCACAAAGCAAGTAAGAGACGCTTACAAATAAATTCTCCAAATATCAGTAGATACGAAAAACTTTACACTTCTAGGCAAAACACGACTCCAAAATTAAATAAATGGTTTCTGGAACCCGATTGGATAGGTCACGTGATGTGCTCTCTACGACGTCCGCGTGGTTGAACTCCAAATTACCTGGAAATAGCTCAAGGCTTGGGTCACCTACTACCTTCTCATGCATAATCCGATCACCGACTCGCCATAAGCCATAGAAACGTAACAGTCATGGAGAGATCTGGAACGGAACATTCAGCGACGAGATCTGAAATGGAACAGTGAGCGAACAGGCCCGGTTGCGACACACATTGCCATGACAACGGGCCAGTCAGCGATGATCTATCTACGTATATAGCCGCAACGAAAGTAAATTCCAGATCCCCTTCCCTTTGTTCACTGTGTTCTGAAATCACTGCTATCGCACACAACAAGTCATGAGTCACACACATGTTTCCTTTGAGTGTGCCTCACTCTCTCTCTGTCTTTATCTCTCTCTTTCACACACACAGACACACACACTGGCGTACAAATAACTTCGAACTTTACAGACTCACTTGCAACAATTCTTTTTGAACACTCGAACTATCGGTCGCTTCATGTCCGCAACAAAGACAACTGAATTATATTATGTAAATACATGTATCTACAATATATCTACATGTATCTACAATATAACTGTTACTGTCATATTTAACTTGGTCTTCATTCTTTTCTGTGAAGATCATTTCTTCGCGTTGTTTATAATATCTGTACTGTAAGTTTTGGATATGACACTCGGATTTTATTTTTCCACCTAAAGTCCGGATAGACTGCACCCACAGAGTAAGTTCCGTCAGTCTATGTGCGCATTTTAAAATTGACTTCTTAAATGAGACCCTTGTCTACATACAGAGAGATATTCGAGATTTTGACGCATGACTGGATGAAAAAAAGAAAATGTGATTAATAATTTGCTTTTAACAACAGCTGACGAAGATGATACAGTTTACTGCGCTAAGCCGGTGGGAAAAGAAGCGAAACATATTTTCGAAACGTCTAGGGAAAACAGTGTCGACTTGAAAGACGCAAGGATTTGGACAGGTAGGGAATATGTTGGGAAGATTTTAACTTACCTATAATCACATTTATTGCATTAGTATCGACATTTGACACACACGTACATACACTCATGCACTCTTGCACACGCATGAATATACATAAACGCGCATAAACACAAATACACACACAGGCACGTATACACTACAATTACACAAACACACAAAGAAAAAAAATCCCCCTAAATCCAATAATAGAAGCATGACAATTAGCGCATAAATCAATTATTCATAATTGGCAGAACTTAACATAAAAATAGCATAAAAAATTAGTAAATCCGTAGTCATGCGATGAAATCTCCTGACGAGTGGAACAAGCAATTACAAAAAAAGTTCGTCTATGTTACTCTGAAGTTGAGGAGTTAAATATAGTATCTATCAGCTAAATGACAAATTTCATTTGTATTAATCTCTCTCTCTCTCTCTCTCACACACACACACACACAATCAAAAATAAATATAGATAAATATACGTGTAAGTGTTCATATATATATATATATATATATATATATATATATATATATGTACAAGTATAGGATTGGTGTATACGGAATAAATTCTAATAACCAACAAATACTATTCTTAAAAGAGTGCTCAATACAAAGTAGACCAAATATAATTATTTATTCGAAAATTATAACATAAATAATGTTATTTTCGAAGAACATAATTATATATATATATATATATATATATATATATATATATATATATATATATATATATATATATATGTCAGTGTGTATATATATATATATATAATTATTTATTCGAAAATTATAACATAAATATGTCATAAAATCACTAAAAAAATAGCCATTTTGTTTCAACACTTCTGGTGTTTTATCAAGTGATGGTGTTGAATGTAGAATAAAGAGTTTTAAAAGGTTCAAATCAATGAAACACCCGTCGCTAGGAGAAACGCTGTTACATAAGCTGGGATGACAAATCAAAATACAAGTATATGAGAATTCAAAAAAGTTGACAACGGACTTTAAGGTTATAATAATTATTTAATGCTTTAATTTTAGGGTTAGACTAAAATAGAATTAATTCTAATAAATATTAAATTATACTATAAAATTCAAAATTCAAAATGACCAATTTTAAATTTTAAATATAATCTATATTAAGTTTAAAATTATAAAATTATTTAAAGAAGAATCTGAGGAAAAAGTACAAATATGTTTTTCTATTTACTTTGTATCCTTTGGTTTAAATAAAACGCCGACAGTATATATATATATATATATATATATATATATATATATATATATATATATATATATATATAACTCTAACGGCGATTATTTGTAGGTTTTTTATCGCTGGCCAAAGAATGGAACATGGACATTGAAAATTAGTGTATCCAGGGTGCGATGGATAAATTGTTGTCTAAATTACGCAAAAATGAAATTAACACTGACATTTCATTTTAAAAGGTATATTTACCAAAATGGCACATAAATATTTTCAAATATTAAAGAGTAAATTTATTCAATAAAATCGCCATTGGCTTCAATCACGGCCTTCAGACGAATTCGGAATCTCCTGCAACTCTTTTGTACGGTCTTCTTTTTTAGTTGGTGAATTCTGCCATAATCCTTGCCTTCAGTTTATCTTAGTTGTCCAGATGTAAGAAGTTATGTGGTCGCAGGAATTACCTGACAGCCATGAATGGGATCTCCTGCTTGTGTGGCATGGTGTAGAGTTATGTTGCCAGACACAGTGTCCTCCTCTTAACCCAGAGCATCACTTCCTCCGCAAGGCTCTTGATGTAGGCCTCCGCGTTGAGGCAAATTCGGGAGTTCTTTTATTGTCAGAACGATCAGAGTTATTTTTCCGAGCTGCCATAATTTCGTAATCACCATTAGACTCATCTAACTCTTTTCGAATCCTCTGCTTTGTCCTCAGGTTGACACCCAAACACTCTGACATGTTCGTATTGAAGCTTTCGGCGCGAATACCAAGCAGTACAGTATGCTGTTTCCAAATTTCTGGCGGAGTGAATTGCGTCATGGTGCTCTTTTTATCACAGACGGTACTCAACTGACCCTATTATACTGTGCAGTCGACAAAATAAAAAAAACAATCAACGAGCATGCGCGAAATTAAATATATAATATGGCGATAAATTACCCATCGCACCCTATAAGTGTAGTTTAACTCGAAAATGAAAATGAGACAGGTGACGTTAATTTACGTGATAAGTAGATGTAAACCTAGGTTCAAAACTTCTATTTTCCGCTAACCTGTGAAATATCTTTTTACGCGATACCGCATAATTCTGGAATTTCTTTTTAGCTGTACGCATCTAAAGAAACGTTTCCTTATTTCTAAAATATACCAGAAGAGATGCCACTGACCAATTTGTTGTCAGATGGAAAATGAATTCTACGAGCTTAGTTTAAATTTTTTCTAACATAATCTGAATTCATTTAGCACTAAAACACTTGGTAAAATATATTTCTTTTGTATAATAATAATTGATTACTTTCTTTGTATAATCATTTCGTATAAAAAATTTAAGACATTTAATCTAATTATTACCGATAACTAGGTACCTCCAACATCTCCCCTATGTAAAATCAATGTCGTTTATGAAATCTCGTGTTCGTTAGGTGATTGCATCTTCAATACAAATCATCGGAAAACAATATTAAATACATTGGTCACACAATCACCACACTGTCTCGTAGATTAACTTGACACTTATGTCACGCAAACTGCACTCTGTAGGTTAACCTGTAATTTATGTAAACTTCGTATGCATATATCTCTTCGTATAACAAACAAGCAAAATACAATTATTACCATGATAAATAGTAAATTTTACTAAAATACTCTACGGCATTCATTTGTAAAGAAAGACTCAGAATAATTGAAGCTATTATTATACAAAATAAACAGCTTATAGCGAAGATTAGCATTACCCATGTTCAATTCTTTGGTCAGCGATAAAACACTTACAAACTATCGCCATTAGAGTTATATAAATATAGAGATACGTCTATATAGTAAATATATTTAGTAAGTACTTTTGGTCGCTTTGACCATCTTCAGGTAATAAAGATGTTTTCAATAGGAGTTTAAAAAGACGTCATAGAAAGTAAACACCTAACCTTATTGAAAACAACTTTACTCCCTGAAGATGTCCAAATAGGTTGTACGAAAAGTTTTGTTCACAATTTCAAAATGATTCAAAATAAATAAAATATAGAGAAACAAAGCGAAAAATGAGGAATTACTTTTACTGTAGTTATAGTCTGCAAAGCAATGTACAGAATATTGAACTGATTATCGAATTTGTTTATTATATATTCACTGCTGTACTATATAAACATTTAAAAATATATTAGATAAATGTTGCGCCAATGATATTAAAGCTATTTGAAGTTGGTTAACACAAACCCATTATGCCTGGAGTATATGTGAAAAAACAGTCAAGGAAAAGTTCTCACTTAGCGACCAGGTCGTTGGAACAGAACCCGGTCGTTAAGTGAGGAGTTAGTATATTACTGCTTTTTTTAAAAAAACTTCTTAAACAGCAAAATTAATAACAACTGGACTAGATTAAGAAGTCCTACTATAGAGATATAAAAAGAAATAATATTGAAGGAAGCATCCATTCAAATAGAATTTGTACTTACCTCTGTTTATTATTCTAGGTAACTTTTGAAAAAAGTAGTTTCTGTCATCCAGGTGCTGTAAAATGCCAGTGTCTGTTCTATACCAGTTGCGTTATGAAATATAAAGACACATTGTCACTTTCTGGGTTCCATCTCAAGGGAATATTTTTCATTCGACACTTGAACATATCGTGTGTTGTTCTCAGTGCAATGCTCGTCAGTGTTTAACCGGCAATATGGAGAAGAGGGCTTCAGAACAGAAACAGACGATATCTTTTATCAATTCGTTAAACAAAATAAATTCAGAAAAAAGGGATCCCTAGACAAATATTCTCTTTAGAATATTCTATTGTTAACAAGCTGATAGTTACGTTTCTAAAGAATTCTGGCGAGGGTTCGGGGTAATACTTTCTCCATCATTGCGGCTGGCAGAGATTAGAAAAAATGTTTATAGTTACTTTGTTCAAACTTTTTTTTCAATAAATAAATTTCTCATATTCAAAAAAAAAAAAAAACTTATTAAATATAGGTTAGATTCATTAACGGTTTCTGTATTTTAAACACAACTGGGTCGTCATCATCATCGTGGTTGTCATCATCATCGTCATCATCGTCATCGTCATCATCATCATCGTCACCATCATCGTCGTCATCGTCGTCATCATCGTCGTCATCGTCGTCATCATCATCGTCATCGTCATCGTCGTCATCATCATCATCATCGTCGTCATGAACATCATCAACGTCGTCATCATCATCGTCATCGTCGACATCATCATCATCGTCATCGTCGTCATCATCATCGTCATCATCATCAGTTCCTCGACTGCTATAATCGTCGGATGGGGGATCTTAGGGCGGAAGAAACAGAAAACCACCCCCAGGACAGCCTGCTGTCGGTGGCTCTCAGCAGTTCCAACATTATCATGTTCGTTCACTCTTTGATGCTGTCTGACCAGCTCTTGTGATGCCGTGTCCCCTCTTGCGTCGGCCGTCAACTGTGCCTTGAATGATGATCTTGCAAAGTCTGTTGTGACATGGCAAAATTACGTCATCTTCCGACGTTTAACAATGTCGAGGAGTGTTACAAATTCATGACGGTCGTCTTCGAGTATAGAATCCAGAGGTCAGCAGTGAATATTTCGGAGACAGTGGGAAAGCGTAGTTCAGGTTCGCAGTCGATATCGTGGCAAAGTAGCAGAGCGTAGTACTTCCTTCTGTCATCTTCGCCTGACAAGTTGGCACTGGTCATTCGGGTAGGGTAAACAAAAATGGCCGCCTTTATACACGACGGATACAATGTTCTGAGGCTTCTGATTGGTTAACCTTCTATTGGTGGACTATAAAGGGAGTTAAGTCATTTTGACTCGCTCACTAGTTATATACATATATACACAAAAAACTATAACAAGGAAAAATTCTTGACGGCTCACCAGAATTTTGGCCTTGGTCCTTACATAGTCTTCTTTCAGTAAAAGATGTCGACGAGATTTATCAAGCATATGTTCTCGAACGTCTAGTTCCTTTTTCCCGCTAAACCAGGAGTGTCAAAGTCTCACGCCCTACTACTCTCTGGATAGGCATGTAATAAAGTTATTGAGTTTCCACAAACAAACTATTAGAATAAAACTTATGGTAACACTTGGCAATTTAAGTAGTAAAACGATGAAACTTAACTACATCTGGTATTACGTTTAAATTGACGTACCAAACTTGAAAGCGATATTTATTTTGCATGAAATACAAAAATGGGACACGAGGCCAAGAGGAGGGATGTCGAAAGGCTAGTCTTCTTCTGTTTTATAATTAAACTTATCTAACCACAATCACTAACCCGAACATACCAGAATATTCCTCACATTAAAACGACATATTCTTACATACCATTTTCACTGCATCCACCACAATACCTCAGAATCTGTATGAAATCCTAACTAGTCCACATATGTACATTTTTTGTCTGAGCGGAGGGGAATAAAACAAAAAATTAAAAATCTAAACCTCAATACATATTTACAATGTGTGATAAGCTTTTTACAAGAAACCAAATAAAATAATGTTTGTAATAAAACATCCTACGATCCTTAATTGTGGCAGCAATTAACAGCACGAAATTAATGCTGGGCTAACATAATTAAAAACACTAATTCATTTAGCCACCTACAGAAACATACACAGATTTAAACACATCAACAAATACGAAAAGGCACTCCCGAAATGCGAAAGTTATCCAGCATCCAGCAGATGGTCATGTAATGCGAGAATTAAACTAGAGAAAGTTAGGAACAGAAATTAAAGAGCCTAATGAGTAAACTTTGAAAGAAGAAAGATAACCCTAACCCTAACCTAATTTTGGACGGGGTTGCCAATGTTCAATGCAGTTAGAACAATATCCTAATGCCTAAACGACATCAGAGTGCCATTCAAAATCGGCACCTTTTACGTGACAGAAACGTGCAAGACTCACCTATTTTTTGCCAAATTCTGATAGGGGCGTCGCCTTTCCGTCCTAATCTTGACTTTAAGCTAATGCTTAAAGTACAAGATCAATTGGGAAGAGGTGAACTTATGGTCCTCATTGAATTCCTTCCGACGTGTCGTTCATATCACGACTCTCATAACACCGAACAAACAAAAGGACACAGTTATGTGGTGTCATCAACGACGATACCACATTGCTACAGCCAGAACTGACCTCAAGGACAAAAAATCTTCCGCGCAGCATACGGATCATATCTTCAATAAACCTGCACAACGACCTGCACTGAACGAAGGCGGGACCCAGGTTCTCCAACATCTCACCGCAGCGAAAACAGTTTGGAGATTTTTCCAAGCGCGCCGAACAGAGTATTTTGTCGACACAGACGACCCCTAGAATCACCAGTGATGCCTCATTATTAGTGAGACATTTCAAACCAGGATCCCAAGACCATATTGAGCGATCCTCCTGCTTTGTAAGACCGAGCTCGACTTTCAAATCATCTTGAACGTACCTACTAACTAATACAACGTATAATGCGTTACGGGACAACGCCTGGATGTCGGAGAGGCCACCCTTCGTCCGTAAGAGGATCTTGAGAGCAATCCAACATTCAGGATAGAAGAAGTACTCGTCTCTCATCTTACAGGCGTCTTTCTGCCAGAATTCGCCCTCACCATCCGACTGCTGACACATTCGATCGAGGAAAGCGATGCGAAGCGTATGTTGACAAAACTCAATGCACAGCATACCCATACCACCTTCAGAAGGCGGGAGGTAATACATCTCCTGGACTATCTTGGGGGAATTCCCTGATCACAAGAAGGTCAACAAGACTCTAACTAATTGTATTAGTATGACATACGGGAGTGGAAGCACGTAGAGTCGGTAAAGGAGAATCAGAAAGATGTTCGAGGCACATACTTCAGGATCACAGACGAACTGTTACCTCAGGTTTTTCCCGCACATCCGACCAATTCATTTCCAAAAAGGACATCGGGACCGAACCAGACACCGACTATCTTGTCGACCCGTCTGTCTAGAGGAAAGGCCCGGGAAGAGTAACTCCCTTACACGCGTCCAACCTCAAGCCAACAGACTTATCGCTGGTGATTTTGATCCCTGTCACCGTCTCGCATCCTCTGATTTCTTTGTTGACGTCGTGAATCTCGGCTCTTCTCGATACAAAAACCGAAACTTCGTCAGCATAGACAGAATATTTGGCCGAGGTGATAGCACCAGGTAACGAAATTCTTTGAAGGATCGAATTTGCCTTTAACTTGCGAAGGAAATGTTCCAACACAAGAACGTACAGCAAAGGCGAAAGCGGGCAACTTTAACGAATGGAGCAAGACAAGTCGAAAGTTTCTGTTCTTACTCCATTCACTTCTACCAGCGAATTTGGGGACGCATACAGAAGTCGAATTCAGGTGTGAACGTACAGACTGAAACAGGCTGCCGCAAGAACAGCTTCCAGAAATCGATGGTCAACTCTTAGACTGATCTAGATAGATCAGTGCGGCTTCACTGCCAACTTGCTCGATGGTCAAGCGTACCAAATGAAGGTTGTCCTGAATTGTCCTTTCACAGAACAAGTCTGTTCGGGGCCAATCAGATTAGAAAGGAAAGCTTGCAAACATGTGGCTAAGATCTTCCATCTAATCCCAGATTTTTTTTTGTCAGCTCAGCAGCTTCAGCGTTTTCCAAGATTTCCGACTCTGTAATGGGAACCTCACATCCAGCAGCTTCAGTCGCCAGGAGGCAGGGAAATTCTGCGAAATAGGCATCGAACTCACCGGGCTCCCTGGAGAACTAATCTTGAAAGTAGCCTCGAAAATCCTCACATATGCCCACGTTTGTAGTCACGGTTTTCTTATCAGGCAATCTGAAGCACGCGATATGTTTATTAGATGCATTCCTCTGCGCGAAATTCAGTGGCTATATTCGTCGCCTCACAAGACATTTTTTTTAATCTAGCCCTTACTACCAGAGCTTGATCCTTCTTGATAAGCAAGAAAGCCAACTTTGCCATAGCTAAAGCTACTTCCTCACGATCACCGGATTTGATCGCCCGATCTACTTTTCCTTACATGCAGTTTGCGTTGCTAATCTAACTTGATTGAATAGACGACTATAATACGTAGGACCTAATTTTGTATTTTAATTTATGCCACCACATTTCCAAACACAATTCCAGCTGTAACATTAGTAGCAGCTGTTCCTCAACAAACAATTTCCAGTAGCCAGCTATCCTAACCTTAGGATTATCTAACTTCACACGAGCCCGGACGAGCCTATAATCCGAATAAACTATAGATTGAAAGCTAGGACTTGATCTAGGTAGCTAGAATGCACTGCCGTAGACTAACCGCCCCTATTCGTTCAAGTTCACACTACCTCCAAAACTTATCGATAAAGTCCCGAAATGGCTTCACATCTGGGTTGTTAGTACCCGATTTTTTCTCCTATACGATCTATGTCGGGATCAAGGACGGCATTACAATCCCCTGCTGATCCTTTATGATAACATCCAGCACGCAAAGCTTGCCCGCTGGATGTGCGATATTAAGAGAACGCACCGCATTCAAAGACTTGCCCGCTAGACAGGAAACACCTCTAGAGCATCCCTCAAAGCATTCTGAATAGAAGACAAACATCTTAGACAGTATGTATTCATAATCGCGAGTTGAAAATCGGGTTTTCTGTAAACAATAGAGACACTGAAGATCATAAGCGAGCCTTGTCCTGCGAGACTCCGACCTCAGATCTCGGGCATTTACATTAACTAACCAGTGTGCCATTTTCAGTCCGATTGGTGCTAGGAACCTTCATTGAACAGCGAGGCCCTATCCGATTGAACCTGTGCCTATCTCACTCTTGATAGTGTCATCAAGAGACAGACCAAGGGAACACAAATTTTAAAGCCCGATACAGCGAGAGGTGAACAAAATCTGTGAGCCCCTATGAAGAATATTGTTTTAATTTCGTCATCTGTTCGTTGAACATATATTTGTCGCTGGGGGTATTAATTTTAAGACTCTATTTGCCTACTCAATCATCCCCCATATCTGCCGCGTACCCGTTCCTGATTGCACCACCGTAAGTACCCTCTTTGCCTTTGGGTAGTTTTCCGGATTTTCCACTTCCCATTTATTTGTCTTATGTTTAACAGGCATCTCGGTTCTTTTGCTTTTCGACTCTGTGAAAGGGATTTCGCTGCGTGTTCATGGGATACGCGGAAGACGTCTTCTAGTTGACAATGAATTTTTATTTTCTTTCTAATTTCAGATGATGTGTCTGTTGATGGGCTATGAAATTTTTTAGATTTATGCGGGGATTGCGAAGAAATTTCTGTGGGTTTGGATTTGGGTGTTGGAACGGGAGTAGTTTGGAAGGGTGAATGTGTTTTTTGATAGGTGCCAGAGTAGATGAGGTATTGGAGACGGATCTCAATTGATTTTTTTGAATGTTGTGGAAGACGGGGTAGATGAAGAGGCGCTCGTAACCCCGTTACATTCAATTTGTGCTTTGCTTGAAGGTCCACCTTTAGTTGTATCAGTTTTTCCCTTTTCTGAAAGACGGCTCATATTTCTTGAATAGGTCTCTTATTGATATTTGGAGCGACGTGTAGCCCTTGGAACTGGTAAAGGAAATGGGACTGTACGTACCTTTCTCTTTGGGGGCTTCCGGAGACTGAGGTCCCACTGTCTGGAGCTTTCCCTTGGACCTAACAACAACAAGCCATTCCCCCTTTTCCTTCTCTACACCCGCACAAGTAGCGGGAAAAGTCTTTTCGGGAAATGGGGCACTCACAAGAGAAACAACCGGAGGTTTAACCACACCAGTCTCAGGCGCAGACATGCCCATTACAGGCGAGACGGATTTCACAGACTTAGCTATATGTGGATTTTGGTCGGTTGGTACCAGAACTCCAAAGGCCTTCTTCTCTGGGCAGTAAGAGGAGATGTGATCAGTCTTACAACACTTCAAGTAAGATGGTGTTCTGCCCGTCACAATGACCGGCATTTTCTGGTTAGCCACACCCAAACAGTTGGGGATAGATATGAAAGCTTTACGGTCCAACATAATTTCGAAGCTGCACCCGTCGTCGTCGGTAGCACTAAGTATCTGACCACATTGATCAGATACGCGGCCAAGTGCTCCCCTACTACCTGAGATGGGACATCGAACACTGCAACGTGGTCTTTCGCCTGCCCTCATACTTGGTTCTTATTATGATGTCTTTTGTAATAAGATCACCGCTGGAAGTTTCTACGCAATCGGCAGGCGTGGGTAGTAGTATGTCTCACGTAAAAAAAAAACTTGACTTTATCACTCATTAACCCACAGGGACACAAACGACTTGATGACTATGTCTTTCGTGGAGTGACAAATTTTGCGCGTACGCTTGTCGACCACGAAAACAGATACCATTCGTTTCTCAACTTTATCTAATTCCTGGGGATCCGCCAAAAGCCCATCTTCTTTAATAAGATGTGCGTAACCTCTATCTCTCTTCAGGAATTCTGCGATGTTCATTATGTATTTCGGTCGGGACTTCCAAAAAAAGTGCGATTTCCCAACGACAACATTCTTCTTGACTTGACTTTTCTCTTGGCCATGATCACTGACGTCAAATTCTGATTGTTTACATTATTACTTTGGCCGTTTTAGGCCATCATACTATTTTTTTATTTTGGCCATTATAGGCCACCATTTTGTTTTCTACAAGTTTATTTTGGCCGTTTTGGGCCACCATACTTTTTTCTTGGTTCTGGCCATTTTGGGCCATCATCATTTTTTCTTCATTTTTATTTTGGGCCAGCATCTTTTTTCCTTCTTCATTTTTATTTTGGCCTTTTTAGGCCACCGTATCTGCAACACTTGTTCTGAAGATACAACCCCGCTGATCTTTTATTGGGTGGTTTCGTCTGCGACACCATCAGGTTTTTCTTTTCCAGTCGTCCTTTGTCGGCCAAAATGGAAGTATTACATTTTTTTTTTAAATAGAGAGTTCTTTTTTCCAACCAAGCACGATTTTTTAAATAAAAAAAGAGGAAATTGAAAACTAAAATATGACCAAATAAGAAGCAGAAACTATTTTAAAAGTTAAACTTAAAATAATTTTACAAAATGAATAAATAATATACCAAAGTAAAACATAAAGCAAAGAAAAATACATAAAATGAAAATAAAAGGAAAAAAATCACTTAGCTGGGCGTAATACAAACAAAGAAATAAGTTTTACCTTAGTCAAACAAGAAACAAAAAGGAAAGAAAAAAAGAGGTTCGTCGTGGTAAAAAGTTTTAAATCGTCTTTCCCCAAAGAAGCACGAAAATAATTTTTTTGTGTTTTTTTAAATAAAGAAAAAAGAAGAAACGGAAAAAAACAATTTCAGCCAAAAATAAAAATGCAGAAACTTATTAAATTTACATCGAAAATAAATTAATTAAAAAATAAACAATAATCAAATAGTAAAAAGATGAACTGAAATAATCAACAAAATTAAAATAGAAATGTTGGTTATACCAGTAAATAAGTTTGACCATAGCCGAACAAGAATCTATAAAAATAAAGGAAAAAAAAAAAGGATAAAATTTGATGGCGAAAAATCAAAATCAAATGCAGCTGTAGAGTTAAAGTAGGAAAATAAAAGCAAAAAGCCGACTTAGAAAAAATCTTAAATTAAAACAAATACAAATTTCCAAATAAATAAAAAGAACAAAAGGAATACAGAGTTCAAAATAAATTCGAAAAGAAAAAATAAACGCTGGTAGAAAAATTAAAAGAAAAATAAACAGAAAACGGTATAATGAAGTTTACGAAAAAAAAAAAAAGATTTGCCCGAGAGTAAAAAAGCTTATAAAAAAAGAAACAAAAAACGTTAAATAAAATAAAACAAAAGATTTAATCCAAAAACAGTAGTCTGGAGTTACTAAATGTTAAACCAAAAGAAAAATAAAAAAAAATCGGCTGAAAAGCCGGGGGCGGGAAAAAATAAAAACTGAAAAAAAAAAAAAAAAAAAAAAAATTAAAAAAATGTAATAAATTCAAAACGGAAGATAGTAAAGTTAATAACCAAAATTTCTTCCAAGATTTTCGAATTATTCAATTTTTTTCCAGTAGCGGACGAAAAACGGTCTGTTATTGGTCAGTAACCCCAATACAAAAGTAACAAAGAGGAAAGCAATATTTATTTTGTTTTAATACAAAGATGTGGCACAAGGACAAAGGAGATAGGGGAAGGCTGGGATTTAATCAGATTTATCTAGGTATGTCCCAGGTAACGCTAAAAAAGTGGTATACCCTGGAGAAAAAAGGTCCCCAAATTGATAAAAAAATTTTTTAACTTGTAAATGTTTATGTTAAAATTAAAGAGGGAAGACCAAAGTGTTTTTTTAATATTTTTTCAGATTTTTTAATCCTTCCTATAAATTTTAAAAATTTTATTTAAAAATCTCGTTTTACTTGAATAAAAAAAAATCAGTAAAATTGATTTATCGACATTTCTGCCCGAATTTGTAAAAACAAAAAAACAAAATTAGTTCAAAAATCAATTAAAATTCAGTTACACCTTTTTTTTTTATCTTAGGAAATTTAGAATGATTAAAGTATACTTAATGTAATTTGAAAGAAACATTAATTACTTTTTTAGCAGAAAATTTTTAATAGAGATATTTCCAACCGAGGTACTCGCGCGGGTGCGTGATTGAAGGGCGTTAATTGACTGGTGTCAATATATTGACAACTTACGTCAAGCGAATTTATCGTACGGTAGCGCAGAAGTGATGTAATTCGTTCTAATTTTAAGTGAACCTGGTTAGTAAATTTAAAAAAAAATATAACTTTCTTAACTGAATGAATGCAAAGCAATTTCTGAAGTAAAAAGAACTTGCTTCTATCAAGAGAAACAAGTCGACCTCGTGACATTATTTCAAAGCTGTGCATCCATACTTTCGTTGGAGACGATTTTAAGTACAATTTTGGAATATTAAAAAATCATTTTAAAAATGTTAACGGTTGTCAAATTTTTATGAGCTTTCAAATTTATGATCTTTAAAAAGTAGGGAACATATGTTATTTCCATAAAGCTTCATTCAGAAACTTAATTTCAAAATATATAACAACATTTTGTCATATTGTGTATTTAAAATAGAAAAAAAGAAAAAAATTATTGTAAAAATTCATTTTTCATCAAAATTTTTTTTTTTTTGAGATAAGAATTACCGTAGTATATGTTATTCAGAAAAGTCATAAAAGTTTTTTGAATTAAATATTAGTCTTAGTTTTATTGGGTTTTGTATGTTTACAATTGAGGTAAAAGTTTGGACAATTTTGCACATATTTTTACCAAAAAAATTGATGATTTAGAATCTTCAGAGTCTTGTGCATTTAATTGAAAAAAAATTATCAGGCTTCAAAAATAAATTTTTGAAGTTTTCATAAAATTAAGTTCGAGGGGTGTAACAGATATAAAAAAAATAATATTTATACAATGACTTTCAAAATGACAAACATTTCTAAAATAATTTCAATCATTTGTGGATAAGTTCTGAAAGTTTCATTAAAATCCAACAAGTACTTGATTTTTGCCAGATTTTCCAAATCAATGTGTTTTTTTCAACAGAAAACAGTGAAAAACAAGTAATGTTAATATTACGTAATTTTTGACCTAAAAAAAACAAGATTTTCAACCTAAATTTAAAAAATGCTGCAAATGAAAAAAAAATTTTTTAAAATAATTAAAAATTACCTTGGTCTTCCCTCTTTAATTTTAACATAAACATTTACGCTTTACAATTTTTTTTATCAATTTGGGGACCTTTTTTCTCCAGGGCATACCACTTTTTTTAGCGTTACCTGGGACATCCCTAGATTTATCTTAAATTTAGCTATCCACTCGTTAACATATTTACATACACCAATACATTACATTCTTACTTACCATTCTTACTACAGGCACCATAATGCCTCAAGTCTCTATGTTGTCTTAACTTCTTCCCATATGTACAATTTGTCTGTATGGTGGGGGGGATAAAATAACAATATTTAAAAATGAAATCCCAATGAATATTTACAATGAATACAATTTATATACAAGAAACTAATACAACAAAATAATATTAAGAATAAAATAAAATCCTTAAATGTGGCAGAAAAACCAGTTAACTGAGAGAAATTAATGCGGGACGAGGTATTTAATAACAATCATTCGACAGAGACACTCATTCAACCACACACTTATCCAAACGCAAAAAACAAATACGAAAAGCACACTCGAAAAAAGAAAAGCGCTCCGCATCTACCAGAGAATTGACATCTTTGTCACCTAATGGGTGTGGGAAGGGGAATTAGACTAAACAAAGTGAGGACAGAAATAAAAGAGGCCAATGAGCATACATCCCGTATATAAGTTGTTGGAGGAAAGTAAGGATAACAACAAACCTAAACTACCCTATTTTGGGCGGGATTACCAATGTTCAACAGAGTCACAATATTCTGATGCCTGACCGACATGAAAATGTGGGGATTTGTGTCGGCTAGGGCCAGAACTTCTCTGGACAGGAGGATGAGAGGTAACTAGTCTCCCCACACTTCCAGCATGTTGGGTTATGGCCGGTAATAATGACCGAAATTTTTTGGTCCTCTACATCCAGATAGTTGATGACGGAGACGAAGGTTTTACGATCTAACATGAAGTCAGGTCGTCGGAGGTAGCACTAAGTAACTGTCCAAATTGAACCAGATAGGCAGCCAAGTGCTTCCCTAAGAACTGAAGAGGTACCTCGAACACTGAAACAGTAGTCCTTTACATGCCCTAAGATTCGGTTCTTAATATGAGTTCTTCCGTTGTCAGATCCCGGCTCAACGCTTCCAGACAGTCGAAATGCGAGAGAGACAGTATGTCCCAAATGAAGTATCCTTTATCCCTTATGACTCTTTGGGGCTTGATTCCCCAGGAACGCCAACGTATTTATAACAGTGTCTTTTGTGGAGCAACAAATTTTGTGCGAACGCTTGTCAACCACAAAGTCTGATACAATTCATTTTTCAACCTTCTATAATTCTTTTTTTTACGAAAACAGTGAGTGTTTCTTTAAGGAAAATTAAAGAAAAGAAATTAACAAACATAATAATTTCTAAACAGATTACATAAGATTAAAAAGAAATTAAACAAAACAAATGAGAATTAAAAATAAAAAAAAAGACCGACGCAAGCTAGTTTACCGAAAAGGTTCAACATGAAAACTTAAAAGTTAGCTTAGAATATGCCCAAATTAAACAAAGTCCTTCTACAAAGAGAAAAAAAAAATTAACAGTGTACAGGGTGTTCCAAAGTCACGCAACAATTGGCAGAAAACATTAATTTGTGAAAAAGCAATTAGGGAAGATTTGCAACACATCAGCTTCCATAATTCGACCAATAAAATTTCTTAATAATATATTGTCACATACAGGATTTCGTTTGGTAAATAAATATATAATTTACAAGATTATGAATGGGATTGCGACTTTTGGAATACCCTGTACAATGGCCAGCTATGTTAGGACACAGAATGCCTCCGTAATGACCTTCCGACTGTGAGGTGATGGCGTGAGAGACTTATTAATCTCCGAGCCAACTCGATCGAATGGATTACGCACACTAGATCACAAATATCAATCAATAAATAATTTTTATAAAAGTTAATATGAGGTTAAGAAGGTTAAGACAAAATATGCTCATACGACATATGACAAAACAAGAACTCACAATTGATCTACTGTTCTGGATCATGGAACAAGATGTGCTGATCACCCAGCAACCATCTACAGGGTGGTTACAAAAGTCACGCAACTTAATTTCTTAATAACATATTGTCACATACAGAAACATGATTACATTTTGTAAATAAATATAAAAAAATATATAAAATAAAATATAAAATTTACAAGGTTATCAACGATAATGTGACTTTTGGAGCACCCTGTATAAACAATAACAAAAAAGTAAACTAAAAAGAGAAAATTTACTCAAACGATACAGCAAAGTAAAAAGTTTGGGTTTTTTCTTCTAAATTAGAAAAGCTAAATAAAAGAAATTGTAACAAAATACTACAAAGGGAAAATTAAAAAGGATACGAGTTTAAAAATAAAAAAAATGGCCGCTGTAACATAAACAAACAGATTAAACAATAAATAAATGGAAAGGAAAATTATAAATAAGAATTTGGCGAACAAAGTTAACGCATAACGATTTGCGTAGCTAACAATGCAAAAAAGATTAATTAAATTAAAAGGAAAGTTATACTAAAAAACAAAAGCGTGTTTGGCGGCCGAATAAAGGTTTTCGGACAAAACAAAATGAACGAAATAACACGTAAAAGATTAAACCAAAAATTGAAGCAAAAATTAATTGCAAACGAATGCTGGTCAGGGTTAGAAAAAAACGTCTAGAAAAACATAAAGTGACGAAAAAGATAGACAAATTAATAAGAAAAAGATTAAAGAAATGATTAAGCAAAAATGCAAGAGATTATACTACAAAAATGAAGAAGTTTAGCTTACAGTGGGTGTTTAAGAAGTAAAGAAAAAATTAAAATGATTACAATGAAAAAACAAGATAAATCAATAGTCTAATGAAATTAAAAAAATAGCCTAAAAACAAACTCGACTTAAAATCGAGTGAGAGTAAAAAGAAAGGAAATAAAACTGAAAATGAAAAAAAAAAAAAAAAAAACTATCACAAAATAATAAAAATCAAAAACGTCAGGAAAATTAAACACAAACTTAACAGTTGTTTGTGGGCAAAAAAAAAGAAAAGAAAAAAAAAGAAACGTGGATTCTTGGTGTTACGTCAAAATACGTTGGCGTGTGGCGAGATTTCAACTCGTCTGTGAAATGAACGATCCTAATACAAATGTACCATAGAGGAAAGCTCATCAGAACAATTGTCAGAAAAAATATTTATAGGAAATGCAGAGGGAAGTAAAGTTTAGGCGGTGGGAAAGAATATTGAAGCCGAAATGCTAGGTCAGGAACTATAACATTGCAAATTCAATATAAATTAACCTAGTTTCTATCCGGATTTCTGGGATGACTATTTTCCTCATTTTTGTTGTTGTTATCATAACGTTTCGGACTTTGCGCACTCAGACCTTCATCAGGTCGATCCGGGTAACCTACAGGGAATTTCGAACTGAACCTTTCCTTTGTGACGTCGTCCCCTGGTCGCAGCGCCAACCGTGTCGTTCTATCCCAGTCTACCACGGCACCAACTGTGACGTCCTACTTTGATTCCCAGTCTGCCTACCCACGTTTTGAATTGATCTAGGCAGAGGAAATCAATCAGTCATCGGGGCCGTACTGCAAACCGAGTCCAACGGGGGTGATACCACAAAAATACGCATAAAAGGCAATAAAATGAAAACTCAAAAGTTCAAAGTATCAAAGAAAAAGGTAACAAACTTTATGTCTAGTTGTTCGATACATAGGACTGCATCTATCTCCCGACCCGTTCTATGGATTGTGACACGTCGTTTTCCGCTAGGCAAGTTTTAACACTTCAAGTCGTCTGCTCTCTAAGAAGTTGGTGTTTCGGTGGGTCTTTGGACGAAAGTCAAAAGAAAAACTTATTTCGGTGATCTGGATCTAAGTCGCTCTTCAAAATAATTGTTCTTGGTTTGAAGATGTGGGTCCGGAAAGTGCGCGAATACTGGTCAGCTATCTGCGAGGCTTGCCTCAACCGGAGACTGACCCTGGGAAATGCTGGGACTCGACTCATTTCTGCTCGTTGTGGCTTCGTTTATATGGGCGCCGACCAAAACCGGGGTGAGTTTGTCGGCGCCGGGGGGTTCCTCGATAATTCTAAATACATATCCACCTCTCTGGTTAGGAATTTCCACCTTTTTCCATTTTTGGGAACCTTTCCTCACTCCCACCTTCTCATCATACTTCAGAGGGGCGTGAACTGCCCTCCCCACATCTTCGTGGCAACCTCTCTTACTCATCCTCTACATGCAACGTAATGTTCTCTTTCAAGTTCTTCTGTTCTACATGCAATGTAATGTTCTTTTTCATCTTCTTCTGTTCTACATGCAATGTAATGTTTTTCTTCTTCTGTTTTACATGCAAGTGTAATGTTCTTTTCATCTTCTTCTGTTCTACAGACAATGTAATGTTCTTTTTCTTCTTCCGTTTTACATGCAAGTGTAATGTTCTTTTTCAAGTTCTTCTATTCTATATGTAATGTCATGTGTGCGTGTGCCTGTGGGTGCAGATGTGGTTACTATGGCTTGTTCTTCTTGGTCAATGTTTTCCTCTCCGCTGTGGGAGGTTTTTCCGCCGCACGTGGCGGTCTCACGCCAGCCTCCTCCGCTGGTCTTCCTGCAATTTCTTCGCCGATTCTGTATGAGTAAGGAACACTGCTCGGCATCTCCCCCTCGAGTTGCCGCATGCGCATTGGATTGTCGTTCGTTAATCTCCTCTTACTCTTAATATTCCATACTACTATACCCCCGATGACTATAACTATGAATGTACCCATCACTATTGACCAACTTATCGCGATCTGCTCATCGCCTACCCAAGCCATACCTTCATTTCCCAACGCACTTAACTTGTCCCTCAATTGATCCATATCGATCGGCTTCATTAGTTCTGGCATTTTATTCAAGGTAACATTGGAGAATCCCTTCACTATTGGCTCCCATAAATCTGTACAATTGACTAAGCCTCTGCCAATAATTTCTATGATTGAATCTTTCTCTTAATTCCCTCTCTCTTCCCTTCAAACAATTCTAGTATGCACATCTTGTGGTTACCAGTTATATAGATAGGGCTTAACGAGGTACAAGTCCCTAGAGCATCATCTCTACACTTTCTAGCTTCTTCAGCTGTTAGCAACATGAATTTCGTTCTCCCTGAATTTAAAGCTATGTATTCTGTTTCCACCTTGTACCTTGCTATCATTCCCAAACCTTGATCTCTTCTGGGGTAGGGAATGGGTAAATTTATAACCTGGTATATCTCGAATATACTCTCTCTATCTAACAACGGAACAGATATCACAACCAATAGTCGTCTATTTTCCAACAAGGTCACACATCCCAGTGCATTATAATATTTCCACAATTCTTTTGTGGAGGTCCACTGGCAGTCTTAAATGGTGGGGTAACTCGGTCTGTATTCCGAGTAGCACTTCCTTTAGGTGACTCGGGTTTACTATGCTTGGGGAGAGGTGTCCCAATGATAACATGTCTAATTGTGCTCTCACATGTTCCAGCAAGGTCGTCAACGACTGACTAGTTTGTCGTACCTTATTCGTAATTGTCATTAGTTGGAAATATCTTTGCATGAATCCACTCATTTCCTGTAATTCTATCATTACAGTTTCTGTATCATTAATTACCTCTTGTCTCAACCCCGCCAGGTTATTTATTAACCAATTGATTCTGGCTCTATTCTTGGCCACTTCCAACCTTGTCACATTCAATATTGTCACACTCTCCCTTTCCACTTGAGCAAGCGTCCTCTGGTTTACTTCCACTTCTCCCAGTTTCCTTCTTATGAATTTAACGTCATCTTCAGTCACTGTTCCAAACAGGACATTTAACGCTTTTCCTACAATCGGAACTACTGATCTCTTTTCCCGCGTCTGCAGTAACTCTATTCCCTTCAGGTAATTTTGCATGTCCCTCCATTGAGCCTCTATCATAGTGGCTTCTGATTCCAGGGAGTGTAGTAAACTAAGATACCCTTTTTCCTTGGGATAATCTTGCCCTACCTTCAACCGGGCTGCATCCAGCTGCGTTAGCTCATTTCTTAACTTATTTAGTAGCGACTCGTATGGTTTCAAATCTATCACGAATGTGATCAACCATTTAGACCTGGTCATTATTACTTCACTCGTCTTTTTAAAAATGGTGTTTCGGCTGTGCTTCCCAGCTTCCGCCATCGTCACCATCAGTGTGGCTATCACCATCATCATCAGCCCTTTCATCTTGATCATTCCTGTAAGGTAACAAAATTCTCTTGTTGTTATTCTTCACAACCATTCAGTCTTGCTCAATTCATCACTCAATTATTTCATAATTTCTTACTACGTTCAGCTCTTCCCTCCTCCAACTAACTCCTAGCAGACAGAATGGCCCGGACAGGTGTGCGTGGCGCTCACTCCCAAAGGCCGTACTTCATGACACCACTGATGGCCAGTCAGCAATGCCAATAATCTTCTTCCGTCCTTCGTGAGATGCAGCCCGCGACTCCATCCCCTCCATCCACATCCACCACAGTCAGCCAGCAGGTTTTTTTGATGAGCCAGTGTCGTTACCTGTCGACACCGAATGTTTCTATTCTGCACAGCCTTCTTTGTTCTACTGAGATTTGGGGTTCTTCACCCTTCTTGATCTTATCTTCCGAGGTGGTCCCTGCTCAACCTCTAACCTTCCCTCTGTGTTTAATTCCCGTCCAGGAGGTGTTTTGTCCTCTTCTTCCTCCCCTGACTCTTCCTTCTTTTTAGAGTCCTCGCCCTGGACGTCTTTAATATCTCCTGACTCTATGTCTAGATCTCTCCTGTTCCTTAGCTTTTCCTTGAGCTGGGAAAGGGGTATTTGATCCTCTTCCTCCCACTCGCTGGGCCCTTCGTCCTGTTCAGGGTGCCTCTTTTTAGAGCCCTTGGCTGCTTGATTGGATCTCCTCGTCTTTCTCTTCCTTTCCTTTGGGCATGGGGGTGCGATGGCGACCTCGCAGGGTCTTCTCTGCAACGATTCAGTCGACGACTGAACACCGCTGATATCCGCCGAGGGTTCCAACCCCGTCACTCGGATCGCTTCGTCTATCTGGCCAAGTCGATCTATCTCCTCATTTTCTTCGGAATCTTCCTCCGTCTCCACTTCTTCCGGCTCAACCAGAGTTACCCTCCTTGTCCTTGTATTCTTAGGCCTCGGCTCGCTCATTTCCAGGTTAGTTATTTCAGCCTTCTTTAGATCATTGGCATGGGCCCTCCTTGCTCGTCCTGCCACTTGATCTCATATTACATATGATACTGGACCCGTCTGCTCTACTATCCGGAAGTACGGTTCCCATCTTTGGTCCAGCTTTCCTTCTCTCTGGTGGATTTTGTAGTAGACAGGGTCTCCAACCTTCAATTCTACTACCTTTCTTTCAGCATTCACTCTCTCATTTCTTTTCTTCTGGGCCCTCTTTATTCTTCTTCTGGCCTGAACAAATATTTTATGTTGTTGTTCTAGCAACAGCTGATGATGATCTTCTCCCATATACTTTCTTCGGGGCTTCAATAGGTTATCAACAGGCAGGACCACGTCTCTGCCAAACACAAAGTAAGGAGAAAATCTGGAGGTTTCGTTTATCGTAAACCTCACGGCCGCCAGAGCCTGTGTCAAATACAAGTCCCAGTTTCCAGTGTTCTCTCTGACCAGCTTGGCCAATACGTCTCCCAAGGTTCTATGAAACCTTTCCACTTTAGCATTTCCTTGGGGGTGATATGGAGATGTTTTTACATGTTCTATATTCAAACCTGTCAGCACTTCTCTCATTATGCTGTTTATATTCTCCGTGCCATTATCTGTTACCAACTGCACAGGGGCGCCATACCTAGGGAAGATTTCACTTATTATCAAACCGGCCACAGTTCTAGCCTTCTTGTCTGGTACTGCAAATGCCTCAGGCCAATTTGTTAGCCAATCGACAAAACTCACTATGTAGTTGTTTCCCTGCGCAGTTTCCCCATATGGTCCTGATACATCCATACTCACTTTCTCGAAGGGGAAGTTCGGCACGTCCGTCTCCTCCAATGGTGCCATTTCCTGCCTTCTGCTCTGCGACTGGCACACTACGCAGCTCCGAACATAGTTAGTGACCTCTCCGTACAATTTGGGCCAATAGTACTTTCTTCCTATTAGATCACATGTCCTATCAATTCCCATGTGACCCAACCTCTCGTGGCACTGTTCCAATACCTCTGGTTTTAAACTTTTGGGCACATACAACTTGGGTTTGACTTCCTCATCCCTGCCTGAGAGATAATACAGCCTTTCCTCTATTATGGCATACTTGGTGGTCTCTCCTGCCTTCACCTTTTCTCTCAGGGCTGCTATTTCACTGTCTGCCTGCTCCTTCTCAATTCCTTCTGTCCAGTAGGGATCGGTTATTATCTGTGTGTCCCCTTCTTCGTCCGATTCTAACATAGGGTGATCTTTTAGCTTATTAGAGTTAATTACTCCTATTCTATAGGCTTTATCATCTACTCCCTGCTCTACTTTTACAGATCTTTCTTCCAGTTGTTTCGGTATTCTTGAGAGTAAATCTGCGCACGTGTTTTCCTTCCCTGCCAAATACTCTATCTTACAGTGGTAGCCACTTAACTTAAGGGCCCACTGTTGAATCTTCTTATTATTTGTCCACTCTGCCTGCAATAGGTACTGCAGAGGTTTGTGGTCTGTTTTTATAGTAAAGACCGCACCATTCAAGTAGTAGTCCAGTTTTTGGAGAGCATACATGATAGCATATGCTTCTCTTTCTATTACTTGCCATCTCTGTTGTGTCTCTGAGAGCTTATGAGAGAGAAAGTATATCGGTACTTCCTCCGGTATGCCTGGCACTGGTCCTTCTTTATCGGGTCACGGCTGGGTAAGAACTGCTCCTACACACTGCTCACTGGCATCAGTGTATAGTACCATGGGCTTGCTGAGGTCTGGGTACGTCAGCAGTGGGACGGCTGTCAACTGTTCTTTTAACGTATCAAATGCTTGTTGACAATCCTCTGTCCACTTGAACCTAGCGTATTTCTTCGTCAGAGCTACTAGTGGTATGGCAATTCTCGAAAATGCCGGGACGAAGCGTCGGTAGTAACCTATAGCTCCTATAAAACCTCTTACCTGTCTCACTGTCTTAGGTTCTGGCATTTCCCTTATGACTTTCACCTTATCCATGTCGGGTTTAATACCGTCTCCGTTTATAACAAAGCCCAAATATCTAGTCTCCTCCTTCAGAAACTGACACTTCGACAATTTCAATTTTAAGCCGTGTTTTCTTAACCTTCCCAACACTTGTTTTAGATGGAAAAAGTGTTGTTCTACTGTCTCCGAAAATATTAAGATATCGTCCAAATATGCCATGGCAAAGCTCTCGTATCCTCCTAACACTATTGACATCAGCTGTTGGAAGATTCCCGGGGCATTAGCTAAACCGAATGGCATCACCCTGAACTGGAACAGTCCTAGGTGACACGCAAATGCGGCCTTCTCCTTGTCAGCCTCATCAAGGGCTACCTGCCAATACCCGGACCTCAAGTCCAATGTAGAGAAGTACTTTGCCTTCCCTAATAATGCCAATATGTCATCTATTAGTGGCAATGGCACCGCCAACGGCTTCGATATAGAATTCAGTTTCCTAAAATCTACACAAAAACGGTGCCCGCCATCTTTCTTACCTACTATTACGATTGGGAAGCTCCAAGGGGAGATCGATCTTTCGATCATCCAAGCTTCCAACATCTCTTCTACTGCCTCTTCTACAAGGGGTCTTTTATGAATAGGTGTCCGGTAGGGTTTTAATTTCACAGGTGGGTGATCTCCGGTGTCGATTTTCATTTTGACTGTGTGAGTCTGGCCCAATTCCTTGTCTGACTGGGCTACCACATCTCGATTATCCCTCAGCAGACCTCCCACCCTGGTTCTAAATTGATCCGGTGCTAATATATCTTCGTCCACTATTCCTTCTGTTTGCTCTACAAGTTTTCTTCGTTCCTCTTCGAATCTCACCCGATTCAGAATCCGTAGGGTTAGCGCTTTCCCTATCTCTTCCCCTCTCCTAACCTTTATAGTCTTTTGGGCCTGGTTCACCATCATAATGGGCACTAATTCAGCTGCCTCCACCACCGTCTCACAGAGAGTTACCTAATTCTCTTCTAGGCCCTTCCCCTCCACAGGGACCAACTGCAGGGGTCCTTTTCTTATTTTCTTCCCTGACATTAACCTACCCTTTCCCGACACCGCCGTTCTAGGGGGTAGCTTTACATCTTCCTCCACCACTATTATTATATCTTCTTCCGGTGGGCATTCCAATGGCGTTCTCTCGCCATTCACTATCAGCACAGTGGGGTTGAACTCTATCTGGGCCCTCTGGCTCCGGAGCCAATCTTCTCCCAAGATTGCCTCCGTACACAGGTCGGGGGTTACGTAAAAATTTTGGGTGCTTCTTAATTTCCCAATCCTCACAGGGAGCCTCACCATCACCCGCCTGTATGCTTCCTCTCTCAGCAATGACACAGATGCTCCTGTGTCTACCAGAGCTTTCATCGCCTTACCCCCTATCTCTGCTCTACAGGATAGCTCCTTCTCTTGCGTCAGCGAAGAGAACACTTGGGCTTTCCTCTTCCTGGGCTCCCACCCTTGGGTCATCCAAGCCATAGGCGCCGGCAGCAATAAATCACCTTCATTATACTTACGGGGGGAAGTTCTGCGCTTTTCGCACCTGGGCGGGCCCGGCTGGACCTCTCCCAGTCTCCCGCGGCTGTTCCCAAGGATACAGCTTCTCTTCAAGTGCCCTGGTCTCCTACAAAACCAGCACCTTCTTGCCGGACAGTTCGCCGCAAAGTGGCCCACCTGACCACATGTCCAACATTTTGCTCTTTTTCTCTTCAACTGGGCTAACCTCTCGTTTACTCCCGGGGGGACCTGTCCTCTACCCAAGCGGCTCGCCCGACCACTGGTCCAAGCTTTTATTCCCCTTCTTTTTAACTGGGCCACCCTCCCTCTTAATTCCGGGGTGGCCCGCTGGCTTTTCCCTGGTCTTGTCTCTTGGGCTCGGCCTTTGTTAATATCGGTGGGGCGCCTTTTCTCAGCCCGCACCACTTGGCCAGGTGTCCTTTCTTTCCACACCTGGTGCACCTGTCCTGTTCGAAGTCTGGGGGCAAACCCCACTTCGTCGGACATTCCGCCGCTCTGTGGTCCTCATGGCCACAGGTCCAGCAGACCAGCCCGTATCTACCCGGCGTGGGCTTATAGAATCCATGCCTGGTTGTTCATGCCTTTCTTTTGGGGTCTTCTTCCCACACCTCAGGGTGATCTACTTCTAGCTTGACCCTCCGATTCCATGCGGGGGTCTTCCGCCTTTCCCTTTTTTTCCGACCTCTCGACTTAGTATCTGGTTCCTTCCACACCTTTTTACCTTTTTCCATACGCCCTGGCTCTCCTTGGCCAGCTCTATTGCCGCCGATAGTCTCACCGGCCCCTCTTTCAGCACGTCGTGACGAACACGCTCGTCACTTAGGGCCTCCACATACAGGTCTGCTAACTGGGCCTGCATGAACCCATTGTCTCTAACCACTTCTGGGAAGGCCAATGATGACAGCTTCCCCGCTCGGGCCCCCAATTCTCCAGGGGTTTCATCCCGCAGCTGTGTCAGCTTTAAGAGGGCCCTCATGGCCTCTATAGCCGTGCCCTCGTCGGTGAATTCTTTGGTCAATAGTCCCTTTAATCTTTCCCAAGACAAGTGGGGTTGACTCTCCAAGAGCTCCTTCATAAACTCAGAGGCTTTCCCCTTTGTGGCATCATATGCCAGATACAGGGTCTCCTGATCTGCGAGTTCATATATAATTCGGCTCTTCTCCAGGATTGCCAGCCAGTTTTTGAAATCTTTCCCACTGCCGTCAAATGCTGGGACCCTCGGTCTACCCAACAACTTTCTCAGGTCAGCTGACAACCCTTGTCTAACCCCCTCTTCATCCCCCACTGCTCTATCTGAATCATAGTCCGACATATTTAAAGAGAAAGACAATCTACGCAGCAACAATCGAGGTTGGGAAATCAAGCAAAGTGTCCTACCTTACAGACGATTCTGTTGTCGTTCCTCTCGGTCCCGCGTCGCTTTCAGTCCTATTCGAAATTTCTCAGCAACAGCGGTCGATCCAGGTCACTGTACTAATTGTGGCAGTGGCTGTTCCAGGGTCCTATCCTGTGGTCACGGCACCAGTTGTGACGTCGTCCCCTGGTCGCAGCGCCAACCGTGTCGTTTTATCCCAGTCTACCACGGCACCAACTGTGGCGTCCTACTTTGATTCCCAGTCTGCATACCCACGTTGTGAATTGATCTAGGCAGAGGAAATCAATCAGTCATCGGGGCCGTACTGCAAACCGAGTCCAACGGGGGTGATACCACAAAAATACGCATAAAAGGCAATAAAATGAAAACTCAAAAGTTCAAAGTATCAAAGAAAAAGGTAACAAACTTTATGTCTAGTTGTTCGATACATAGGACTGCATCTATCTCCCGACCCGTTCTATGGATTGTGACACGTCGTTTTCCGCTAGGCAAGTTTTAACACTTCAAGTCGTCTGCTCTCTAAGAAGTTGGTGTTTCGGTGGGTCTTTGGACGAAAGTCAAAAGAAAGACTTATTTCAGTGGTCTGGATCTAAGTCGCTCTTCAAAATAATTGTTCTTGGTTTGAAGAGATGGGTCCGGAAAATGCGCGTGAATCCTGGTCAGCTATCTGCGAGGCTTGCCTCAACCGGAGACTGACCCTGGGAAATGCTGGGACTCGACTCATTTCTGCTCGTTGTGGCTTCGTTTATATGGGCGCCGACCAAAACCGGGGTGAGTTTGTCGGCGCCGGGGGGTTCCTCGATAATTCTAAATACATATCCACCTCTCTGGTTAGGAATTTCCACCTTTTTCCATTTATGGGAACCTTTCCTCACTCCCACCTTCTCATCATACTTCAGAGGGACGTGAACTGCCCTCCCCACATCTTCGTGGCAACCTCTCTTACTCATCCTCCAGATGGGCGGCAACAGCCTCCCTCGTGCATCACGTGTTTACCACTCGACCAATGATGTCTTAGTCGGGCGTGGACGAATCTGCGGCTTTGTTTCAGGAAGAGAAAAAAATATCTTGCTTAAAAAAAATTATATCTTCCCTTTTCTTCCCCTTAATGGTTTATCATTTCTCCAGCCGCGAACGGGACAATATGACAATGGCGGTCATAACTCTTGTTCTACACGTGGTTTACGTCAGGTATTTTATCGCTAATTATCAGAATGTGTGGTCTTCTCGACACGGTCTCAAAAAAAAAAAAAACATCTCCAAAGCCCCAGTCGGTCTGTCGCCTCGAAGAAAGAAAAAAAAACACATTCATTTTCTTTCGGCACAATTCCTGATAACAAAATTTTATTATCGCAGGCCAAGGATGCTCGTGGGTGGTTTTTAATTTTTCATATCTGTGCAAGTCCTTTTAGTTGTCTGTTTTTCGTCACTTAACGAAATAACATTTTCATTTGAATTTTCCTTTCTCTCTCTTTGGCCAGCCGGCCTGTAGCTGATAATAAGATGTCTTCCGTAGCAATAGTTTGTTTTCATATCCTTAGAAAACACAGCCGATGCCAAAACATATCTGATTCTTTCCTTCTTTCCCTTTCTTTTTACTCAGAATTTCCCTGTCATTGTAATGACACTCTTTTGCCATTTGTTACTTATCAAAATATCCTTTTATCCATTGTCTCTTAGCTGTGTGTGTGTTCTTGCTTATCACTCACGATTCGGTTCTTAGCCTCTCTTTTTCTTCTTTTCTTTCTTTTCCCTTTCTGCCTCGTTAAATGGTGCCACAGCTTACAGCAATTCCTACAGGTATATAGAATAACGCCAAATAATGCTACACCATCAACATTATCACCAGCAGAAGTCATGTTTGCTAGGAAAATTAGATCACTGTTCGATAAATTACTACCAAGTAAAACAAGTAACACAGTCCTACGCACCAAAAAGAAAATTCCTCCCAGGAGAAAAAGTTTTTTTTTAAGGCATATAAAAATAATACCTGTTACTGGGAGCAAGGCATAATTGAGAAAAGAATTGGTAATATGATGTACATAGTACAAGGAAAAAAATTTTCACACAGAAGACACGTAAATCAAATAAGGAAGAGACCGTTACACGATGCTAACGGTCCACCTCAAGAAGAGGTATTGGATACGATTTTCGACACATTCGATATAAAAAGACCACAAATAATGTCAGAACCAAGAAAATCGCCAAGAAAAAGAAAAGTCACTGAACTTTTGGAAATAGATCCAAAGAAAAAAGATATTAAAAAAAACCCTGCTGCGCAAAAGCTTCGGAAGGAGGTGTTATGGGATCTATGGGATCCCATAATAATAATAATGGACTATTCCATACTTAATAAATATTGCGCCTCAGGAGTAGGCAAAAAGTCAGTAGTTCAAGTCTTGACCGGCTGTTCGGTTGAACTCTCTGCCTTCGGGCGGATTCTCTTTCGGGGAGGTAAACCGACCCTGTACCCGTTTATACGGGTTCAATGGCCATATTTTTGGCCGAGCCCACGGGCTCGGAGATCCCAAGTTAAAAAGGCCTTGTGCCGCATGACGCCCTCGTGGGGGGGGTGACTGAATATCGTCAGTAGTTAAAGTCGAGTCAAGAGTCGAGTCAGAGGCAGTTCGAAACAGAGTCGCGTTCAGACAATTACCGCAAGACATTGGACTAGTGATACTGGCCGAGACTACATTGTTCTCTCTACTAAACCTGATTGTTCGTACTAACACTTTCTACTTCTCTGTATATATTCCTGTTTGTAATATATCTGTGTTATTCCATACCCGTGTTCGAGTTCTTTTTTATTGGTTCTACCTTTGGGGTATCACCGTGGTACAAGGAACCGGACCATAACAAAATGACAATAGGAAAACTGTAGTTATTGCTGACGGGTTTCGTCCAATGTGGACAAAGTCCGTATTGGACGAAATGCGTCAGCAATAACTACAGTTTTCCTGTTGTCATTTATATTTATAAATATTGTTTTTTCTACAGGTTAACTCTGATAAATTTTCATATATATATATATATATATATATATATATATATATATATATATATATATATATATAAAGTGAATATTGAAATCAACACTTAGAGGCGACAGGCTGTTTCATGTTAGATGCAATCGTCAGGCCACGATTGCATCTAGCATAAAAAGCCTGTCGCCTTGTGTTGACTTCAATGTTCACTTTTATATTTACACACACTATCTCTGATATTGAGCACTTTATCCCTTAAATATAGCACACCTTAAGAGTATATTTCTTCATATATATATATATATATATATATATATATATATATATATATATATTTATGTATGTATGCATGCATATTATGAAATGGACAAAGTCCGTCAATTATTTAAGATATTTTTATGTTTATACGTTCTTTTTATAGATACAAATATTTAAGTAAATGCTCTGTTTATAATAAACAGTATTAAACAACATTTACCGGCCTGAATGTTCGAGAAATTTTCATAGAATATATGCGCCCCCAGACAGAAATCGAACTTGTATCTTATACGGAACCGTCATATAGCCTGACGTGCCTTAACCAATTGTGCCACAGAGGAGCGTTCGGTTAGCCACGTCGATTTTACTGTTTTTAAACACAATTCTCCATGATTTTCTCTCATTCATTTATATCTGCTCAATGCGTATCCAAATGTAAACAAATGACGTCATACATTATGAAATGGACAAAGTCCGACAATTATTTAAGACATTTTTTATAAAAAAGATCGTATAAACATAATATATATATATATACATACATATATATATATATATATATATATATATATATATATATATATATATATATATAGGATGCGATGAATAAATTGTTGTCTAAATGTCGCTGAAATGAAAATAACACTGATATCGTATTTTAACAGATATATTTACCAAAATTACACGAAAATATCTTGAAATATTAAAGAGTAAATTTATTCGATAATATCATGACCTCTATACGACTTCAGAATCTCCTGGAACTCTTCTGGACAGTCTCCTTGTTTAAGTTGGTGAATTCTGTCATAATCCTTACCTTCAGGTTAACTTTGGGGTTACAAGGAATTTTGTTGGTCTCTTGCTTAACTGCACCCCGCACATAATAATCAAGGGATTTGTATTCCGGGGTGTTAGGTTGCCAGATGTAAGGGGGGTGATGTGGTCACAGAAATTGATTGACTATCATGACTACGTTCTGCTTGGTGCGTGGCCGTAGTGCAGAGTCTTGTTGTCAGACATAGGGTCTTCCAGCATCCACTCCTTGATCCAGGGCAGCACTAATTTCTTAAGGTTCTTGATGCAGGCCGCCGTGATTAGACTGAGGCCCTCATCAACAAATTCGGGATTTCCTTTTCTTCTTAGGACAATCAGGCTGAGTTTTCAGAGCTGCTGTACCTTTTTAATCACCATTAGATTCATCCAATTTTTTCTGATTCCTCTGCACTTTCCTCAGATTGGCACCTAAACACTATGAAATGTTCGTATTGGAGCTTTTGGCGCGAATGCCAAGCAGTGCAGCATGTGGTTTCCAAAATTAAAAATATAAACGGCGACAATTTACCCATCGCACACTACATATGAGATAGGGAGATAGATATGGACAAACTAAGATAGATTATGAAAATAAAAACAAGGCAGACAATCTATTTGTCAAGAAAGGTGACAATGGGACAATATCTACGTATGATTAACTTTTTTATTTGTTTTCTTCCTGGAGGACAAATATATATATATATATATATATATATATATATATATATACAGAGAGAGAGAGAGAGAGAGAGAGAGAGAGAGAGAGAGAAAGAGAGAGAGAGAAAGAGAGAGAGAGAAGGTGAGTGTGAAAGTGAAAGACACTGGGTGAGAGAGAAAGAGAGAGAGAATGAGGAAGAGAGAGGGAGAAAAAGTGAGAGAGAAGGAGAGAGGGAGAGTGAGGAAGGAAGAAAGAGAAAAAGAGAGGGAGAGAGGTAGAGTGAGAAAGAGAGAAGGAGAGGAATAAGAGAGAGAATGTGAGAGAGAGGAAATGAGAGAGAGAGTAAGAGTAAGTGAGAGTGAGAAAGAGACAGAAAGAAAGAAAGAGAGAGAGAAAGAGAGGTGGATTGAGGGGAGAAGAAAGAGAGAGAAAGTGAAAGAGAGAGAAAGTGAAAGAGAGAAACAGTGAGCGAAAGTGAGAAAGAGACTGAATGAAAGAGAGAAAGAGAGAGATAAAATGAAAGTAAGCGAAAGAGAGAGAGAGAAAGAGAGAAGAAGAGAGAGAAAGAAAGAAAGAGAGAGAGAGAGAAAGAGAGATAGAGAAAGATAGTTCGTTCGTAATTGTTTTACTGATAGATCTTTAACTGTATTATGGCTTCGCAACAGTTTGTGTCAAACATTTGATAACTTGTTACTGTTTAAATGGTTATGATGAATGAGGTGTGAAATAAGTGAAGGGGGTATTGGTATTGAGTAAAGATCATGAGAATAAGGAGGATAGATAACTACTGATTAGTCACTTAAAGCGCTTAGTGTGTCTATATCATTCGACAACTATTCTCTAGTATGATTCGAACACAGATCAGCAGTAAGGTTTGAGCAACACACTAACGTCGTTATCCCTACTGAACGCCAGTAAAAGGGAACAGAAAGGCAAAACTGATTAATCAATCTATCGATCAGTTCAGATCTGAAAATATTAAGATGTGAGAGGAAATAGAGAAGAAAATCGGATAAAAAATGGATGGCAACGAATGAGAAAAAGGAAAAAAAAACAAAAAACAACAGCAAAAACAAGACAAAAAAGAAAGAGAGATAGATCAGCTCCTCCTCTTTAAGATGTTCCCTATTCCATGCGAAAAAATAAAAACAACACGCATGCGCGCGGACTTCATTCTTCTTGAGGAGGAAAGCAAAAGCTTTGATAGAGTGCCGACAACAATTCCAACCTTATCACCGAGCCTCGTTATGGTGCAACCGTTCGAACAAGGTTCTCTTCGTTGGGACATAAACCCGACTTGAGTGTATATTATTCACACATAACATTGTTTACAACAGCCAACATTTACACACACACACACACACACATATAAATACACACACATATATATATATATATATATATATATATATATATTTAATATAAAATGTTCAAGCACTAATATTCCATGCTTATAATTTATTACATAGGAATCGTAATCCAATTCATCAGACCTACAAATTCAAAAAGCTTTTTGAATTTGTAGGTCTGATGAATTGGATCGTGATTACGATTCCAATGTAATAAATTATAAGCATGGAATATTAGTGCTTGAGCATTTTATATTATATCCTTACTCTGTCCTGTACTTGGATTCTATCCTCTTGGGAATTTATTTATCCTTCGGTATATAATCCAAGTGGATCCTAGTAATATTAAATATTAAAACTGATCCACAAAAAGAGCTCAATGTAAGAGCATCGAAATTACGCAATAAAATCCAAAATTACCACATATGGAGGCAGGTATATGGATCTATTTCAACTAACGAGATGTGCGTTAGTCTACAGACTGTCCCTGTCGGAATTAGACATTTAAAATTGGTTGAAATAGATCTATACTACCCATGTGAGGTAATTTGGGATTTTGTTGTGTAATATATATATATATATATATATATATATATATATATATATATATATATATATATAAAGTCCCCTGTTTAATAAGCACTAAATATTTTCTTTTGTTGGCTTCTAAAAAAATAAGAAGAAAGGAATCAACAATAAAAACAAAAACAAAAACAATGCTTTCAGTTCTGTCCTCTCAATGTTCATCCATCTCCCCACACTAAAGAGAATTACATTTCTTTTACTTTCTTTTTTCATGACTGAACTGTCTCTTCTCTGATTTCCATGAAATCTCTCAATATTCTAAGCCATATTTCAGGGTGTCTCACCTTATCTATGTAATAACCCCATTGTTTTGGTTGAATATATATATATATATATATATATATATATATATATATATATATATATATATATATATTCTGAGATGAGGTATTATGTACAGTATTTACATTATGCGGACCATTGTTCTCATCTTTGTCACCATATTTGTCACAATGTTTCGGCCGTTGTACGCTCCGGCCTTCTTCAGGTGGTTGGAATTTCGAACTGAACCCTTTATTTCGATCTCTGGGGTAGACTGTTCTAGTTCCACGTGCCATATTTGATGGATGTCAGTTATCAGTTATCTCCTGCTAATTTTCCCTCTGAAAGTTCTCCACTGCCTTAACCGGGTATTGAACTCACACTCTTTGGGTTTGTCACTGGATCTAACCAACGCCTTTATCCACTGTACCTCAAGGATCGAAATAAAGGGTTCAGTTCGAAATCCAACCACCTGAAGAATGCCGGAGCGTACAACGGCCGAAACGTTGTGAAAAATATGGCGACAAAGATGAGGACAATGGTCCGCATAATGTAAATACTATATATATATATATATCTTCTTATTAACACTCTTTCTATTCATAAAAGTGGATTCCCTGTGCCTTTTCTATAAATCATTTCATGACAATTGATCTAATAATGTTTCATATTTGGTAATTCGACCTCATGAATGAAATCGTAGTATTAGATTGGCAGTTAGGTCCCACCGTTTTACTATTGAAATAACTAGATCTGACCGCAAGTTCTGTTCTAATACTTTCTTCTCTCGCACTTCGCGCCAGAGCATCTCTCTTCCGACTTCTTGCTTTCCTGTCAACTACGATCTTTGGAAATTTATATGCAACATCAATTGCCACATTCTGTTTTCCGAATTTTGTTCTTTTATTTGTTTTTTCTCTTCATTAAAATAATTATATATATAAATGTTGGACTCTCCCGTCGTTTTTGACGTATTAGGTTCAAGTATCTCAGTTCCTAGGAACCAACAGCCTAGACACCAGCACATATGATTTGATTATAGTGGTGAAGGCTTTGTGCATAACCATCCACACTTTATGAAGAGCCGAATACAGAGGCCTGGTGCAGTGTGTGCTACATGTTCCCGAAACAACCCTCCACGGGTTTCGAATTCAGAGTTGTCCTTCTCCTAGACCAGTTGCCATCCAAGGCTATAGAACCCAGTCTGTCCTGCTATTTAACCATAGCTGGTGGGAGAAGGGGAAGATTCATAACTTTCCTAGGGATATTATCATGTAAGTGAATGTAACAGATTCAACAGGAATTTGAACTCGGCTCTCCAATCTGAGCCGCTATCCATTACTTCCTCTTCCCCCCCCCTCTCTCTCTCTCACACACACACAAACACACACACATTATATATATATATATATATATATATATATATATATATATATATATATATACAGCTCAATAGATATATGGTGTACTCTCTCATCACTGACGACAAGTAATAGACTCAGTAAAATAAAGAGATGTTCAACTTTTATGGGCACGTACGTCTCCCAAGCCCTGCAGGTGTTTTGCAAACTTCTAGAGAGATGTAACATGTGACTGAGCCATTTTGATGGAGTGGTTGAGGATCAATTGCCACATGTTTCTGCGAGTGGACAGCAAGGCCTGTTTTACTGTGTGCGATGAAGCCACAATGCCAAGTAAGGCTATCACTGAGAGGATCAGCATGCAGCCAACTTTCTTTGATATTTGATCCCGCAGTTGATCGCGATGTTCAAGTCGGTCTCGTTCAAACCTTTGTATATTTGAGAAGCTGGACAGGCACTATGGAATCTATCAGACTTACCATGAAAATAGGAGTAAATAGCTGCGTCAGTAAGTGATAATGTAAGGAAGCTAACTGATAAAAGTTAGGACCAAATTAGGGTGGACAATAGAAGCACGGGGTGGGGACAGCACCAGCATCTATATAGAACAATCTAGAAAAGTAGCCGTTCAAGACAACCTTCATTACACGCTTTGATAAAAAGATAGGAAAAATGATTGAATTAAATTAAAATTTCGACCAGAAACATCATAACTCTCATGTTGTGAAGAAGACCTACCATGCTCTAACCTGTCATATATTGACGATATTTCTAAAGCAACAGCACAGGCTTCAAATGCTAATCTAAAAATGGACAGACTCTATAAAAAATACCCTTAACACATCGGCGAAAGCCGCATTGTTTGATAGATATCCCTGCGAAGCAAGATGCATAGCCAATTCCGAATTGATTAGAGTTTTAGCCCTTTGCCAAAAAGAGGGAGAAGACTAATAGTTCGAAGGGTCAAATGGTTCGTTAAAGGTTTTTAGAACAGAAATTATAGGATTTTCAACAAAGCAGGAAAAAGCAAGGTATTTATTGTAAAGTTTAGAGAGGACAGGAGCCAGTTCAGGAGCAGCTTTCTTTAGTACCATTTTAGGAATTTGTGAGGATCAAATTTTGGGATGAAAGCAGAAACCATTGACAGAATTATGTGCATGTCACAGTAGAGACTCAGTTCAAAGCGGAAACTTATGCAAAGTTACATCAGACGACTCAAAAGTAGAAATGGAAGATCATTTACGAGCAAAACATTCTGCTTTGTCAGTAGAAAGTGCAAACACTTCAAAGTGGGTGAAAAGAAAAGAGATTGAGGATTTATTTACTAAACCGTTTTTACGGAGGCGATAATAGTCACGGGTGATAAAATACTAGGCGTGGTCACAAAGAGGCTACTGTTATGACCAGACTTATCACACTGGTATGGATAGAAAAAAGTGATTACTGTCGGTTCTAACGGCTGAACATGTAGGGTAGAATCAAAGGGAAGTTTTTTCCCCCATTTTTTATGTTTCCAATATTCTCATTCTTTGTGTCTGTGAAATTTTTCAACGGATTCTTGAATCTAGTTTCCACGAGAGAAAGTTTTCAACATCAACTCAGTTTTGCAGCGATTAAAAAAAGTTAATAAACATTTGGTACAACATCAGGCGAATATGGTGGGTGCGGGTAGAACAGATGAACCGAGTTCCAAAATCTTTTTCTGTATTATTCTTGTATGCAATCTTTTTTCCTTTTATCCACGGTGTACGCTGCCATTACTCTGCAAATACTAAGATGTGTTAGTGTATTCCGAATTTATTCTTAACTGCCACATATGATAGTAGATAGGATGGCATATTCGTCATTACATTTGGTTTCCAATTAAAGAATTAACCATGTTCAAAAATGGCAAGTAAAAAGGATCAACGTTTTATTCACTTGCATAATTATAATCCGAATTCTAAACATACATTCTGCTTATATATCCGATCGTTACGCGTTTTCTATCTGGGATCAGAGTGTAGTATCTTCTCGACCTTCGAGCCTTCTGAGATGGAAGCTTACGGTCATATCACGTTGAATCACAAAACGAACACAGACCCGTAACAGCAACAATGAAGAATCCGTCTAGAAAGACCAATCCAAAACCGTTACTCTAAATTATAAACAACAAAGATAAAGATTGCACCAAATTTATATTGCCTAATGTTAAAAAGTAGCTGGAATAAAGATTATTCTTGCTAAGTTTAAAAATACATTTTGCGCCATATCCAGCATTGGTCCTGAAATCTAAACAACTGGGCATTTTAATTATTACCTTGTGGTATACGGTATTTTTATGTTGATTTTGGTTGGTGCCATCTTTGCGCTTGATGATCGAAGAATTCTGATATAGAAAACCTTTACCCATGGTCATCAAATTTTGGGTTTTTCATCTCGATAACTTGATAGGAATGATCTCTCTCTCTTCAATCTGGTAAGCGTATCGAATCCACGTAACAGCTTTTGTAACAAAACATTTTCTTCTGTCCAATGTCCACAATTAAAACATTACAGTCTTTCCCAGCTCATATGTATTTTTATAGTTTTTATACAGAATGAAAATCCCGTTCTGACTGATCCTTCATTATTTAAACGAATGGTAAAAGCAGTGATTTAACAAGAATACTGATTTTCGTGGCATTCTCTTTGCACTTAGCGTCCTGGGTATGACGATAAACTACATCTGGCAGTAAGGCCTCTAATCAGGAGGTTTTGAGGAGCATGGAACCACCTCTTATTTGCTGGTGTTCCCAGGTCCCACCCTGTTTCTGGTTATGGGCAAATAGTTAACCTCCAAATTCTAGTCAAAACTTTATGAAAGCATAAATATGTTTAGAGTTAAAATACCAGCAATACATTTCAGTAAGGAAAATAAAATTATTACCAGCAATATAATTTTGTAAAAGAAATTACTAACATGCCTAGGAAAATTAAATTTCGGAACTGAATGACCCATAAAGAATTGATATGCCACTAATAAAATAATCTTTCCACTTAGAGGAATAGCACAACACATCGGTACATTTTTAAATGCTACGATCCCTAAAGATGCAGGGGATCATGGCTCTTTACAGCTTTCTTTTCTTTATTATCTGCGAATTGCCATCACTGCTTCTTGGAAACTTACTGAATTCGATTCCTGAAGTTGTTTCCAAAAATTTTAGTTGTCCAAGAGCAGTGATTTACAACCGGCGTGCCGCCACACACTGGTGTGCCGCGATACACTGGTGTGCCGCGGCATACTGGTGTGCTGCGGCATACTGGTGTGCCGCGGCATACTGGTGTGCCGCGACACGCTGGTGTGACGCACTGGTGTGACGTGAGAAGATCCCAGGTGTGCCGCGAAATTTTTTTAAGGTCATTAATGAAATTAATTTCGAAAGTACATCTCAAAATATAAGCCTCTTTAAATAGATTATTCGGGTATATCATTGTTATAATAAATAAACGATACATAATAGAGAAAGTAAAAGCTTTACAGCAATAAACAACATCAAAATCAAAGATCGATCCCGCTTAGAATAATTGGAACAAGATTTAAAGATCCAAAATTTCACCTTGCAAAAAAGATTTCGAAATAATATTCAAGTTCAGATATCTCATCAAATGTTAAACAGAAAAATAAATAAATATAAATTTTTAAAGATTTTTCATTATCTTTTTATTACAAAGCAGTCTCGAAACTGACCTTTGGGTGGACTTTAGACTAGCTCCTGTGGAGGGATTTTTGGTCATTTGGCTTTTTACCTTCAGCATTCTATGTATATAAAAGTTATATAAATTTAGAAATAATAATTTTTCTTATCTTTATTCTACACTTTTAATTCGGCATAATTTTTCTTCATATACGCAACCGATCTCCGTACTTTGTTTACATTTGTTTTGCGCGGAATTTTTTTTCGTTTAAAATCACCATTCTTTATTATTCCTTCATATAAACTCACTCTTAAAAGACATTAAGGAACCCGGATTATGTAATATTTCGAATACGTCACAGTAAGCGGGCTAGAAAAGTTAAAAAAAGAAGAAATAAAAATTAAAAAAAACATATGAGCAACGTACCGTGCCCCGCTTAAATTTTAATTGCGGTTTAATTATACGATATTAATTACAATTACGACAAAAAACGAAATTAAAGTTAAACATTTCATAAAGAATTGTTTTTTTTTTTTTTTAAACCCTTTCACTCTGTTTAATATTTAAATTTAACTTTAAATGAGTTATTTATTTAATTCTTAATTGCGTATAATTACAGGAGTTACAACCTCTTGCTTCAGGTTGTTTATGATTCACCGTAATAAAAAAAAAAAAAATACGGAAGGATGGACACTGCGCTTTATTTATATAGATTATAATAAATTTTGTTTGTGTTAATGAATGAATCATAAAAGGTATACCTTTTTTTTTACCACCATAATTTAAGTTTGCCGCGGAAGTTTAACTTTAGGTTCAAGAGAGATATTAGGTTGGTGCAAAAATAATGTCGGTTTTTAACGTTAAAAATACTTCAAAAACCGACATTATTTTAATAAAAACATTTCACTGGAACACTGTTTCACAAATGGTGTTTCTAAGAACATCAACATTCCGCAAAAGGTCTGTAGGGGTTCCGCGGGGGGGGGGGCGGAAGTGATCGTCTAATGCAATTTAAAAAACAAATTATATTAGTAATTTTACGATACACATACCGAATATTGTTGGAAAATCCTTGGTTATTGTGTCTTGTTTACTATAACTTTGTTTATAATTAAACTTATAATAATCATAGGGAATGTATTTAGCGATGTTTATATGGCGTCAGTGTGAAACCGCCTTCAATACTGGAACAAGCGATAAAAGCTACTGGATTTGAGAAACCTGTTTTCCTAAAGCTGTTTCAAAAGAAAGATTTTATCATTTTCAAGCGAAACGAGTACTGGCTGCTCAGTCAATGAATGGCAAATATTTCTTTGTAGGGAAGCTGTTATATTAGCATTAGCATTACCATTCAATGGTTAGTGGAAACGACCTGTCCATGGCGAATTCGTGTATTGACCCACTCGAGTACAGGACGCAGGGACGGTGTCCATATATTTATCACGTGAACTATGATAAAAATATATAAGGGATAGACATTAATAATGCTGGGATTGCCTGAGACATGAAAACTATTTCAAGGGTCCTACAAGGATAAAAATGGTTGAGAAACGCTGTCCTGGATATTTGTTTGTTTTTTTGTTTTGTTTTTTTTTTGTTTTCGTTTTTTTTCTTTTGCGAAATCACAGTAATGGTTGGAGAAGAAAGATCTTTTATGGAGTTAATCTTACAGAAGATGAGTTGTCATTTTAAATGTGTTTTTTAGATGGACCGACGATGCAATTTAAGTAAAGAAGAAATTTACTATACACGTACGGCATATTGTCGGAAATCCTTGGTTATGATGATAAAGTCTTCAACCTTTTATATTATTTAAACTTATAATAATCATAGGGAATGTATTTAGCGATTTTTATATGGCGTCAGTGTGAAACCGTCAAGGAAACCCTCATCAATACTGGAAGGAGAGATAAAAGCTACTGGATTTGAGAAACTTATTTTCCTAAAGTTGTTTTCAGAGAAAGATTTTATAATTTCCATGCGAAACGAGTACTGGCTGCTCAGTCAATGAATGGCAAATATTTCTTTGTAGGGAAGCTGTTATATTAGCATTAGCATTACAATTACCATTCGGCGGTTAGTGGGGAGGACTGTGCGTAGCGGATTCGTGTATTACTCGAGTACAGGGTGTCTATATATTATATTTACCACGTGAGCTACGATAAAATATAAAAAGATAGATATTAATAATGCTATATAATATTTTTTTATGCAACGTTTGCCTCCCTGAAACATGAAAACATATTGTTTCGTTCCCCAAAAGTAAAAAAGGTTAAGAAACGCTGTTCTAGACTATAGCTTGAAGAAGCTGTTGAACTGTAAAAAAAGAAACAACTGTTAAAAAAATTCCAAAATTCGCTTGAAAATGAAACAGAACTGGGGACTTTAATTTAATTCTATAATTGAATTTGAAGTTTTTAACGTCTGTTTTTGAAACATGGTAATTACTGTGTAGCGATAGAACCATATTTTTAAATTAGTAAATTTATAATATATATATATATATATATATATATATATATATATATAGTATTACACAACAAAATCCCAAATTACCTCATGTGGAGATCTATTTCAATTGACGAAAACTATGTCAGTGTTATTCAAACGCGGTGTAAGGACCCATTACATATGAAGTAATTTGGGATTTTGTTGTATAATATTATTTATATGTTCTGTTATAATAAATAAATTGAGCTCTTTTTATGGATCAGTTTTAATATTTTATATTACTAGGATTCATTTGGATTATATACCAACGGTTTATATATATATATATATATATATATATATATATATATATCTTCTTATTCGCTATTTATTTTCCTAGTCCTTTTTTCTCACTCCACACACGTACTCACACAGCTTAAGAGTTAACAAGTTCATGTCTTTGACTAATTCAGATAAAACCAAACTTTAAATTTGGTTCGTAGTAGTGTGGCATTCCAACAAAGATATTGACGTTCCAAACTATTTCGAAGAAAAGGTAAGTAAAGAAATGCCCCATCAATACTAGAAATAGCGATGATCCAAATGGAAATGAGAAGCCTTTTGTTCTGAAAAATGGTTGTAATAGAAAGATTTTACAAATGCGAACGACAGGGGCACTCACCATTTCGGTCAATGAATACAGAATATTTATTTGTAAGGAAACGGTAAATATTAACCTGAAAGATGATGATAACAAATACTACATATTGATCCAAGAGCGAGGGTTAGGGAATGATGAAAAGTGTAACTCGATTGGAAATTGCTGATCGATCAATGAATGCCGAATATTTCCATATAAGAAAACGGCTAATATTACAATTGCCATTAGAACAGATACTACACTGTAGCACAATTGAGAGATAAAATGTAGTCTACCCGAAGGCAGATACTACACTTTGATCCCAGCCTGATGGCTAATGATTGAAGAAAAGCGTAACTACTATAGGACTGGCTACTCTGACAATGAGGGAAGTGCTGCTACAAGGCTGGAGTCCCTGGGACCAGACATCCTTTATTTATTTGTTGTGTTCTATCCAAAGACAGAAGCACAATCAAGAGATAAATGTAGTCTGCCCGAAGGCAGATACTACACTTTGATCCCAGCCTGATGGCTAATGATTGAAGAAAAGCGTAACTTCAAAAACCATTGATAAGGAGATCAACCCTCACTAAGTGCTCTACTTACATAGCCTTGTGCCTTATGTAGCTAAAAGTTATACACTTAAAGATTTGGTAAATCAGAAGCTTAGATAATTTTTATTCTTCAAATCAACCGGTTTTGTTACATTAGGCGCAGTTTCCTTACACAATTGCCGGCCTCTTCAGTCGATTTCTACGGATGTTTTTGTCTTCGAGGAAACACTCATCAGGAGAAAAAAAAATGAAGGCGAGGAATCAATATATTCCGTATCTTTTGTGTCTCCCCTCCTCATTTCTGTGTCGCATTTCCTCTCCATGGTAACGGTGACAAGCGTTCTCTTGTTACTAGACAACGGATTCCTCGTGATTCGGTCGATCTTTTATGTCCCCGATTAGCAGATATCCCACTGTTCGTAAATATCACAGATCAATATGTAGACGCAGCGAAGAACCATTGCTGTCAGCGGCCAGAACGTGGGTTGGGGAGAAAGGAAGCCGGATTGTGAAGTGGCGGGGGGGCACACTAGAGAGGCTAATCGATAAAGAGAAAGTTCGCTAAGCCAGGGGCAAACACAATCATATTGAAAAGAAAAGGTTGCATTGTATCGTTAAACCAGGAAAATACTTAGAAATGTCATGCTATAGCTTGAATACAACAAACCAACAAACCAGTATCACACTTAAGTACATACGTGTACTTATATATATATATATATATATATATATATATATATATATATATATATATATATATATATATATATATATATATATATATATATATATATATATATATATATATATATACATCTCTGAAATTGAGCACTTTAACACATAAATATAGCATACATTAAAACTATATTTTATCATATATATATATATATATATATATATATATATATATATGCGGCTACATGTAAATATATAAGCTCTGACACGCAGACATATGAGTGTTGAGAAATGATTAGAAATCAGTAAAAAAAAAAAAGAAGGAACAGTTGAAATGTTTTAAATTCACAGAAATACATATACATACTCACAGATAACTTAACCTCC
>OZ010586.1:5125268-5145371 GCA_963932145.1 Acanthosepion lycidas
TGCTATCGGAATTTCTTTTGGCCTTCAAGGATGGATCTTTCACTGTTGAGGTATGTATCCGCTATGCATTCTATTTGGAGCCCACAGTATTATGAGGGTCAACCGTTAGGAAAAGAGATATCAGATACCTGTAGGAAATAGCAGAATCTTCGATAATATGTTGAACTCTTGTATATCAGTTATGTAATAAATATATTTGGTACACTTCTTCATTTTTATAATCCATCGTTACGGAACACTCTGTATGTACATTATTTACATTATTCAGACTATTGTCCTCATCTTAGTCGCCATAATTATTATAACGTTCCAGCCGTTGTACGCTCCGGCCTTCTTCACCAGCCACCTGAAGAAGGCTGGAACGTTATAATAAATATGGCGACAAAGATGAGGACAATAGTCCGAATAATGTAAATTATTGTACATAATACCTCATTTCAGAAATATAGACAGATACTCTGTATGTATATACACACATACATATATGTTACAGGAAGCAATGAGGAAATTGTCACCATTTTATTTTTTTATTTTCGCGCATGATTGTTTTTGATTTTGTTGACTACACAGTACTTTAAGGTCAATTGGGCACCACCTGCGAGTAAAAGAGCACAATGACGCAATTCCCTCTACCAGAAATTTGGTCGCGCTGGAAGCTCCAATACGAACATTTCAGAATATTTAGGCGTCAACCTGAGGACTGTGCAGAGTCTAATGGTGATTACGAAGATGTTGGGGTAGGTTATGCCTCCATTCATCTTCCCATATGGCCTCAGACTCAAAACGGAGGCCTACATCAAGTGATTTAAGGAGGAATTGCTTCCCTGGGTCAAGAGGGTGGCAGCTGGAAGATCCTATGTCTGGCAACTGGACTCTGCACCATGCCAGTCATGGCTGTCTGACAACTTCTGCGACTACATCACCCGTTACATCTGGCCACCTAACTCCTCAGACTGCACTCCCTTGATTATTATGTGTGGGATGCAGTTGAGCGAGAGACCACCAAAACACCTTATAACACCAAAGATGAACTGAATGCAAGGATTATGGCAGCATTCACCAACTAAAACAAGGAGACCACCCTGAAGAGATGCACGAGTTTCCGATGTCGTCTGGAGGCCGTGGTTGAAGCCAAATGCGAATTTATTGAATAAATTTGCTCTTTAGTATTTCAAGTTATTTTTGTGTCAGTGTTATTTTCATTTCTACGTAATTTAAACGACACTTTATCCACCGCAAACTGTATTTATATAAATAAACTATACGTATATCAATTTAGATATGAATCTATCTGTTTATGCTTACAGTGAGACGTAAAATTATCCGTACGCTATTAATTTCTTTAAAATAATATATTTAATATTTCAAATATGGTAATAGACAGTGTTATATATATATTTATATATATATATATATCTATGTGTGTACGTATGTATATATACATATATATTTTAGGATATCACACCGAAAACGTATCAAAATCGCTTCAAAATTGCAGTCGTATTTCGATGCGTATCAACTTGTATATATATATATATATATATATATATATATATATATATATATGGAAGAACTTATATATATATATATATATATATATATATATATATATATATATATATAAGTTCTTCCATATATATAAGTACCTTTGGCTTTACTATAGTTATCGGTTTTATTTTCTGATAATGTTGTGTATGGCTGTTCGTATTTACAAAAAATGCCGCGTTTATGTACACAAACACACACACACAATTCAAAATTCATAACATATGTAAAAAATATATCTTTACCAAGATTTTCTAAAGAAACATTATTATATAATTTCATTTATTTGTGAATATGCACGGAACATTTTCATTAAATTCAACAAATATTTGATTTTTGCAAAAAAAAAAAAAAAAAAAACGAACCCCCCCCAAAAAAAAACAAAACAAAACAAAAAAAAATAATAATAAAAAATACTTTGATCTTTCCTCTGCATAATAAAGATCTTGATTATAAAAATTTCTTTTTATAAAGTTTGAGGCATTTTCTCATCATGCATGATCATTTTTCAGCGAATCTGTGGAGGCACCTATAGAAATGTTAGAACCTGAACTTAAGCGTTGAATAAAAACTCCTAAACTATTTTAGAAACATTTTATTCAAAGCACTAGCATTATGAATTTGACAGGAACAAAAGTGACAAGTCATTCAATGCCAGTAATTTTATGGTCAATAATCAGAATAAACCATTTTCTATTGCGCGTAATTAATCATGTACACATTTGTTTCGGCATTTCATTGTATTTTTTGAAAGCTCATCACTACACCTCTCAATTTGAATTCTAACTTTAAATTTCATCAAAAATCTTCAACAGAATTTCAGGTTTAGGTTCCATTGCAGATGCTTATCTTTGAAAGTTCTCTTGGATAAATCCCGATTTTAAATTCTCATCACAAATGTTCTGTTTGATTCAGTTTGGGATTTACTGCAGGCTAAGGTCATAAGCACTCTCTCTTTCTCTTTCTCTCCCTCTCTCTCTTTCACACACACACATACGCATGTCTGTCTGTCAGTCTGCCTCTTTCTTTCACACTCTTTCTTTCTTTCTCTCTAATCTGATATGATCAACACTTTGAAGAAGGTGAGTTTATATATATATATATATAAATTTGTTTATTGCTTTTATAATATATATATATATATATATATATATATATATATATATAAATTTGTTTATTGATTTTATAATATATGTAGGAATGAAAACATTAAGCAATATATATATATATATATATATATATATATATATATATATATATATATATATATATATACATATGTGTGTGTGTGAGCGTGTGTTTGTGTGCGTGTGTGTGTATGTGTGATTAGTATATTCCTTTTACTATTTTTCTATCATTGAACACATTTTATTTTATATCTTTTTTTTACAACGATGTAATAATGCAATTATTTTGCACCTATATAACCTATATTTTGCACCTATATAACCTATATTTTGCACCTATATAACCTATATTTTGCACCTATATAACCTATATTTTGCACCTTAAATTAATATTGCAACTGTATTTATGTTTTTTTCTTTAATGTAACGTTTTTTGTATAAAATTAATCACCGGAGCACTTTTGAGGATATTTCGAAAAATGTGCTTACGAATTTGATTCTCAAAGTGCGATGAATAATAATAATAATAATAATCTCAAACTCTTTGCCAAAGACGACAATGAGTTGAAAGGCCTCCTCAATATTGTTAAATACTTTAGTGACGACATAGGTATGGACTTCGGATTAGATAAATGTGCAAAAGTAACATTCAAGAAAGGTAGAATTACAGAAACACCCTCAATAGATTTAGATTTTGTCATAAAGATTAGGGAATTGGAGCATGAAGAAGCTTATAAGTACCTAGGAATTAGCGAAGGAGATGGCATACAACACACCCAAATGAAAGAAAAAATAAGAAAAGAGTACTACAGGCGTGTACGTCTGATACTAAATACTGAACTAAACTCAAAAAATAGAATATCAGCTATAAACACATTGGCTGTCCCAGTGGTGCATTACAGCTTTAATGTCCTTAACTGGACCATAGCTGAAATTAAGCGAATGGACGCCAAAACGAGAAAGCTTCTCACTTGCTATCGCATGCATCATCCCAAAGCTGATGTTGATCGTCTGTATGTGCCCAGATCCGAAGGAGGCAGAGGATTAGTTCAACTAGAACTGTCCTACAAAACTACAACAATTGGCCTCCAAAAATACTTGGAAACTACTGATCAAGACTGGATGATGGTATGCGTCAAGGAACATGAAAGTAGTAAGCGTCTTTACTCCGTAATGAAAGAAGCCAACAAATTCAAACTGGAGCTTCAAATGGGCGTAGAGATGCAACTACAGCACAATACACCGGCTGAAACTGCAAAATACTTGAAAAAGACAGCAAAGACGAATGCAACCGACCAGATACAGAAGCGATGGCAAGATAAACCGCTTCATGGCCAATACTCTGCCCGTATCAACCAAGCTGATGTAGACAAAACCCGTACCCATCAGTGGCTACGCAGTGCAGGGTTGAAAGCGGAAACTGAAGGTTTTATCCTTGCTGCGCAGGACCAATGCTTGCTAACTAGGAATTATCAAGCACATATACTAAAATATTGTGTCAGCCCCAAATGCAGATTCTGTGATAAATATCCAGAAACGATTGATCATCTTGTATCAGGTTGCACGATGTTGGCACCCACTGAATATAAAACCCGACATGACAGAGTGGGCCAATATCTGCACTGGAAAATCTGCAACTTCTACGGGAAGGAAACTGAAAGAAACTGGTACCAACACCACCCAGACCCAGTTACGGAGATAGGACCTGTTACAATTCTATGGGACTACACAATCCACACTGACAGAACAATCAAGGCCAACCGACCAGATATTGTTATTAAAGACCACAAACAAAAACGGTGCATCCTTATTGATATGGCAGTCCCTGCTGACTGCAATGTATCTTTGAAGATATTCAAAAAGCTGTCAAAATACAAGGACCTTGAAATAGAGGTCTCGAAAATGTGGCATATGGGAACATCAACAATCCCTGTTGTAGTTGGAGCCCTAGGACTGGTTGGAAAAGATTGCAGTAGACTAATTGCAGGGATTCCTGGAAGCCCATGCCTCAAGGAGATACAAAAAATTGTTCTGACAAGTACAGCCCACACTTTACGAAGGGCTCTATCTATGTAACTTTTTTTTTTTTTTTTTTTTTTTTGTCAGTGAAAAGTGTCATGATGCCATTTCTAACCTTAGGTCCCTGGGTGGGACCCGGAAAGAAATGTGTAAACGCCAGAAAGCAAAGAAAATAAAAATAATAATAATAATAATAATAATAATAATAATAATAATAATAATAATAATGGGTAATATCTGCTCTGGAAAATATGCAACTTTTGCAGGAATGAAACTGTAAGAAATTAGTATGAACATCACCCAGACGCGGTTATGAGAGATAGGACCTGTAACAATTTTAAAGAACTTTACAGTATACCCAGACAGAACAACCAAAGCTAATCGGCCAGACATCTTGATCAAAGACCACAAGAACAAAATCTGCTTTTATATTGACGCGGCAATCCCTGTAGATTGTAATGTATCTTTGAAGATCAAAAAACTATCAAAATACATAGATCTTGAAGTAGAAATCTAAAAAAAATGTGGCCCATAAGGACATCAATAAATCCAATTGTAGTTGGAGCCTTTGAATTGAAAGGATTTGTAGTTGTCCATACCCTAAAGAAATAGAAACTGTGCGCATAGATATATATTTATAAAGTACTGTGTAAATGTCTTCGGATAATTTCAACTATTGTAAATTTCTAATAATTGTCAATTTATAAGTGGATATTTTGCGCATTTTTACAGATTGAACATAAGCGATTTTGAGGTTATTTTCATGTCTATTTTATAGCAGAGATTCTGATTAAAACGGTAAGATGCGAAATTTCCCTCCAAAATGTCTGGGCAAAAGGTTTCGGCTACGTATGCTTTTTAGTTTCATTTTCTACCATATGTAACTATTTATTTAGCAAGAGCATCAATGTTTTCCAACATTTAGTGAAAATTATTTACGTGTATCGAATTCCTGCATTTCTTCATGGATTTTAATTATGACAATAATTCCTAGAGAAACCAGAATGAATATAACCAAGAATAAGAGCTCTCGAGTAAATAGCTAATATGGAATTTCAAGAAGCAATTCTCTGAAAAATTTAAGGTATTGGCATAAAACCGCCTCTGCTATCGTATCGTCGATCTGTTGTTCCAACGCTACCAAAAAAGGTAGTATTCTTGACGTCGTCACTTGGCGATGTTTTTGATTTTCACGGCCTTTGCATGTCAATATTGGCAAGCTGGGAAGTAACCAGACTTTACGGGAATTTTGTGCAGTGGTCCCTGTGATTCTGCTGAGATTTCAGGTGTGAAAGCATCGCGGTCGGAATAAATTCTTTGTATCTGCTGCACAAGTAAAAGAAGCCAAGAAATTCTGTTGATAATTAAAAACGTTTTTAATAGAAACAAACCGAAGAATTTAAAAATACATAAGAATTATTAGTCTTTCTATGTAGCCTGTTTGATGATATTTCTGCAGAAAGACCTGGGTCTTGTCCATCTGGGTTTGTGTCTGTGGGTTCGTTAGAGGAAGAAGAAGCAGCAGCGAGAGTAAGAAAAGGTTTATGGACCGAATCTTGGTCATCTTAGTGTCCTTTGATCCCGTATATTTAACTTCTTTGTCCATATCATTTATATAAGAAAGTTTGCGCACCTCTGACATTTGATTTATAAAGAATATCCATAACATTTCTTTAAACACAAACGGAGGACACTTTTTGGAATTGAGTCTTCGTCAAACCCATGAGTAGAATTATGGTAATTTGAGGTTGATAGTGTTTTGTATAAACCTAGCAAGAATTCTTCTTTTTTAATATGATGTTCATCCTGTACAAGGACTGAGAGCCACTCAAGGTAGTCGATTACAGAGTAAGATACACACACACATATACAAATATTATTTATTTTTTGATATTAAAACATGTTAAAAATAGCTCCATAATGGCAATTATTGTCGAGTGAAAGATCAATTTAATTTCAAAAGTAGAATACTGTAAAAATAGGCTTGTAGACTTTGCTGTGGTTAACCAATGGTATATAACCTACGCTAAATTCAAATTCACCGGAAAAATTTTTAATATAGGTCTTGACACGAAGTTGTCTGCATATAAATCCTAGTCAATGGAATTATACTCAATTTTCATTTTACCTGGATATATATATATATATATATATATATATATATATATATATATATATATATATATATATATGCCGTTGTGACGCAGTGTACATAGGGTGAATCAATCTGAGGTTGGAGACGCCGGTTGCGCAGCATGTTCCCACCTATTTGCGTTCTGGTAGTCTTAGCTAGTCTATAAGGAGAACTACTCAGGCAGACCATGTATCTGCCATCGGTCAGCATTTGCTCGACAACCATTCTTATGCCTCTGAATATGAAGACGCTTGGTTTTCAGTTTTACACAGCGCTCGCTCAGTATACCATCTCCGAGTTTTGGAAGCTGTTTTTATAAAATGTCATCAGCCGAGCCTGTGTAGACAAAAGGAACATTTTTTACCTTCCTTGCAGTTGTTGGAGGGTTTGTGAGTGTTTTTTTTTTCCCATTTTATACTCTTGTGGAACTTGTTATTTTCACCCCCCCTTGTTCTATTTTAATTTTGTGTAATTAAATTTCTCTTTTTAATCGCCTTCCACCTTTCCCTCCTCATTTAATTTACTGAGTGTGTCTTCATTTGTATTCCCAATCGCCAACGGATACCTTTCAAAAAGTGTTGGCCGAAAGCTACCTAAGGTATGACGTCTGTGTTGTTTAAAGACATATATATATATATATGTGTATATATATGTATGTATGTACTTGAGGTAGATGTTTACAAAGAGACACGGTTTATGCGAATAGGTAGGGAAGGTAACAGTTAACCCTAGACTTGATCAGGCTAAGATTGTAGTGATTGAGGAAGCGTTCTCTTGGGAGATGGTTCGAAAAAGCAGAGTTTCGTGGGAAGAAGCTGCTCGAGTGGAACTTAATTCTCACCAAATGAATACGAAGGAAATGAGGGTGGTTCGCTACAATGGGCGTGGCATAGTGGGTTTTAGTAGTGAAAGTTAGAACCTGTGGAAGTAAGGAATGTAGATCGTTTGAACATTTTTCATGGAAATAGCGATAGAGCAGCGAGAGGCTTACGACGTTTAGTCTATTGAGAAAGTAGTTGTAGGGAGGAAAATAATTTGTAATAATAATAATAATAATAATAATAATAGTGGGGCAATATCTGCACTGGAAAATATGCAACTTTTACGGGAAGGAAACTGCAAGAAACTGCTATGGACACCACCCAGTCCTGGTTACGGAGATAGGACCTGTTACAATTTTATGACATTTGGAGGGGCTTCATTATTGACATGGCAGTCCCTGCAGACGGCAATGTATCTTTGAAGATCTTCAAAAAGTTATCAAAACACATTGATCTTGAAGTGGAAATCTAAAAATATTGGTACATGGGGTCATTAATAATTCCAGCTGTAGTTGAATGAAAAATGTTCCGGTAGACCCATTGAAGGAATCTCTGGTAGTTTATTTCTTAAAGAAATACAAAAAAAAAAAAAAAATGACTTACCAGCACAGCTCAAACATTTTGAAGAGCTGTATCAATGTAAAATGTGTGTGATGTGTTTTTTTTCTTTTCTTTTTTACAAAAATGATCAGTGGAAAATGTCATGAAGCCATTTCTGACCTTAGGTCTCTGGTTGGGACGCAATTGCATTTTGAATGGTTTTTGTACGGACTCGAATTTGAGCCTTTGACATTCAAACACATCACCCAATCCAAACCAGAAGACCGGATCCAGTAGTAGTAACAAAAAAACAAAAAAATAAAAAACTAAAGACCCCCCCCAAAAAAAAAAACGCAATAAAAAAAAAAAAAAAATAGAAGCAAATTGTTTTCGGTGTTTTAGGGGTCCACAGGGTAGTTTTGGAAGAAAGTGAAAAGATAGGGTATCTTGACCTCGCCAGAGAATAAAGAAAATTGTGGAACATGAAATTAGATCTTGTGCCAAACATTATTCGGGTACTAGGAATGGTCCTGATCAGATAAGGAAAAGGGGAATGGCGAGATGACGGCATTATTGAAAACAGCACGAACAGAAGGAAAAGTGTGCTTGAGGATGCTTGCCGACACCAATTCTTTCATGGAAGCCATTACTGCTGTTCGATTGAATGAATAAATGAATAATAATAACAATTCTCGTGTTTTGTTTTGAAAAGGATGCATTTTATTTTTGTTCTTTTACATCTTATATATTTTGCCTTTACCTACTCTTGTATCTTTGCTTCATATGAAGGTTTTACGGCAAAATGTAATGTAATTAAAAATTATAATACCACTACTCTATCTTAATTCATGTCCTTGCATAGTTTGAAATACTGTCAAAATATTGTCAAACACTGTCTTTTGTTTTTCTTTTCTAACATCCTGCTCTTCTCTAAGTGCAGTTGTAATAATAATAATAATAATAATAATAATAATAATAATAATAATAATAATAATAATAATAACGGAAATTGACAGTATTGAAATCAGAAGAAGCCATTTTGTATTAGGATCATTTGTTGGTTCTGCCTCTATTTTAGTTATTACTTCAAACCATAAATTGACGAAATAATTTTTTAAGTGTTAGAATTGAAATAAAACATTTCTTATTTTCTTTTGACGAATGGAAGCTTGAAAGACGGACAAACAAGCAGAAAAGCCACGACTATATTAATAATAATAACACGAGGAGAATGTTTTATTTTTTTAAGAGGAGAGGGAAAATGAGAAGGATAGGAAAACAAGGAGGAGGTGAAGAAAAGACAAGAAAAAGAGGGAAGAGGTGACGATGAATAAGAATATAAAAGGGAAATAAAGAAAAAAGAATATAGAGAAGGAAGAAGAGAAAAGAAAGAAGTGGAGGTGCTGGGGGAGGAGGAGGAGTAAGCGGAGAATAGAAAAGATAGTAGAGGTGAGTGGAAGGAAGAGACAAAAAAAAGGGAAGAGAAGCGTTTGGGAGAAAAGAAAAGACAAAATAGAGGAGGAGTGTGAAAAAAAAGAGGAGGAGGAGATGAAGATGAAATGGTAAGAAGTGGGTAGAAGACAAAGAAGAAGAAGAAGAAGCAAGAAAGAAGAAGAAGCAAGAAAGAAGAAGAAGAAGAAGAATAAAGAAGAAGCAGGAGGGAGAGGAGGAGAGGAAGAAGAAGAATTAAGAAAGAAAAATAAAAATAAAGAAGAAGAAGAAACAACAACAAAGAAGAAGAATAAAAAGGCGGAGAAGAAAAAGAAGATGATGATGATGATGATGATGATGATGATGATGATGATGATGATGATGATGATGATGTTGATGATGAAAAAGAAGATGAAGAAGAAGAAGGAGAAGAAGAAAGAGAAGAAACAAGAAAGAAAAATAAGAAAAATGAAGAAGAAGCAGGAGATGGAGGAGAAGAAGAAAAAGAAGGAGAAGAAGAAAAGAAGGAACAACAAGAAAGGAGAAGAAGATGAAGAAGAAACAACAAGAAAGAAGAAGAAGAAGAAACAACAAGAAAGAAAATAAAGATGAAGCAGGATTTGGAAGAGGAGGAGAAGAAGAAGAAGAAAAAGAAAAAGAAGAAGAAGAAGAAGAATCCAAAAGATAGAAAGAGATGAATGGGGCAAGCACACTGAATAAGAGGGTGGTCGTAAGAGAATTCGACAAACGAGAAAGGGAAAGAAAAACAAGAATTAGAACAAGAAGAAAAAGATGTTGATGACATCAGAGATATAAGGTTTGCTCCAGAGAAAATGGAATAATAATAATAATAATAATAAAAAGAAGAAAAAAAGAAGAAACAAGAAGAAAGAAAAAGAAGAAACAAGAAGAAAGAAAAAGAAGAAACAAGAAGAAAGAAAAAGAAGAAACAAGAAAATGGCATGATAATAATAATAATAATAATAATAATAATAATAATAATAATAATAATAATAATAATCATAATAATAATAATAATAATAATAATCATAATAATGGGAAGAAAAGAAGGGTAGCAATAATAATAATAATAATAGTAAAAGGAAGAAGAAGAAGAAGGAGGAGGAGGAGGAGAAGAAACAACAAGTTAGAAAAAGAAGAAGAAACAAATTGAAAGAAGACGAAGAAGAAGGAGCAGAAACAAGAAAGAAGGAGAAGAAACAGCAAAAAAGAAGAAAAAGAAGAAATATACAATGAGAAACGGGAAGAAGTAAAGGCTTGCTTCAGTGAAAAACAGTAGAAGAAAAGAAGAGATGGAAAAGCAGAGCCGAGGAAAAGTGGAAAGACGAGGAGGAAGAAGAAGAGGTGGAGCTGTTGGGCAAATTATGTTTAATGATGGTAATCGATAGTCACTTGGGGAAAGGCGGCCAGTGATATCCATTAGGGTTTTGCATCAGTTGAGTTTCAAGCGAAATGACAACCTTCTTAATCTAAATCAATTACATTGTGGTAAACGAAAAGAAAACAACAAAACAATGCAGAAAGGACACAAGACAATGAAAATGAAGAACGGAAAAGAATTAAAGTATTTTCTCTAACAAATTGCAAGACATCTTTCCTGCCAGTATTGACTTGCCGAATTTCTTTCCCGTTTTCAGGATTAAAATTACTGTAAATATTTTTGCTTTGTTTGCCTCAGTCAGTTAAACACACACAGACACGCTCGCATATATATATATATATATATATATATATATATATATATATATATATATATATATATAATACAGAAATAATGCCAATCTATATTGATAGTTGGTATTTTGGTAAAGAATGAGGTTTGCTTTTAAATATTCAGTTTAACTGACAGAAATCTTGGAGGACGCATAATTCCATCGCAAAGTAAAAATGTCTTTATTTATCTTTGTTTAAATATGCTTGAGGAATTACGGTAAGTATGAGAGATTTATGGCAAAATATTCGGGAAACCTATTACATTATCTATCTATCTATCTATCTATCTATCTATCTATCTATCTATCTATCAGCCTCTTCATCTCTCTCCTGTCTCTTTCACTCTCTATATCAATCTCCCAGACTCTTCCTCTCTCCTTCTCACTCTTGTTTTATCTATGCAAGTCTGTCGATATCTATCTATCTATCTATCTATCTATCTATCTATCTATCTATCTATCTATCTATCTATCTATGTGTGTGTGTGTGTGTGAGAGTTTTGAACAATAAAAATATTAAAAAATTAAAATTTTTAGACATATTGGGGTGTATATTAATATTTTTGTTTTATTATTTCAATTATGTTCCTCGACTAGTTTCGGCCAGCATGGCCATCATCAGGAGAAAAAATAATCCCTGCTTGTTAGTAACAGTGAACTACAGGAGTGAATGTCTGTTTCTGAAGAAAGTGAACTTTATCTGTAGTTTTCATTTGTTTTTATCGTTAATTTTGGTCAGTACTTGTGTTGGTCAAACGATCTCTTTCAAGTTGTTTTAAAGATAGAGGATGGATTCCTGACTTTAAGAATTCCCTCCTTGCTCATTTTGAAGTTTTATTGGTTGCCCGGAAAGGGTTGTGTGTTAAGTATATGATGTCTTTTAGTTCTTTGGAATTGGTGCGTGTGTGTATGTGTATATATTACTATGAGTGTGTGTATAAGAGAGAAACCAAAACACCTCTGCAAGCATGTATGTTTTGTGTGGGTGAGAAATGTAGGTAGGGCTTGATTCATAGGTTAATATATTAATTCCATCTATGTTGTTAAATTTGTGGTTAAGCCCGTCCGGACGAAGTGTTTGTGTTCATGTTCCTGTAATCATTTTCTAAGGTTATATTTTCTGTCTATTTCTATTTTTTCAATTATAGTGAATGGCTTTTAACATCATGTTTTTCTAAGCGGAAATGTTGTTTTACAGGTAATAATCTTTCGTGGAGAGCCGACTTAATCCGATTCCGATAATTATTAATTCTGTAGTGAAAGGGCCATTCAGATTTCCCTACATATTGTTTCTGGCATAGTGCGCATTCTAATAAGCACATTATGTTATGACTTCTACAGTTAGAGTTGTGGTAGATTTTGAAAGTAGATTTACTGACTGAGCTAGTGAACGAATTGGTATGTCTAATGTGGTTATAACATAAGCTCCTTTTGTTGTTACATAGTTGGGAAAATCCAGTTGTTTTTATTTTTGGCCTATTACGGGTTACTTTATCATCTGTAATTTGGTTACTACCTTTAATTTTCTTAAAGTACTTAGGTCTACGATATGATAGAAGGCCGGGTTCCTCAAATAAAGTTTTTAGGTCTGTTTTGAGAAGTAGTATTTCCCCGCGACTTTTGATTATCTGAGATAATGGAAGAAGAGTGGGCTTGAAAGTGCTTACGAGAGAGATGCGTCTGGATTTATTTTTAATTTTATACATTTAGGTGTCTTCTCTAGGTGTGGAAATTGCTTCCTTTATTTGTTCCCTGATTAGGTGTTTTTTATAGCCACGTGTTGTGAATTGATGCTCGACATTTTGAATGTGTTTACTTAGTTCTTCATTGTTAGACCATATCCTTCTGAGTCTAAGGGCTGGTGAATAGGGAGGGTTCTCCTTCAGGTGTTTAGGATGGGAAAACATAATGTGCAAATAGTTGTGGGTTTCGGTGATTTTAGTGTGTAGCGTCGTTTGTAGTTTTGTGTTTTTATCGATGGAGATGCGGGTGTCTAAAAATGTTACCGTTGTTATGTTGTTTTTTTGTTGTTGTTCGAACTTAATGGAGTCGTGTGCCGTGTCATAAGAAATTCAGTGAATTTCTCCTCAATGCCCCCCCCCCCTGTAAATGAAGGAGATATCATCGATATATATTGCATAGAATATGCAGCCGTTACCGATGAAGGGATAAATATGGGTCTCCTCAAATTTTACCATAGAGATTGTGGTATATGATGGAGCTGCAACGTTGTCCATGGCACATCCTCTTACTTGTAGGTAGTGCTTTTCATTGAAATCTAAAGTATTCAATGTAAGAATATGTTAGATAAGTTTTATGATTACTTCTGTGGGGGTGTCTTGTTTTGTTCTTTTAGTATATATATATATATATATATATATATATATATATATATATATATATGTACTGCTACCAGCAAGCAGAAATATTTCTTCTCCCGATGACGGCCATTTTGGCCGAAACTAGTCGAGGAATTTAAATGAAATAATAATAAAAAAAACGAAAGAATATTAACACCCAGTGTGTCTGAAGATTTTAATTTTTTAATATTTTTTTATTGTTCAATATATATATATATATATATATATATATATATATATATATATATATCTGTGTGTGAGTGTTTGGTTAAACCCCCAAATATCAGCATACGTATTCTATGCAATCAATAATGGAGTATATGCTTTTATAATTTATCAATATAAAATATACTAAGGTAGCAGTCCTTCGTTGATATAAGTTTGATTAAATTCCGTACATAAATGTCCTTTCATTTTGTGAAGTTGGCGTAATGGTTATCGGCAGAACAATTCGAATCATTGAACATAGTTCAAGCTCCACCCTTGTCTGTAGCGTTCATTTTCACACTTTGGGAAAAGCATGGAGATATCTCTTCTCTTCCCACACATCTACGGGTTAGATGGCAGGGTAGACTGGGTTTTCTAGCTTTGGTTGGCCAGATAATTAAAAGAAAGAAATTGCAACTTGTCAACGAATTTTTAAAGATGGAAGATCTGTTTTCGCAGCATCGCGGCAACAAAAAAGAAAAAAAAGAATGTCAACTTAATTCAGATAGTTCTCCAATTTAATGCCAATTATTTCATAGTAAATTATAAAGAATGACCTGTTGATGAGGATTCTGCTGAGAGAAGAAGGAGCCAAATATGTTAATTCTGGTATATTTGATGTTGTCCTATACTAAGAAACAGTAGGTAATTATCTAAAAACTTAAATCCTTTTAATCGAAATCTTTTCAGATAAGGATTTTTATTATCTGTTTATATTTAGGTATGTATTTACATTGTTCAGATTATTGTCCTCATATTTATTGTCATATTCACAACGTTTCGGCCGTTGTGCCTTCTTCAGGTGTTATACGTTGGAATTTCGAACCGAACCCTTTATTTCCGAGGTAGATTGTTATAGTTCCACGTGCCATACCTTTTCTGGATTTATCTGTTACAGTTATCTTCCCTTTTTAGTAATTTAACTTTCCAAATTTTTGTTCACCTCTACTGTGTCCAGGTATTGAACACACGACTCTTTCAATCAAATCACTGGATCATTTCAACCAACGCTTTTATCCACTGGGCCATGTATTCTTGGAGAAATATAACAACATATAAGAAAGTCGAAACGTCGTGAATATGACAATAAAGATGAGGACAATAGTTCGAACAATGTAAATAATGTAAGGATTTTTTGGCTAAATTTTCACTCAATAGAAGGCTTAAGAGTCATTCTAGGTAGAGAGTTACAGAATGAGGTTGTTATATGAACATAAAAAAAGAAAATAAGAGCAGGTTTTGATATGTAAGATAGATAACTGTTCAATAGACTTGAAGAGGTTAAGATTGTAGTGATCGGGGAAGCATACACCCGGGAGCCTATTCTACAAACCAGCGGTTCTTTTATTATTATATATATTGATATTCGGATCAGCGTGCCTATATTCACAGCATTTCGATTCTTATACTCCCCGGCCTTCTTCAATGCTCGCTAACCTTCTTGGAATTCAGGATGGAACATCTAATTCAATTTACAAAGATAATTGTTTCTCTTTTCGTTTTTTTTTTAACAAATACATGGCCGAGTAGATTAAAGCTTTAAAGAATGTATAAAAGCATAACCTCTGATCCCGTAGACTCGTCTTTTAGGCTTCGTTTTCCAAGTTTCCTGAACAGCAGCAACGCGAAATGAGAAAGGAAGGATGGTTAAAATGCAATGTTCATGGTGCCATTCTTTCATTTTATTTTCATATCCTGATTCTGATACTGAATAAACATCAGCTTGTTCGTTTTTTTTTGGTTTATTTTGCTTTACGGTATATCAACCTCAATGGGTTATTTAATGTCGACGAGATTTATAGAATGGTTTCGTATGAATAGAATATATATTCTTTGCTTTAGATTGGTTTGGTTTATTTTGTTTTACGGCATATCAACCTCAATGGGTTATTTAATGCCGACAATATTTTTAGGATAGATTCGTATGAATAGAATATGTATTCTTTGGTTTAGATTGGTTGCGTTTATTTTGTTTAACGGCATATCAACCTCAATGGGTTATTTAATGTCGACGAGATTTATAGAATGGTTTCGTATGAATAGAATATGTATTAATTGTAAGAAATCAGTTTGTAGATCAGGCTTCATTGACATACATTTGTAAAGAAGTTTTTTTTTTCCAGTCAAATGTATTGCTGGTAATATTTTTTTTTCAAAAATGTAAAGCCAGTGTTATTACTATAAAAATCTATTTTTATATTTTCATAGTGTTTTGACCCCAGTTTGAGAGTTCATTATTTGTCCATAGCTGGTAGCCTAACAGGTTCTACCACCCCAGGTCAGGGTGGTCTTGGGGACAACAGCAATTAACAGATGGTTCCATGCTCCTCAAAATCTCCTGATCTGAGGCCTTGATGCCGGATGTAGTTTATCGTCATACCCAAGACGAGGAAGTTTTTGTCTCGCGATAATTTTTCCATTATATACAGCAAGGTAAACTTCTGTACCGAACCCTGCTCAGCTGTTTCTCTAAAACCCATGCTAGTGTTCACAATTCGTTACTTTAAATCCACAGACAACTATTTCACCATGTTATTGTCACTGAAACCCGGATTTGAAATGAACAATGAGTGTGTTCTCTTTCTCAAGAAATGGCTTGTAAATTTTAACGCTTCCAAAAGGAAACTGCTATCTTTTAATCACCATAGGGAAGATTTTTGCCTTCTATCAGCATGGCTGGTGCTAACCTCCAGGAAGCCAACCCATTGAGCCTTATTGGTCTCACGTTCCCCACTGATATCTAGTGGAGTGATTACACTGAATCAATTTCTAGGTCTGCTGCTGGGAAAGTTGGTTCACTTAATCGTGTCAGAATCCATTTTACACATTTATAAATCTACCGTGCATTGAATATTGCTGCCATATCTTATCTGGTATTCTGGCTATATATCTCTAGATTCTTGACAAAATCAAAAGAAGGATCTGCAACGTTATTGGTCCAGACCTGGCATTTCGATTTCAATCACTTTCACACCGCCGTGAAATGGCTTCTTTCTGTCTTTTAGAAGACTCCTTCGGCTTCTTGCTTCCCTGCTACCTATAATCTTCTCAGATTTTAATGCAACGTCAATCGTAATCTTCTGGCTTCCTGAAACCTGTTTTTTTTATTGTTCTTTCTCCTCATTCTTTAACCCCCACTAATATACCGAGTGTAACAACAAAATTGTCCAAATCCTGTAACAACAAAATTGTCCAATTCTTAGATAAAGCTTAGAACCGTTGCATGTGAGAAATGATTAAAAATATCTTACTAGAATTCTCTGAGGTTTTCATAACACTATTGGGCTCTACTTTAAACAATAAGAATGTATAATTACTCCCCAAGCTTAACAGAAGAATAGTAATGAAATCGATCATGAATGAAAATGTTCATCATTAATTAATCGTAGCTAAGGATCGCAAGCTCATGAAGGATGGAAATAAATTTCATATATATATATATATATATATATATATATATATATATTATTCCAGGATCACTTTCCAACTTATTGAAGATGATCTTCGCTCTCTCTAACCTGCTAACTTTCTGTCCTGGTGTAACAAGTTACCTCACACGTTTCACGTACAATTTCATTTTCAATTTTTTTTTCACTCTTCTTTGGACTGTCATATCTGAAACTCCTCCCTCACATACTAAACGTTTTGTGGAATCACTTGGATCTTTTCTAATTGATCTATTTAGCTCTAAGTTGAAATGATAATACCATTTCCTGTTGTGACTTCCTGATCCAGTTTTCCTCTCTACTGTCCCCTCTTTTTAAACGTATTCACTGTTCTGTTGATGGTTCTTTAATGGACTTTGAAGATTAAAGCCAGAGTATGAACGTTGATTCCATTTTTGAAGGCCTGAATGCTCTTTCTCCTCTCACGATTGCTTAGATAGGAAGACACAATACAATTTTAACCCGTTCTATTCCTAGCTGAATAACTCAAAGGGTATTTCAGTGAATATTACAACAAATGGTGTCAAGACCGCTCAAAGTCTTATCTGATAACATGGCAAAAAAGAAACTCAATTAGTTTAGTGTCTTTTTAGATTTTAACATTTTGTGGGATGAGTAATTAATCTACTAAAAGATTTGAACAATTTTGCTGTTACACCCCGTATATATATATATATATATATATATATATATATATATATATATATGGACTGATGATTGCGTTTAGTATGAAACAGACTGTCGCCTCTGGGTGTTAATTTCAATGTCCACTTTTATATTTACATACGGTGTATCCCTTATATTGAGCATTTAAACCATATATATATAGCATACCTTAACTATATATATATATATATATATATATATATATATATATATATATATATATATATATATATATATATATATTCTCCCAGCACGTGTTACAGGAGCTGTCTAAAGGGACTTTATTTCGAACATACTTTCAGACCTGCTAGAGGGTGTACCCTTGCTAATAAGAAGACGCATGTGGTTCATGCATGATGGGGCTCCACCACATTTTAGTGATATTGTTTACAATGCCCTGGCTGACATCTACCATGAATGATGGATAGCTAGAGGAGGACTGGTTCCATGGCCAGCACGTTTCCCCAAACCTCATTTCTTTGGATTTTTATCTGTGAGTCTACCTATAACACTTGGTTTATGCAGCAAATTTTAATAATGCAGAGATGTTTCATCAGCGTGTCATGGAGGTCTGCTAAACCATTCGACACTATGTGGGAGTATTTGAGAGGGTCCACCAGTCAATTATCCGACGGGGATGCAGTCGTGTGTAGAAGCAAGCGGGAAACATTTTGAACATTTGTTATGATTTGCTGTGTTGAGGTACAGCGATAACCTTTTGGACATACGTTTATAGGGACATTTTTACCCTGTTTTGCTGTCAAGAACCCGGCCCCAAAGTTAGTAAAAGTATTTCTCACACACACTATATATATATATATATATATATATATATATTCAAGCAGTTTTGGGTGAATAATGTAGACATATTATGTCTATTTATTTTTATTTTAATCCTCTCAAATGCACGGATCAATTTCTTAGTGTTGTTATTGGGAAAATAAAGAAAATGACCAAAACTATGGCGTCTTTCATACTCAGTTTTATGACAACACCAAGAAACTGATCCGTGAATTTGAGAGGGTTAAAATAGAATAGACATAATATGTCCAGGTTATTCAACCGAACACACAAACACACACACATATATATTAGAGAGAAAAACATATTGCTATGTGTTAACAGAAGAAAAACGTGAAGATGGCAAAACTACTAGGAAGCCGATGAAATTAAGATATATAAAGAGATATAATAATAGAGAGAGAGAGAGAGAGAGAGACAGAGAGAGACACAGAGAGAGAGAGAGATAAATAAACTGTTAGATAAATAGATAGATAGATAGACAGATAGATAACTTTTGTGAATCAAAAGGAAATGAAATAGAAATCATGGTATACAAAAGACAAAATAAAAAACAAAAGAATTTTTTTTAATCAATTCACCCCAAACAAGGTGATAATGCTACTAAGACGCAAGAGACTACTGGGGCTCAAAAAAGAATAAAAAGACGTTAGAAGGAACGGAAAACCCAATCCTAAACAGGAAACAAGAGATAAACCGCAACTTTTGTTCAAAAGACAGAGGAGGAACGTGAACAGGACTATAGGCAAATTTATATTGAAGTAAAAACGAAAGAAAGGCAGAAGAATGCATTTGGATGAAATAAAAAGTGAGGAAGCATGTGACAACGTTAAAGAAGAAGAAAAAAATGAAGAAAAAAAAGATCTTAAAAGAAAAAAAAACGAAAAGAAGAAAAAAACGAAATTAAAAACAGAGAAAATGTTGCTCAAAATTACTCTCTCTTTTCCTCTGGCACACACACATACACACACACACACACATATATATATATATATATATATATATATATATATATATATTATATATATACAGCGAGAGAGAGAGAGAGAGAGAGCAAAAATGACTATTATATTCTTCATTCAATATAACCGGACGGTATAGAATTGATTCCTTGCCAAAGCCAACCAACGGCGAAGTCAAAAGGTGTGGGACAGGAGGCAAGTGGAAGTTGGGATCAGTTAACAATAAAGGCACGGGTTGTATCGGGGACAGCCCTTTACTTGTCAATCAAATTCTTTGCGTTTCAAAAAAACAAATCGGCGCATGCGTGCGT
>OZ010586.1:5145571-5190571 GCA_963932145.1 Acanthosepion lycidas
ATAAAGTCAAAAACATACAACGCGCAGGTAAGAATTTAAAATATAAAATGGCGACAATTTACACATCGCACCCTATATATATATATATATATATATATATATATATATATATATATATATATATATATTGAGAAAGAGAGAGAGAGAGAGAGAGAGTGAGAGAGAGAGAGAGAGCGAGAGGAGAGCGGATAGAGAAATACAGAGAGAAGTGAGAAAGAGTGAGAGGGGTAGAGACAGAGAGAGAGAGGGGAAGAGATGGGGAGAGATAAGAGAGAGAGTGCGTGTGTTTGTGTGTGTGAGAGAGAGAGAGAGTGAGAGAGAGAGAGAGAGAGAGAGGTGAAGCAATGCTGACTCAAGACTGAAATGATTATATATTTTCCACCGCTGCTTGAGGTTGGTGTTCAAGCCCATGTAATGACAAAGAAAAATGCTTTTCAAGGCAAAACACTCCCTACCATCCAGTTCATTCACAACCGCAAGTTAAATTTAAAAGCAAAATAGCAAGATAAACCACTGCTTATTTTCATGGTCGGCGAAACTGCTTTATGTGAACTAATGGCGCAATACAATCTTCCAAACCTTATTTACTCGCCTTTAGTTTATTTACTTCACTAGGTACTAAGAAATAGAAAACTCTCATTATAAACACAGAAAAGAAGGCAGAGCAACTAATTCATATCTATCCATCTTTACGGATGAAGAAGCGACTCGAAACGACGGACATGTTATCCTACAGAAGGATGCTGAGGATACCATGGACAGAACACATGAGCAGCAAAGGGGGCTTTGAAGAAAATGGCTGTTAGAAATTTTGGGAGCCATTATCAGGAAAGTCGTCTTCGAAAATTTCAAAGCCACGGAACTCATTGAGTTAAAGGGAGGCGAAGAAAAACAGCAACTAACTTATCTAATGATTATGCGTGAATAGATGGAAAAACAGGGACAAAGATAGAAGGTAATAAGTCAAACATTGTTTATAGTTACTAGTGATAAAGAAGATGTGGAGAACCATGGTCGCGCACGTCCAGAACCGCCACGGCACATAAATGATAATGAAGCTTAGTAAATATCACGACATTTCAAATATTTAATTTTAAGGCAGACAGGCAAGTGTAAAATTGTGTGTGTAAAATCGAGGTGAATAAAGTAAAGGCTAGAGAGAAAAAACTTCTACCTAAAAAAAAAAATAAAAAAAACACAAGATTACCCCCCCCCCAAAAAAAAACAAAAAAACAAAAACAAAAAAAAAAACAAGGCACACAAGCTAATAATATATCGTATTTTTGAAATACGATATATTTGGTATGTTTATAATATTGAGGTCGAACATTTTGCTTTTTATGAAAGTGGATGTAATTTTCGAAATTTTAGGAAAAGAATTTGGATCCGTAATCTTTTGTTTTTTTTTTTTTTATCTTTGAGCATTGGTTCAGTATCGTCGATTTATTTTCCTATTACTTATTCAAATATTTTTAACAACATTTGCCGATAATTTTATTCTTTTATACTTTTTTATTTATTTATTTACTAGTTATTTAGTAACGTAACATTTGTTATGGCCGAGTACGTATTTGCAAATTTGTAGGAAAAGCGTTTCGAGGCGTTTTGTTTATTTTTGGTTATTCTTTTTACCATTGGTTCAGATCAGAATAACCAATTTCTCCCTCTATTACTTATCGTTCCAATATTTCTAACCATAACAATAATAATAAAAAAATTCTCATATATTTGATGATAATTTATACTTTTATTATTTTCTTATTTATTGTTTAGTTTCTAAAGTAATAATAATTTGTACTATTTACTCCGACATCATTGTCGTGGGGGGTTGTGCACCTCGACGTGGTGTAAGGGTTAGAAAGCTTGTCTTGCTAAATCAATTACGACTGATTAGTGAGTTCAATACTCACTGGGTGCTCCATACTTTCGGACTTGTGCCACATCTAAGCCGGGCTTAGAAAACCACTATTGTCATGGGGGAGGGACTTGCGTGATCCAATGACTCTGAGAATGATGCTGTCGGGAGTTCTAAACTCCTTGTAGGGGCACCCTTGACGGAAAGCTCGAAGAGAATCCAGACAAAGCGTGATCAACACCAAAACCCCAACGATAGAACAAGCGGAAGATGATTACAATAGATCTCGACGGTTGAATAAGTGGATGGAGAGGGCTACGCATGATGGACATACTATAGAAGGCGCCACTCTAAATTATAACAGAGTCAGCGGCAGTCTGTTGCAGTTTCATAACTGGTTTCTGCATGTCACATTGCATATATGCTAGGAAAGAAGCTCGTGTAATCGTGGTGAAACTGGAAACATCTAGCCCTGAATCTGCGCGTTGGCGGGGAATTAAGTCACCAACGCCATCATCATAAACGAATTCATCGGCAAAGAAGAAATTAAATTCTTGATCTCGAGTTAAAGCCGACAACGAAGACTATAGATTTAATAAGATGACTTGCCAACAGTTGTTATTCCAGATTGAAGGAGACGACTGTAACAGTTGTTTGAGCCCAACCAACTAAACACGGCTTTGTCACAGTTTGCGGAGTGCAGTTTAAACGTGAAGACAATTTGGAAGCTCGCTCTGCAATAAAGCTTCGTGTTGACACACCCGTCTCCAGCTAAAGGCAATCCAGCACTCTCCCAAGCATGACTTGAGGTGTATTTTCTGACTACAACAATACATTCTGTGTCAACAGGTAGTCCTTTCTTCTTGCTTTCCTTTACTAACTTGTTGAAAAGTTCTTTTAGTTTCCTTTCTAAGTTTGCCTGTAACACAATATCATCCACGTATCTTGGTTACGCCTTTATCATATTTGTGGACATGACATTTATCGAACAAAAATCATTTGCATAATTTCTACAGAATTGTCATTCCCACCCACTCATGTCTTATTTTATATAATTTGTGGCCAGCTTGTCTTAGTCTTCTCACAGGCAAACATCCACCTGATAGTTTGTAGGGTTTTTATTAAGAAAACTAGCATTGGGAAAAATCGATAATTGTGTACGTTTGGAGAATTCTCGACGCTCTTCAACTCCGCCTTCTTTTTCATCAGCGATCTAATTCTAATAATCTTTAATTCTAATCATCATCATCATCATCATCTTCTTCTTCTTCTTCTTCTTCTTCTTCTTCTTCTTCTTCTTCTTCTCCGCGATTTCCTTCCTCCCCCATCATCTAATCTCTTCACCTCAAATATCTTTTTTTAAAATCGTCATTTTTTTTTTCTTCATCGTCCTTCCTTTTCTCAGTCTACATATCTTCTTCACCTTTTCTTTCTCCTTTTTTCTTCTCTCTCCTGCTTTCGTCTCTATTTCCTTCACTTCATTTTATAAACCTTCTCTTTCTCTTTGGCTTTATTTATTTCCCTTTTTCTTCTATCCACTTTCATCATCATCATCATCATCATCATCATCATCATCATCATCATCATCTCTTCTTAACTTCTTCACCTTTTCTTCTTTTTCTTCTTTCTCTTGCTTTCGTCTCTATCGTTTTTTCTTTATTTCATAAACCTTCTCTTTCTCTTTTGCTTTCTACGTTCCCCTTTATCTTCCAACCACTTCCTACCCTTTCATCATCATCATCATCTCCTCCTCCTTTTTTTTCACACTCCTCTTCTATTTTGTCTTTTTCTTTTCTCCCAAACGCTTCTCTCCTCTCTTCTTTTATCTCTTCCTTTTCACTCACTGCTACTTTCTTTTATATTCTACCTTTATTTTGCTTGTCTTCTCATAACAAACCTCCTCCTCCTCCTCCTCCTCCTCCAGCACCTCCTCTTCTTTCTTTTCTTTTCCTCCTAGTCTATAATCTTTTTTTTTTTAGATTTCCCTTTTATATTCTTATTCATCGTCAACTTTTCCATCTTTTTCTCGTCTTCTCTTCACTTTATTCTAGTTTTCTTATCCTTCTCATTTTCACTCTTCTCTGTAAAAAAAAAAAAAAAAAATTCTCCTCGTGTTATTATTAATATATTTGTGGCATTTCTGCTTGTTTTCCATTCTTCTTGCTGTTTATATATATATATATATATATATATATATATATATATATATATATATATATATATATATATATATATAATCTTCTTTTTTCTCTTCTCTATATTCTTCTTCTTCTTCTTCTTCTTTCTCTATATTCTTTTCTTCCCATCGCCAATACCGCTTCCCCAACTTCATTCTTTAAAATCTCTTTGTTCTTTCAATTTCTACTTCTTGATTTCTTTTACATTTATAATTCGTATTTCTTTGTCAAAATCTGAGATTTGTTTCTTTGAAAACACAAACATGGAAATCGGGAAATTTAATCTTCTTTGTTAATCCGATGTGAATCTGCTTTGATAAGTGACGAATTGTTTAATCTCATTTAATGGCAAATTCCGAGCGCTAGTAATGTCATCATGGAACAGTTCCATGATGACATCAGGTTTTACTCAAGTGCATGATTGATCAGGTGACCTTTCAAAGTCATTAATTCACGTTTTTGTTAATTTTTTTTTAACAAGGAACTATTGAAATATTTAAATAGAAACTTTTCTGATAAGTTTCTAATGGAAAAAATATTAACAGGAATGTTTTTAACAGGAAAATTTTAATAGGAAAAAATTAATAAGAAGTTTTTTAAATGCAAAGTCTTCTAAAGATTTTTTAACATGGTTTTTTAATATAGTTTTTTTAATGTTTTTTTTTTAATATGGTTTAATATGTTTTTTTAATGGAAAATTAATGCAAAGTTTTTAATACGCTGTTTTTATTGGCAAGTTTTAATAAGAAAATTTTAATAGAGATTTGTTTTAAATAGGAAGGTTAAATAAGAATTTTAATTAGAAAATTTTTTATTTTAAATTTCTTTTTAAGAATAATTTCTTTAAATAGGAATACATTTTTGAATAAATATTTTTAATAATAGTAATAAAAATATAATATAATAAAAATTTTTTCAAATACGAATTTTGATTTATTTGTGAAAATTGATAGAATTTTTGAATTGGGAATTAGAAAGTTATTTAATAAGTGTTTTAAACTGCAATTTTTAGAAAGATTTTGAAAGAAATATTTTTATACGAAATGTTTTAATAGGAATTCTTCAATAAGGAAATTTTGATAAAATAATTTTTAAAGAAGAAAATTTTCATAGGAAGTATCTTAAACAGGGTGTATTTTTAAAGGATGTTTTCAAATAAGAATTTTTAATAATTGGGAGATTTCAGTAATCCGTTTTGATTGAAAGATTTTAAGAATAATTTTGATATTGGATGTTTTTTTTAAACACGCATTTTTCAGAAATTTTAAATAGGAAATGTTTTTTTTTTAATTATGTAAAACAAAAATGATCCCCTAATTAATATCCATTTGTTTGTTATTCAAATAGCAAAGATTTACACGCAGGGTTGCCAAATTAGGAAACAAGTAGCGAATTGAGTTACTTTTGAAAGCCGAGTGAAAAAAAAACAAACAAATTACTTGGAATTTTCCTAACGTTAGTAGTCCAAGTTAACTCATTTTAAGAGTAACCGTGAAAGGTTGCTAGTCGCGTAATTAAAAGTTTAGTAGAGCTGGGATTTCAAATGTACCCCTATCCGGACAACCATAAAAGAAACAGATTGTGATATTTCTACTACGTCACCAAATAAATCCACTATAAAGAGATGACCTTGTACTAGACTAAGTTAAGCTTACATTGAAGACTACATGTGTTTCCCATCGGTGTCAATGATCGAAGTTTGAACCCTGGTAAAAATCAAGGATTCGAATGCCGAATAACAAGAAATCCAGGCCGATCCTATTTGGAAAATTGGCGCTCACACTCTTCTTACTCATTCTCTGTTTCACTTCATCTAACTTTGTAACCTACAAAGACAAATTTAGCAGATGTGACGTCTGGGGACAAAAAAAAAAAAAAAACGTTTATAAAACTGTTAGTTATGATGTTAGTGTTTTTTTTTGTTGAATTCAGCCATGAGTGGTTTTGCAATGATTGATCTGTGGAAGGTTCGTATGTCCAGTCACGAAATGTGTATCTTTCAGCCCACTGGGCTGAAAACCTGACCGTACGGACGAATAGATGGACAGAGAATGGACACTTGCTGGTCGGGGACAGGTTTACCTGATAGTGCTAACTTTCGGAGAAGAAACAGTACCTAAGGCAGATGGCAGTGATTAGAGAATTCAAGATATAATGAGAAATTAGAGAGATAGAGATAGAGAGAGAGAAAGAGAGAGAGAAGGGTAAGAGGAGAGAGAAGAATAAGAGGAGAGAGAGAATAGTAAAAGGGAAAGAGAGAGAGGGAAAGAGAAATGGTAAAATAACTAGAAAAAGCGTAATGAAAAGAGTGTAATTGGGAGAGTAAGGGAGAGAGAGAAAGAAAAGTAAGAGGAGAGAGATAATAGTAAAAGGGAGAAAGAGAAAGGGTAAAAGAAACAGAAAAAGAATAATGAAAAGAGAGTAAGTGGAGGATTAAGAGAAAAGAAGACAAAAAGAGAGAAAGTAAGAGAGAGAAAGAAAGATTAAGAGGAGCGAGAGAGAATAGTAAAAGGGAGAGAGAGAAAGAGAAAGGGTAAAAGAAATAGAAAAAGAGTAATGAAAGGAGAGTAAGTGGGAGAGTAAGAGAGAAGAAGAAGAAGAAGAGAGAGAGAGAGAGATGACGACAGTCTCCAGAGATGCACACCGTGCATAGAATAAAGAGAATGATTGAAAATTCTTCTGTGTCCCGTGTCTCTCCACAACTTCCTATCCTTTGTAGCCTTTAGTAAAATTTGTCATTTTTTATGTCTCCTAATTAATGTTCTGCCACCCATTTACAGAAGATCATTAGGTAGGTTAATGCGCTGTTTTTGCGCTGTCCCTCTAGACTTTAATATGTCCTGTGGATGTCAAATTCTCCAAACCTTATTATCCTCATCATGTGCCCTATCAATTTCAACTGTCTCTTTTCGGTTCGAAGTATAAATGTTCTTTTTGTCTCCATTTTCCTTAAAACTTTTTTGGTGTCACATGTTTAGTCCATGGTATTCTCATCATCCTTCTGTAGAATCACATTTCTGTTACCCCAAGGCTTTTCTTCATCTGCAGCATAACAGTTCAGTACGCTTTTCTTTGATTCTAACAAAATATTTTCCTGTTTCTTAATACTTTCTCATCTTTTGAAGGCAGCTTTGGATTTCGGTGCCCTGTTTTCCGTCTTCTGTTGAAACACTTCCTCCATATTTAAACTGATTGATTTGCTTGATTTTCGTGTCTCCAATTCGTAGTTCACGTATTGGCCTTTTATTCGATTTATTACAAATATTTCTCGTCTCAGTTTACACAACACATTCATCAGTTTCTTTCGTTGATACACGTGTTTGATTTTTAATTAGACGCTCCCTTTTATTTTCAACAGTATTTATTTCGTCTACCAACCGGTTGAGTATACTGCTCGAAAAAATGTAATCAAAACATGTACCCTCTTCAGGTCCATAGACGAAAGAATAAAAGATAAAACGAAACGTTTGCTCAAATACATCAATCCATTAAAAGTAATGTCTTATATATATATATTGACCATTAATATTATCTATCTATCTATCTATCTATCTATCTATCTATCTATCTATCTATATATATATTGCATAAATTCCCAAGAGGATAGAATCCAGGTAGAACTCAATGTCCAGGACAGAGTAAGAATATAATATAAAAGGCTGAAACACTAATATTCCACGGTTATATATGGTTATATTATATAAAGAAATATAGTTATAAGTTGTGATATATTTATGGAATAAAGTGCGCAGTATCAGAGAAGAGAGAATTTAAATATGAAAGGGAACGTTGAACTCAACACTCAGAGGCATCAGGCTGTTTCATGCTAGACGCAATCGTCAGGCCGCTATCAACCAAGATTATATATTTAGAAAAGAAATCACCGATATGAAAGAAATATAATAATAATAATAATAATAATAATAATAATAATAATAATATATATATATATATATATATATTTCAAATATTAATTTTAATCGATTGCTATATTTGCGGCCTGACGATTGCGTCTAGCATGAAACAGCCTGTCGTCTCTGAGTGTTGACGTCAATGTTCACTTTCATATATATATATATATATATATATATATATATATATGTGTGTGTGTGTGTGTCTGTGTGCGTTTGTGTGTGTGTTGTGGAGTTATACAATAGGCACAGTGTCCAGAAATAATAATTTTCTCATCTTTTTTCTTGTCACTATAGATTAAGCAATTCAGATCTATTTTGGAATTGGAACTCGGCTCTCCGATTAACAATTCCGAGCCATTAACCATTATGCTACCCGAACATCCAAACTTACAGCACCTGGTATTCCTAAGTTGTCACCCATCTAGGTACTAACCAGTCACGACGTTGCTTAACTTCAGTGGTAGTAAACAGTGTTTCAACGGGATATGGTGGTAAACCTGTTCATCTTTTTGCTATCTCTCCTTGTCTCTGTTCTGCCAACCATTTAAACAAGCCCGACAGGCACGGGTTATCCGGTGCTTACCTCAATCCTTCACTTCAACATGTCCTGTGAGTGTTAAATGTTCCAAGCCTTCTTTCTTCACTATGTACCCGAGAAATATAAAGCGTCTCTTTCTAATTTTGTTTATTTTTTGTTTTTACATATTCCTTAAAATTTCGTCGTTGCTCACATGTTCAGTCCACGGTATTCTCAGCATCCTTCTGTAGAACCACATTTCTGTTGCTTCGTTTCTTTTTCATCTGTGAGCAGATTGTCCAGCATTCACTGCTTTATAGGAGGAACTATATTACATGACAGTTTTCTTAGTTTTATTTTTATGATAACTTTTTTCTGATGTACGAATATCCTTCGGAAATATAGTTGCTGTATGTGAACAAAATGGCTACAATCCAAGCTTTCGACTCCCATGAGTCATCATTAGTGTGTATGAGAGAGATGCAATTTAATACTAGACTACTTTATAAATCTAACTACAAATAAAAAGATTATAAAATCCATTTGCATTCAACTTAAGCAACAATCCATAAATACTCTGTATTCTTGAATTATATAAAAAAAATATTACACGTTATGACACGTCGCATTTTGAAAACTGTCGAAGGCCTGTAGTTAAATAAGCATTGTGTATGTTTGGGACGTTATAAGTATGCAAAGTTAAGTCCCTTTGATGGAAAATAGTTTAGATTATCTCCCTTGGTTCACATGTCGTACGGGAAAGATAATTTAAAACAAAATAGACCGAAGCTTCAAGAAAAATGATTTTTGATGTTTTATCTTCTTCTATGTACCGTGGACGTGAGCGATCATTGCTCTCCACAACTTCATCTCCTTTGTAGTTTGTCATTTTTTAAATATCTTCTAATCTTTGTTCTGCTTACACAAGGGAGGTTGTGAGTTGCTCACTCTTGTCCCTTTTCAGTATGTAGTGGGAGTGTCAAAATTTCCATGCCTGAGGCCAACTTGCAGGGAACTGTGAGTAAGAATGTTTGGTGCAACTCGATTTTCCTCCCGAATATCTGAATTTTTGTTCGATGATATTTTAGGAAATTCAGTCATCTACGTCTTTTATATTAAAAATTCGAACGTCTGAATTTCAAACAATGATAAAATAAAAATAAAGGAGACATAGTCTCATGCCTGTTAAATAAATCATTTGTATTCACAAACATATGTACATGAATTCAAAAGAATTTAAAACAAGTAAAAATAGATAGTCTTTAGTTGGTTTCAAGTCTTTGGGCAGTTGATACACAGAAGAAAGTGTTGTTTAGAACAGACTTTTAAATAGTTGGTCAACGGATAAAAAATGTACTTAAGAAAAAACTTTTGTCATTAGCCAATATTCACTTATCATCTTTGTTGTTATTGATGATCTGTTTGAAGAGGCCGATTGATCATCAGCGAAGATTCACTGACCATCTAAACATTTGTATCTGATTCGTTTGAATTTGCCGAGAGATGTTTATTTCAGCATCCGCTGGTGGAGACAATCTTTGCTACTGGTTTTTATGAGAATTTTTTTTACCGAAAGTAGGCCCGATAAAAATAGTCTTTTAGTTTACTCTGATTAGTCAAATATTTCACATGGTCATGTTAATTTCTGACCAATAGACGCTTTGCTTTAAACGGTGTGATGTTGGCATGTTTGTAATATTATTTGTTATTGGGTATAAAATAAAATTTGGACGTGTTTTAATATGGGTATCTAGTTGTGTTGCAAGCAGGGTTTTGTTTCCTACAATAACTCTTTGACACCAGTTCAGTATTTTCTCGATCATCTGGATACGTTGGTATAGGAGGTGAAAAATTTGTTACGATAATTCAAAATTCAGAATAATTAAATACTTAAATTATCGAAAAAGGACGACGAAAAAAGTCATTTTCTAAAAATAAATTCAGATTTATATGATTAAATAACATAAAACGCTTTGTTCAAGGTTTTGTCCAGTTTATTCTTTATGAAAAAAAAGTGTCAATTTTTGTTTTGCAGGCCTTGCATTTTTCTGCCGTTATCTCCCGAAATTGAATTAAAATAAATGTATTTGTCAAGGTGGCTTCTGGTTGAAAGCACAATCGACTTAATTATTTGTCAAACATAATCATTGTTTTTAGCAAACGAAAAAAAAAAGAAGTTTTTTGCAAATTCTCAAAACGCTTGTCTGAGATGAAAAATTTGAATTGATTTAGTTCGGATAATCGATAAATAGTTGACTGATTACAATTTTTATATTCATTTCACATCCGGATAATTGAAATCCGTAAAATCGACGGCTGAATAATCGAGGTACTACTGTGCTCCGGAATATACAACAATATTAGTCAAAAGGGTGGTCACACGTGTTTTCTTTTTTTTTTTTTTTTTTTTTTTTTTTTTACATGAAGATATTGATTTAAAAATATACAACTATTAAACGGGAGAAAGAATTTAGTTTTTTTTAAAGAGTGAACGCAAAAACAATTTTTGTCGTAACTAATATTTTATCACTAACCTTCAGTTAGTACTGTAGTGCACAAACACAGTACAGGTTAATACTGTAACGTTTACAAACACCTCATTCAAAATATTATGAACATATCACTTAGTATTAGGTTGGTGCAAAAAGAATGTCGTTTTCTCACATAGTAACATATGTGAGAAAACGACATTATTTTTGCACCAACTTATACTTAATTTTCTTGTGACATAGTTTATTTCTGTTTTTATTGGATAAAAAAGCAAACAAAACAAACAAAAACAAAATGTTTTGTTTTGGAAAATCGAACTAAATATCGATATAGAAAAGAAATCAATTTGTGAGTTTAAAAAATTAAAATATGCAAAAATTGGTTTCATTTTCTTTTTAATATGATCTGTTGCATGATGATGGTATGCCATCATTCTAAAAATAACCTTGTCGTGAGTGATGATAGAAAATAAGGATACTTTATCACCCTGGAAATAACGATAAAAATTTCATCATCTAAAACAACCTAGCAATCAGTGATGATATATGATAATGATATTTCATCATTCTAAAATCTGATTATAAAAACGACCCTTTCACCACAAGCGATCGCACTTGGGACAGTAAGGTCAGTAGAGTTGAGTAGTCAGTAGAGTAGCAGTAGTAAAAAGGACATCGTATCACTATCGCTCTGAAAATCGAAAGATGACGATTGTAAACGCTAACCTTAACAAAGAAATTCTCGGGATAAGCAGAAAGAAGGAAGCATAAACCTTTAAAGAAACAAAATAGACAATAACACTGAAAACATGTTTAATACACACAATACCAATATTGTAATTAAAATCACGAAAAGAAAGACACATTCTTGTCATTTATGTCGACACCTGTCTCAAAGTTTGTTTCTTATTTTTGTACGTTTTATTCATTTCGTTTTCAATAAAAATAAGAGAACTTCATTAACAACCTCAACATCTAACCCGTTACAAACTTTTAAAAGTAACTCCCTTAACAATAATCAAACGAAGACAAGTGGTCATACTGCCTGAAAGTAACAACTGGTGTTACTGTCTGCCATTCCCTTTAATCCTAACAATCATAGAAAGAAATGTGGAAAGAAAGTAAGAGAAAAGGAAATCATGCGAGACTGGGGATACAACCAGTAAAATAAAATAAAACATTCAGTGAGTATAGAAAACAATTTATAGCAAATAATAAAAAAGAAATTTGGTTGGTGTACAAAATTTTTGTACCTGAAATTTACAGTTATACGAGACTTTTCTTAGGATGATGAAATATGTCTTGGTTGTGAAGGCTGAATTTTGAGAGACGTTAACACAACGTCTTTCTACAGTGACAAGCCGATGAAAAAGCGGCTGAGCCTCGTGACCAATGTACAGAGAGAGTAAAAAATAGGAAGAAAAGGATTACGACTGCCTTATTTCCATCCCCGTGGGCGATTCTCATTGGTTCCTCAGTTTTTGGACACAGAAATTAGCGTGACATGTAGATTTTAATTTCCGCTAAAATCAACACATCTTTTATGATCAATATGATTCATCTTCAACTGTTCTTTCACATTCCAAAGAGTTGTAGAGTTTAGCGAAAAATGGAAAAATCTGTGAGCCACACTTATTTTCGTGGCTAAAAATAGATGTGACATTAGGACTACCTCCATCCCTGACCAATGAGAATCGCCTACGGGAACATATCTTTAACTATTTTTTCACAGGCGTCTTTTTTTCTTTTTTTTTTTTTTAGTGAGATGTCGACAATAGTGGATGGCGCGTCAATGACTCCATAAGCAACTCACAATGAATTGGTCACATTTTACTGCCCCTCAAGCGGCTCCAAAACTTGTCCATTTTTCAGGTACGCACAATTTATATTCAAACCACATATGGACATTTCTTTGTCATTCTTTTTCATACATTCAACATTGATTTAGTCTTGTATGGATGCGAAGAGGGGTTATGTCTTTTTGGTCCAGTCGAAGTCACGAGAATCATATGATGACCGGTAAGTGACGTCTGTTCAGAGAGTGAAAAAACTTCAGTTGTCATGTAGCAAGCGTGGAGGCAAGACATATCTGTCAACGCCAGTTGCTGATGATAGCTCGCTAAGGCGCGAGACGTCAATCTCAAAGCCCACAGTGGTAGGGAGAACAGAAGTGCCTATATGGTACTCGAAGTTTGTAGGGCGATGTAGTTTACCGTAGATTATTCTGAATAAAATAATTTGTCAGCGATATAGACTTACGCTTAGCATTAGCAATGAAAGAACGGTCTGGCATTTTTGTCAAATATAATCCAGTTTCGTCAACGTTAAAAATCTGTTCAGGAAGGAACTCGTTTTCTTCGACGATATTAGCCAATGCTTTAGGAAAATCGGCTGCTGTTTGTACGTCAGCTGATGCACTTTCAGCTTGCTTCCTAATAGACTGATAACTTCTTTATTCTTTAAATCTCATAAACCAGCCTTGACTCGCTTTAAACTCTACATCTTTCTCATCTGGGTATTTTTTTTTTGTTCAGGTCCTGAATGACAACGCTTTCGCTTGAATGATTTCTTGACTAATAGCAGCTGATGATTCAACCTATCAATCCAAAGAGAAATAAGTTGTTCCATCTCTTTAAAGATTTTCCCTCTTTTCTTATTGGGGCAAAATACAAAGTCACAAATGAATGAGAATGAGAGAGTAGGCAATAAGCAGACATAAGTAAAATAAATTAACCTAAATTCATCCAAGTAAATAAATAAACAAACCAATCCCAAATAAAGATAATCAATTAAAAACTGTTCCCGCCAAAATAATACTTAGAATGAACTACAACAATCAACCCCAAAACTGAACAAATAGCTTTAATTAAATTCCCAAACCAAAACAAAACTGTTAAATAAGTGATATAAACAAATTTTTACAACGTTAATAAATAAATAAATAAATAAATAAATAAAATAAGAAACAAAAAAATAAAAACAAGCGATATAATTTGACCTAAATAGATAAACAAATGACTTCCGGTGAAATAACCGCCATAACAGAATACCCACAATGCACCACTAACCCGTATATATATAAATAGCCGAGAAAAATAACAGCATATGTGGCCTGACGATTGCATATAGCATGAAACAGACTGTCGCCTCTAAGTGTTGACTTCTATGTTCACTTTTATATTTACACACGCTCTATCTCTGATATTGAGCACTTTATTCCATAAATATAGCACACCTTAAGACTATATTTCTTTATATATATATATATATATATATATATATATATATATATATATATATATAGGATGTATATATAGGATATACATTTAAGTAAATGCTCTGTTTATAATAAACTGTATTAAACAGCATTTACCGGCCTTAATGTTACAGAAAATATTCGTCCTCCGACAAGATTAGAACCTGTATCCTATAACCAAATCAGTTACAGCACGTCAAGCTAAATGACGGTTCCGTATAGGTTCGAATCCTGTCGGAGGACGAATATTTTCTATGAAAATTTCTCGGACATTCAGGCCGTTAGATGTTGTTTAATACTGTTTATTATAAACAGAGCATTTACTTAAATATTTGTATTTATAAAAAAGAATGTATAAACATAAAAATGTCTTAAAATAATTGTCCGACTTTGTCCATTCCATAAAAATATATCTTGTATAAATATACAGGGTGTTTCAAAAGTAACTCCCTATTTTCCTAGGTGAGATAAATAGGACAACGTGGAGTAATTGAGTGGACATCACGATCACCAGACTTAACACCACCAGATCTTTTTTTGTGTGTGTGGAGCACTGAAAGATGTTTTTTACAGGATTGAACCCAAAACAAATCCTGTGTCAAAATACTCAATTTCTGATAATTTAAAAAAAAAATTAACGTAGAAATTAGTGTAGAAATCTGTCAAATGGTTTGTAGAAGTGTTACTGTTAGGGTGCAGCGTTTTGTTGAACATGAAGTGGGAGCGTTTTGAAACATGTTAAATAGTTTGTTTATCATAACAAATCTTATTGCTTTGATGTGACAATAATTATAAATTTCCTTAAACTACTTTAATTTATTTTTGTTTAATAAAGTGTTATATAGGAATAAAGTGTCGTTGCCATTGTTTGGACATAGATCGCCAGTGAGCATACGCAGTTTCAATACCATTATTGAATTAAGTAGACCACGTGACCATAGAGGAAACACATATATATATAGTAAATAGATGATGTCTAATCAATCGTTATTTCTATTCTATCCTCTATTACTATTCAGATCTGGTATTTCTACGCTATCCTCTTACTATACGGACTGCTATTCTTTCCTCTATTCACTATACTATGCCACTATTCGGATTACTATACGGGTTACATGTCGAGTAAGTATTATCGAGCAAGTACTATTAGTGCGAATGATACTCGAAGGCGTCTGACACCAGTATTGTTCAACGGCATTACTATAGTTGTATCTGCGATTACAAAGTCTCTACTACAACGAGCATTACAAAAGTGACAACGAGTATTCGTTGACATCACAAAAGTTAATAAATAAAAGAAGGGCGTTGCCGACATTTTCTATAGTCAATAAATCGATAAAAGTTCGAGTGATTCCTCATCATACTTGATCGACTCGAAAGTTTCACGTCAAAACTCACTTCCGGGTCAGATGCTCGATAAATCTCTCTCTCTCTCTCTCTCTAAAGAGGCCGTTTGACTGACTGACCAAAATTAACGATAGAAAACAAATGAAGATTACAAAATTCACTTTCTTCAGAAAGTCATTCACTCCTGTAGTTCACTGCTACTAACAAGCAGGGATTTTTTCTCCTGATGATGGTCATGCTGTCGAAACTAGTCGAGGAACATAACTGAAATAATAAAGCAAAAAATATTATATAGACGACACAGTGTGTCTGAAAAATTTAATTTTTTTAATATTTTTTAGCGTTCAAAATATATGTATGAATATAAGTATAGATAAAATCTTTACGTGTTGAATCATTTTATTTTGAAATTTTCTACCGAATTTTGCTAGTCTTAATCTAAATATTAGGCTTGTGTTTTCTTCTAACCCCTATGAAGGGTGTCCGTTGATAGCGTGATCAATAGTTTGTGAGACAAATATGCTGGCTACAGTGTTATCAATCAGAAATATTTTCTTCGTTATCTGTTTTATGCAAGTGGTAGGTGTATTGATTTCAATAGGAATTCTTTTGTTATAGTTCAATATAAAATTCGGTACTTTTGAAAGTTATCTATCTTTAAGTGCTAACGGCCGTCGTTGCTCATCCACAAGCTAGCACCGAAAGAAACTTTTTAAAAGATAGTTTCTAAAACTTTTCGTTCCATAATTCCATCAAAATTCGCTAAGTATCAGAATCCACACACATGCACACAAGCACACACGTCTGCGCAATGAAATGAATCCGTAATCGAGTGGAAACAAAAGGAACTGTCAAAATGTTTTAAGAATGCGTTCCAAAGAACGAAACGCCAAAAAATAAACATAAAAAACGCCCCAAACGAACAAAATAAAGAAAAAAGAAATTGGTATTCTTCATATGTAAGTCGCTTTAACCAATTTTTTTTTGTTTTTGATCGTTTTATTTACTCTCCAAGAATAATAATAACTGCAGCAAAATAAATAAATAAAAAAAAAATTCTTGTAATTTCTGATTCTATCTCTGCGCATGCGCTCTGAGAACCTCTAATTCAATTTTCGAAACTTGAGTTACTTTGGACCGTTTCCCATTTATTCTTTTCGGAAGGAATTCACAAAAAGTCCTGGAGGACAGTTGATTGCATCTGAAAAGGGATTAATTAGTTAATTGAACCGATTGCATATGAATTTAAATGATTAATTAAAATTTTAATTAAATCCATGACAGAAATTTCTTGTGCCCAGCACGTATCAAAACAGCTGGGAATCCCCCACCAATTACCCCTGTTCTAATTAACGTCGAAAACAATATACGTATGATAGTTGAACCAATGTTAGAGCAGTGGACAGAGGTCTGCGAGATCCGTTTCATCTATAAATGGACGTTTCTCTTTTTATTTGGTTTTAATAAGTTACAATGAGTTAACCTTTAACATTTTAAAATGGGTTAACCCTTTAACAATATGAAAACATACCCACCAATCCACGTGATTAGGGCACCTCAGCGTGATGTAATGGTTAACAAGCTTGTCTTGCTAGAACAATTACGACTGAATAGTGAGTTCGCTACTCAATGGGTGCACCAAAACTTTCGGCCTTGTACCACATCTAAGTTAAGCTTAGAAAATTACCATAAATCCACGTGATTACTTAAATCATGACATATTTTCATTCGTATAACAGAAGTTATTAATATATTAAAAGGATTATACTATACTTAGTTGTTTTAATTATTTCATTTCGGTTGGCAGACTCTTCGATCTTCCTTGTGATATAACTTTCTAGGTCACGTGTTTTCATTAATCTACGAAATATTCAGCCAAACAGGGTTGATTGATTGATTTGTTATTTACAGTTTATCAACCACCAGGAGGTTATTTAAAGCCAGAAAATATTTTTAGTTTATAAGATTTGGTGGTGGAAGGCTGAAAATAATACTAATTTAGTGACACAAATCCTACTAATTAACCCATAGCTGTGGGTGAGAAAGAGGTGGATTCATACAATTCCCAAGTGTATTCGCGCGTGAATGTATATAATGAACCCAATTGATATTGAACTCGATTCTCCGATTTTCAATTTCGAGTCATCATCGATTACACCACCCGCACATCCAAGATTACAGCAGCTGGTATTCTCAAGCTGTTACTCATCCAGGTACTGAAAACGGATCGACGTCGTTTAACCTTGGTGTCCGTAACAGGTGCATTTCTATTGAAGTGGTCTTCACTCTTTTTTTTTATATAACCGTTGATTCAACTAGCAAAGATTCATGTAAAAAATCATTTTGAAGATACAAGTTGACGAAATGTTACTTTTTTAAATATAGCCCTATTAAAAAAAGTAATTTTGTACTTAAATATACAAGATTTTGTTGAAATGTTATTTTTTTCTGTCATTGTTCTATTAAAAAAAGTAATTTACTTCAAGACACAGGAAGATGCTGAAATTTCTTTTCTTCAATCAAAGCCTTATCAAAAAACTTATGGTAAAAAAATTCGTCATTCTGTTTGATGATAGAAGTGGGTCATGTGTAGAACTTTTCTGTATCTTGTCGTAAGTATAATAATATTTTTGTGATAATTTAACATTAATACTTGTCAGGATTTACATATGTCGAAGAATCCTTCTGTCAAGGCATTACTTCATGTCAGTTTTCCAAAGAACATGATAAAGACCGGAATCTGACCGGTCGAAACATAAAATATTAGATACTAGCCACAATATTTCGAGCAATTCTAACATTATCAAGGAACAACGAAAAAAATTCTGTAAATCCCATTGTCTGGAAGAATTCTGAAGATCTCATCGGCTGGAGGAATTCTGGCGATCTCATCGGCTGGAAGAATTCTGAACATCTCATCAGCTGTAAGAATTCTGAACATCTCATTAGCTGGAAGAATTCTGAAGATCTCATCGGCTGGAAGAATTCTGAAGATCCCATAGGCTGGTGGAATTCTGGCGATCTCGTCGGCTGGAAGAATTCTAAAGATCTCATCGCCTGTAAGAATTGTAAAGATCTCATCGCCTGTAAGAATTCTGAAGATATCATTGGCTGGAAGAATTCTAAAGATCTCATCGGCTGGAAGAATTCTGAAGATCTCATCGGCTGGAAGAATCCTGGCGATCTCATCGGCTGGAAGAATTCTGAAGATCTCATCGGCTGGAAGAATTCTGAAGATAACATTGGCTGGAAGAATTCTGAAGATCTCATCGACTGGAAGAATTCTGAAGATCTCATCGGCTGGAGGAATTCTGGAGATCACATATAGCAATCAAAACATGAACAAATATTCTCCATTAATGAAAGGAATAACATCATATGTTTATATATTTCGATAAAACATAGAGAAAAATGAGACTTTTATCGACACTTCATTATTCATATGTTGCGTACGATATTATTAGAATTTCGCGTCCCTATCTGCCTCGCATCCCTTATTTTTAACCCTTACAAAATCGGCTCACTTCGAGCCATTGATTTTGACCCCTTACAGTTTCTCTCCATTTTGCGATCCTTAAAACACCTTTCTTAGGGCACTGCCCATTTCGCCCCCTCATAGCATCTGTTTATTTCGCCCCCTCATAGCTTCTGTTTATTTCGCAATCTTCAGAGTATGTATCCATTTCGCCCCCCCCCTTATAGCATCTACTCATTTCACACACTATAAAACATCTCATCCTCTCGCACCCCTTACAACCGCAATCCATCTTGTGATTCTAACAGTATCTCTCCATGTCACTCAAAGGGTAAGTTGGAAGCTGTATGCCATATTTTTTGCTACATTGTAGATTTAGATAAACGCAAACAGTCATCGATTCCCCCTGCGATGAAAAGTTCTTCGTTCCGTGTGCGAAATCTAACAGCACAAAAGAAAATTCAATGATTGATTCGCCAAGGAGATATTTCGTTCGATTAGCGAATACGAGGTAGCAAACCAGGGAAGATCAATTGTGCTAATCGCGAAGAATATACAAAGCTTTTCAGCACCTTTACGAGTTCTGATATTGTTTATTCGAGCCGTAAAGTCTGACAGTTTAGACTAATTTCCCAAGTGACTTGTCCAAGTCCGACATCAAGTGCGCTACTCAGACAAAGCAAGGTTAAAACATCAATAATTATATGTGAGGAATTTGGATCTCCAAACACACACACACACACACACACACACACACACACATACATACATACACCTCCTATATAGAGAACACGATGGTGTAATGGATAGCGGCTTGGATTGAGGAATCGGAGAGCCAAGTTCAAATTCCAGTTGAATCCATTACATTCACTTGTTCATATCCTTGGAAAAGGTATGGATCCTCTCATTCTCCCCCAGCTATGAGTAAATAGCAAGATACACTGGATTCTATAGCCTTGGATGGCGACTGGTCTAGGAGAAGGACAACTCTGAATTGAGTACACGTGATAGTACTTGGCGTAATTTTCAGTTGACAATATGAATACAATAGCATTTTCTAAATTCTTCTAGTTGCTAAAGACCCTCCACATACACTTACACACACACACTCACACACACACACACACACACACACACACATATATATATATATATATATATATATATATATATATATATATATATATATATATATATAATTCCATTCGAATCCATTACATTCGCTTACGTGCTAATACCCTTGGGAAAGATATTAATCCTCTTCTTCTCCCTCCAACTATGAGTAAATAGCAGGGCAGACTGGGTTTTATAGTCTTGGATGGCAATTGGTGAAGGACAACTCTGAATTCAAAACCTGCGGAGAGTTCTTTGAGGACGGTGTGGCATGTAGTACACCAAGTCTGTGTATTCGGCCCTTCAAAAAGTGTGGTTGGTTCTGTACAAAGCTTTCACCACTATAATTTGATCATATGTGCATATATATATATATATATATATATATATATATATATATATATATATATATGTGCGTGTGTGTGTGTGTGTGTGTGTTACTTCTGATCTGGTGCTGCTGGTATGTATCTTGAAATTCTAGATAATAGCAAGCAAATAATCTGCAATGTTATGAATCCTGACCTGGCATTTCGGTCTCAATCATTCTTAAAGAACGCTGCTTCCCTCTGCTTTTATACCAATATTTTTTATGGCAATTGTTCTGATGAGGTTTCCGCTTTGGTGCCTCTACTTCATGAATTTTAGCGTAGGTATTAGATTGGCCGTTAGATTTCATCATTTTACACCTGAAATTGCTAAATGTAACCGTGGGTTCTATTCTAATAGTTTCTTCCCTTGCACTTCTCACCTGTGGAACTCTTCCCCAGTTTCTTTCAATTACAATCTTCAAATTTAGTATTGGAGATTAGGAAATTGAATATAGAATATTCTGTGTGCTTGTGTTATGTAGCGGTTTCACAGTGGATGCTTGTATTTGTACTAAGTCGGTCCTAAAATAGGTTCAACGTACAAAACGTTAGGAACTTGATATAATAGGTAATGATGCAGTAATCTAGTTGGGGTGGCTGATACTTTAATATCCAACTAACGGTCGTCCGACATCGACTGACTGACCAACTCACTGCCAACTTAGCGACTGCTACTACTACTCCTACTTATTATAGGTGGGTGAGTCTATTAACTATAGAACAGGTGTGCTCCACTATAACAGCTTGTAGCATGTGTAATAATACTCGAAAGAAAAGATGATGAGACAAAGTGGAAAATTTTATCAAAGACGCGTTTCGCCAGAGAAGCGTATGCACTTTTTGGCTTCCTCAGTTTAAAATGAAAAAAGGACAAGTCTGTGTAGTGGGAAAATGCCATAGGATCTCAAGGATAAGTGGGATGAAAAATCATTACCCAAGCTTATCATCTAAAGTCCAGACTTGGAGATTATGTTGTTCCGCCTGTGTATTTGTTTTTCTTATCTATACCGATTTACTAAGCGAAATTTAGATGTGGCATAAGACCGAATGTATAGAGCACTTCTAATCCTTACTAGTTAGTCTATACATAAATATTTGTTAGTCATAAGGTTTGTGTAAATTACAAGCAGTTTTATATTTAAGAACAATATCCCGTTGTACTAATGGAGTGATTTTTCTATCTTTATCAGATTTTGAGACACGTCCTTTAAATTGGTTTAATTATACAATAATAATAAAGAATACCGTTTAAAAGTATAACTAACAATATTATATAGTTCTATAAATAACCCTCAATTTTCGATCGAAAATAAAGCGAAAAGAAAGGACTAACATCAATTGTAAAATGACAGAATATATGGTTGTTAAGCAAATGTACAGCTCAACCTGCAAATTACAAATAGGAAAAACGAAAATTAAGCAAGTACAAAAATTGAATATCTGGCAAGCGTTTTAACAGTGGACGGAAAATGCTACACCGAAATCATAAAACGCTTTCTAGAAGCTAAGCAAAGTATTAAGAAACAGGAAACGTAATATATATCCTTCTATATGCCAGTGAATGCTGATCAGGAGATTGGAATTTTTGAGGAACGCAGAACAACCTATTGATTGCTGTTGTTCCCAAGTCTACCCTCACCCGGGGTGGTGGCACCTGTTAGGGTCCCAGCTATGGACAAATTATTAACTCTGAAATAAAATATTATTAAAGTATAAAAATATATTTTTATAGTAAAATGACCAGCAATACATTTTATCTGCAGTTGAAGTGTTCTAAATATGTAAATTTCAGCACTAAATAACCCATGGAGATATTGATATGCCGCTAAAAAAATATTAAACAAAAACAAAATATTCCCAGGTACGATCTTTTTTAATTTTTACCGACAATCTGTCTCCAATACTTTCTGAAATATCCTCGCTGTTCCAAATCATGTTCCAAACCTTAACATTTTTCCATGTTTTTGTGCAATACCCAAGTGCTCCAGTGACTACTGGTACTGGAATTATTTTCCTTAATTGTCATTCCGAATTTTGCAGAATTTCAGAACTTATTCCCTCTTTACAGTGAAACATTCCAAATAGAATTAGAAGACTTACTAGGATTTATTATTAACAGTCAAATGAGTATGATTTTTCGATTCAGCGTAAAAAAACTGCCTTAAAACCAGTTATTATATATTCGACCTTGAAAACATCTCAGGTCAGTTTTATAGATGTCCTTGTTTTCATCCATAAACAATGTATTAGCGTATCCTGAGGATGGTAATACCATGGATTGAACATGCGAGGAACGGCGAAGTTTTAGAGAAAATGAAAACATTAGATATGCAAATGACATATTGCTGATAGCAGACACTAAAAGGAAACTACAATAACTTCTACACAGGGCAATGGAGAAAAGCAGGAGGAAAGGACATATAAGCATCAATTGTAAAAAGACAGAATGTATAGTTGTCAGCAAAAAGGATCAGCCCAGCATAAAAATTACAAATTGAGGACACCAAAATCAAGTAAGTACAAACATTTAGATATCTGGAAATTGTTATTAACAACAGACGGAAAATGCGTCACCAATATCCGAAGGTATATTGCGATAGCGAAATATGCCTTTCAAAAGCTAAGTAAATTATTAAGAAACAGAAAAATGTCGTTATAAAAGAGTACTGAACTGTTACGTAATATCGGTCCTCCGATATATTGCTATATTGGACAATCTTATCACAGATGAAGAAGAAACTCGAAGCAACATAAATTTGCTTCTACAGAAGGATGCTGAGAATACCATGAGCTGAACATGTGAGGAACAGCGAAGTTTTAGAGAAAATGAAAAAAAACTATTGCTTTTAATTCATATATAATTCACACCGTTTTTTTTAAAAAAAAACAAAACAGGACGTCTACTCAAACACGTGTGTCCATTAAAATAAAATGTTTGAAATCATGAGAAATAATATGGTATTATAAATAAAAATCAATACTTGAAAAAATTATTTCAGCTGATTATACATTGATTGATGTTTGTTACGCAAAACTTGAATTGCTTCATTTTGACTATAATGTCGTTTTCTAACATATGTTACTATGTGAGAAAACGACATTATCTTTGCACCAACCTAATAGTTTTCGTAAGGTAGCTTCCCTCTGCCTTTTCTATAAATAAATTCATGGTAATTGTTCTGATGAACATTCCCCTATGGGACCCAGACTTTATGAATTCGTGTGTAGAACTAGATTAGCGGCATTTGAAATGGCTAGATGTAACCGTAAGTTCTACGCTAACAGTTTCTTCTCTCACACTTCTCGATTGTGAAATTTTCTTAATTCCCAGTCAAGTCTGATCTTCAAAAATGTAAATGAAATTTCAATCATTATCGTCTGTCTTCTTAATTCCTGTTTTATTGTTCTCTCTCCTTAATAGTAGTTTTTTCTCATATTTTCTCGCATCAAATAACCACCTGCATCTTAGTAGCTTTATTGCTTTGCTTGGGGGTTAAATGATTAAAATATTCTAAGGAAAATTGTAAATTCCTTAATCTGTAATTCGTTTCTCAGTTCTGTTAAGCCTTTGTACAGAAGCTCTTCAATTTCGTTGTTTATTGCCCACTTGGATTCAATTGCATGACATTTTATTCTGACGTCATAATTGTCTGCTTACTATTCAGTTTTTCTTGGAATTAGCACGCTTAATTTCTAATTTATATAATTCACTCCAATAACCAATCAATGACTCTCTCAACCAGTCTGTGATGAGACCCTCAGAGCCCTTGTTTGAAACATGGGGAATTACAGTCTCGTCTTAATTACGCAAAAATAAAAATAACACTGACATCTCATTTTAACAGATTTACCGAAATTACACAAAAATATCTTGACATACTAAAGAGTAAATTTATCTAATAAAATCACCATTAGCTTCAACCACGGCCTCCACACATTTCAAAATATTCTGCAACTCATCTGGACGGTCTCCTTGTTTAAGTTGGTGAAAGCTACTATAGTTCATCATTAGTGTTACAAGAAGCTTTGTTGGTCTCTCGCTCAACTGCGCCCACACATAATAATCAAGGAGGTTGAAGTCTGGGGAGATAGGTGGCTAGATGTAAGGGGTCGCAGAAATTGTCTGATGGCCATGACTGAGTTTTCCTACTTGTGTGGCATGATGCCAGACATAGGGTCTTCCAGAAGCCATTCTCTTGACCCAGGGTAGCACTACCTCCTCAAGGCACTTGATGTAGGCCCCTGCGTTGAGTATGAGGCCCTCAGCAACAAATTCTGGAGTTCTTTTAGTATCAGTACGATCAGCGTGAATTTTCCGAGCTGCCGTACCTTCGTAATCAACATTAGACTCAACCAACTCTTTCCAAATCCTATCTGTTCATATTGGAGCTTCCAGTGCGAATGCCCAGCATAGCATCATGCCATCTACAAATTTCTGGCGGAGTGAATTGCATCATGCTGCTATTTTTCTCACAGACGGTGCCCAAATGGCCCTACTATACTGTGCAGTCGACAAAAGTAAAAACAAACAACGCGCATGTGCGAAATTAAGAATAAAAATGGCAACAATTTACCCATCGCACCCTATATAACCGCGTACATTATAGATTTTTCCACGCGTTTTCAAAACTGTATACAGGTGTGAGGTTACGTGACTCTCCATTCGACGCCTGGGACAAATTCAAAACCTGATCTGGCATAATACTACATTTGTATTTGCTTTTTCCCTACAAAACACTGTCCTGGTGCTCAGATCTCAGACGACATAAGTTTAGAAAGCAATCGGCACATGAAGAATACATTGATCACTCTCAGTCATACAAATTTTGATAAACTTAAATTTGTGCCCAAGGTAAACCTGTGATATAGTGGGGTTGAAATAGCTTGTCTAGCGTCAATATTCGATATGAAGACACTCTAACGTCTAGGAAGGGTATCATTTGAAAATGGCTTTTAGCTGCGTTTGAACATCTATTGTTAATACTACTAGAAAAAAGCTAACAATCTCCGTTTTTAATCTTAGGTTTTAATCTTAATCAGAGACCACAAAATTACGAACTGATTATGAGAAAATGTCGACAGGTGTATGTCTTAAGTAACAGACTATGTCAGGCGCTGTGTTTTTAGACATAGATTTTGATGAATGAATAGATAAAAAAAGAGTTAAGTGTAACAATATCTTAAGAAAAACAAAAAAAAAATCGATGAAATAAAAGTCAAATCGATTGCGTTTGTCGTTAAACGTGTGTGATATACAAATATAGAAGGGCAACAATTTTCATTTAATTTACTTTTATCACTCGGTATGATTACAAAGAAACGAAAATCCACTGACCGTCTGTGATAAAAGTTACAATGTCGGTCAATTTTGAGCAAGACATTTGATGTTTAAGTAAAACATTTCATGTGTAATGCCACAATTACTGCCAAGAGAAACAGGATATGAAAAATTCCAAAACACGGGTATACCCGACTATACTGTCCTGATCAATCGTTTGATCTTGTGAATGGAGATTTAGGAGGAATTTATACAGTCCCATCCCTAACATCATGCAAAAGATAAGAAAAATAAGAGGCCAGCACTAAAGATGCTTTAAGGTGGAGAACAACTCCATCATTCAAACTACAGTTTTACCTTCCGTAGCCCAAGAGATAGAATGCTTAAGAAAATTAACGGAGAACTGAGATCAATTTCCGTTAAGCTCAAACAAAAAAGATTACAGATTGCCGGCCAGGGAAATCGTCTCATCCTTACTCCCAAAACTTCTGGAAGTGTCTTCTCACGAAAATTGTCTTTCCCATACACCATAGCTCGGGACTAAAGTTTGGACATTGCGGATCTGTGAACAACAATACAGCACGGAACAGTATGAAAACTGATTGTCAATGGAGTTCCGACCAGTCATAGGGAGGTTGAAGGATGAAGATGATAATGATGTTGGAAAAAAGATCTCGAGATCGTAGGTTTTCTGTTGGAGTTTCCCTCACCTAGACAGAAAAACGAAAACACGTATTAATTAAGACCTATTTTTTTTAGATGTAGTTTTAACACCTTTTAGGTAAATCTTAAGTATATTATTTTCAATTGTAGTTTTAGTAGAATTGGTGGGTAGAACAATATATTCTGATACGTTGAGTTTGCCAGAAAGCGTTAACTCTTATATCTAAAAATATTTTATGAGCTTTTAGTTTAGCGTTGAATATGAAGTAATTAGGATATTGGAGGAGCTTAAAATATTTTCAGTGGATTTCTTCTCTTCATAAAAATATTGAAGGCTGCAAATTTTTCCAGCGTCACCTCTTCTTCGTGAGCATGCGTAGTTGCATCAACGTAGACATCACTTTAGTTTGAGGAAGTCCTAAAGGACGAAACACGTAACACAAAACACATTTACATTTTTCCCTAATATTGTTCTTCGTGCTTAAAAAATAATATATATATATATATATATATATATATATATATATATATGTGTGTGTGTGTGTGTGTGTGTCCGCTGCTGCATTCGCCTGTGATTACGTTTATTTTATCTTTATTTATTTATTTATTCAAAAAACACATTTCACTGTCAAGCTCTGACGAAGGCGGCAGGAGCTGTCGAAAATGTTGTGATTCCCCAAAGAGTTTGTTCTTACATATCATCTAAATAAAATAGGAAGATATACAAAGAATATCTTTTTCAACAATATATATATATATATATATATATATATATATATATATATATATATATATATATATATATATATATGGTGGACTCTCCCGCCGTATTCGGTGTATGAGTGTCAAGCGGCTCAATTCCTAGGAACCAACAGCCCAGAAACCAGCACATATTTTTTCTTTTTTTTTTATGTGTTTCACCCCAAGCAAGGAGGGTTGCCACTAGCACACAAGTGGTTACAGAGTGTTGGAGCGAGAGCAAAGAAGAGTGATAGAGGAAAGGATGAAGAGAAGGATAGGGGATAGATCAAGGCATCTGGAGACGTCGATTTATATTACATTTGAATAGTATCAAGTCATATTTCATCCTCAGGCGAAAGTTTTGGAACCAAAAATTTCGATTGAGGATGAAACAGAGCTTGATACTTTAATTCAATTTACTTTTAATAATTATATTGAAGTTTTTGGCTCCTGTTTTTGAAACATGAGAACTCTTATATAGCGAAGGAATCATATTTAAAAAAATAATTATATATATATATATATATATATATATATATATATATATATATATATAAGCATTTATTTCCACCCTCATTCCCTTTGTATTCCATTATTGACATGTAATTTATATTCAAACAGCTTCTTTGTACGAACCACTACTTTGCAGAATCTTACCCACATATCCTCATAAATTGTGCCCTTTACCTCTTACTTCATAATAATCTACCTCGTGTGGCTCTTGCATAGGGTTAAAATTATTGTAAATAGACATGCAGGCTTGTGTTTGTATGATTACGACAAGGTTTTTTAATAAATACGAAATGTACTTCCAGAATCTAATCAAAATAGCGATAGAAACAAAGATAAGTATGCTTAACTGTTATGTAATATGAGTCCTCCTATATGTCAGTGAATGCTAGACAGTTTCGTCAAGGATGAAAAGTATTCTTGAGATAAGATATGAATTTCGACAGAAGGATGTTCAGAATACCATAGATGGAGCATATGATCAAAGAGGAAGTTTTATAGAAAATGGTAGCAAAACGAAAGGTTTGGAATTTCTGTAACAGATGATGAAGACAAAGAGCTTGGAAAATGGTTTACTGCCAGGGAAGCTAACTCAGTCGACATTCAAACACCATTGAGTCTATGATGTATAACTCTACCTCTTTAGTTTGCGTACATAGTGACAGTTTTATTCGTTATAACCGAACGACTCTCGTGCAACTATTGTTTTTTGTATTTCCATCTTATATATTATCCAGATTTACCTCCATTTCATTTTCAGATTTTTTCAGTCGCGGCCGGATTGCCATGGACATGATTATCACTACGAGTTGGCAGTTGATGGTGATCACGAATGAGGTTTTTAAATTTGAAAGGAAAACTGATATAAATTTCAGTTTTCATTGTGCTACTTGTTCCTCTATTGATTTGTTGCTTTTCATATCTGAGATGTGTCTTGTTAGTATTAAATTCTCTAAGCCTTCTTTTCTTATTATGCATCCCGCGTGATTTCTTTCTGATTGTTAACAACGATTTCTTCCTTGCGACTATAAACGTTATTTTTGTGGGTACACATGCTTAAAACTACAATTATGTTATTCTAAACAGTGAAACTAATATAAGTCAGGCTAAAGATCGAGAACTCGTGACTAAAGCGAAATTTTACCTACCGACAGGAATCGAACATACACTACATTTCTCAATCATGGAAACCATTTCTTTAGATGAAGTGTGCAACAAATAAATGGTCGACGGGGAACCATCTTGTAAAAACAAGATGCTTTTTACTTACTTAAGGAATGCATATTGGGACATTTCAAGGTCTATACCCACTAGCTTTATTTTCGTAGTCAAAACGTAAATAAAATCATTTTTAATTCAACAATTTGTCACATATTCTAAGATATTTACGTCAAGTCTTTATTTAGTTGCATCAAAAAATATTTGAAGTCTTCACAGTCTTATAGTAACTCAGATGAATGCACGGTAGAGTAAAGGATAGAGGCCCGGAATGAGGAATCGGAGATCCGAGTTCGAATTCCAGTCGAGTTCATTACATTCACTTACTTGCTAATACCCTTTGGAAAGTTATGAATGCCTCTCTTCTGCTCCCCACGACCAGCTATTAGTAAAAATAGCATGTCTGTGAGATCTGTGTTCCAATTCCAGTCGGGTTTGTTATATTCATTTACGCGCAAACACATGTATCAATCCATCATACCTCAATCCCAGCTATGGGTTAATTAGTAGAATTATCAGTAAAATTATGATTATCTCTAAACAAATTTTTACAGTCTAAAAATGTTTTCTGGCTTGAAATAACCTGGAAAGGGTTGATAATTTGCAAAAACAAATCAACCAATCGATTTCGAATTTCTGTGTCCCATTTTCCATCCTCTGTTATAGTTGAACATCTGCACTTTTATCATTTTGACATTCCTATTGTGTCACTTACTTCTTGAGCGGTCCATTTTACTTGCCACAACACATTCGATTTTCTAGCAATTAATAGCTAATCCTTCATTTTTTTAATTGACTACATCGCCTAATGATCCTTTTATTTTCCCTTCTGCATCTATCAACACACTCGTATGATCTGCTGTTTTGTTGTATATCGTCTCTGACATCTAGTCTTATAGCGACAATTTCTCAGGCCACAACGCTGCATCACAGATTAAATGAACTCCAAAAAATTTTCTAAATTCTTTTTTTTCAGTTTATTTCAGTGGGAAGGGAAGACACATAGCAGTAGTAGTAGTAGGATTGTTTCTTGAAGAAAGCATAAAACAGATGCAGAGCGAGATAGGGAAGACAGATCTGAACAAGTCGGCCAGCGAATTGCCATAACCACTTGGTAGCTTGTCATAATCTAGACTCTTCAAGGAATCTGGATTAGCAACTAGGTCTCATTATTTTATAGGTGAAATTGTTAGATGTAACCGTAAGTTCTATTCTAACAGTTTCTTCATTTGCACTCCTGTCTTCCTGATTCTTGCTCTTTTTTGGTTTTCTCTCCTTAATAATGTCTTTCTTTTCCCCACATTCTTCCACACTAAGTAACCGCTTGCACATTAGTGGCTTTATTACTTTGCTTGGGGTGAAAAAAAGAAAAGAGAGAAGAAGAGAAAATGTGTGCTTGCGTGAGTGCATGCCGGAAGAAGCTTAGCCACACGAAGTTGCGTAGGCGACATACTGGAAGAAGGCGTAGCCACGTGAAGTTGCGTAGGTGCCCAAATGTTATTTAACCGGTCCGATTCTGGACAGAGTGGCTATCTAGAGGTTCATTGAAGATTTATCTTCGTCAATTCCTGTGTGCGCAATCCCAACCGCTGGGATTCTCCCTCACTCTACCTATTCGCCGCAACTCGAACAATAAACATATTTATATATTTTTAGATATAAGTGTTCGTCCCCTTCTTTGAACTCGGCAGTAATATACTATAGAACTCACTCCCTATTGCTTACTTTCATACCACCTACGACCTTCAAAAATTTAAATGCGAAGTCAGTTGTCATCTTCTGTCTTCCTGAACCCTGAACGTGTATTGTTCTTTCTTCACTTCTCCACACTTTCTCATTCTCTTTCAATCCCTGTAATCCCCCGTGTCCTGGGGTGAAATGATTTTAAATAAAGTGGCCGTGGTGTTGGGTGTTTTTAACCAGACGCCATCTCTAGAAAAGATTGCCAACCAAGGTCAAAGAGCTTCTGTCTATCCATTAGATGAAGACCCGTGTCTTTGACTTTGTGCGAACACAACGAACAACTTCCGAAGTGCTTTCTTTACTAAACTTTACTCACGAAAACTTGGGCTAAACCGTTGTATGATTTTTCAGGCACTTTCCAACGCTGGGATCGTCTCCACAGGACAATATTATCAACAGGTCACCTTGTAGACTAAAACGTGATGAGAGCCGAACGTGGATTTCATAGTTGGAACGCTAACCGTCTAGCCATTTGATCACAAAGGCTCACCTGTAAAAACCTACATTCTTTTCGATAGAGCAGAATTGATAAAAAACAGTATTGTTTTCTTAATATCATGCTAAATGGATTAGTATTAGTGTCGATGAAGAGTAAACAACAAGTAAAGCATTGTGTATATTTTATCTTTTATTGATAACGCGTAAAACTGAATAAATACAATACTGTTTTCCTCTCCCATCAAAGCACATTCGATCTTTCACGATCCTGTCGACAAATGAGGACCGGCCAACTAAACGTCTTTCCCATAAATCCTTCATTATTCAAATATTTATAGCAAAATGGCGGATTCCTTGTCGATGGCGTCCAGACATGATAAACAGTTAAATCCAGATATAGTAAAAATATAAAAAAGGAAAAGAAACAGACAAAAAGAAAGAAATCAAAACAACAAAATCAAAAACAACCCCACCACTAAAAAAAGAAAAAAGAAAAGAAAATGAACTGTTGTTGGTGTATAATTATCAGGCGTTTTTTTTTTTTTAATATTTATTATGAAAAAAAGAAACAATAATTCATCAATAATATTTTTAAATGATTATTCTGGAGCGTATGATTATCTACACGCTTTTTTTATAACCTGAAAATAAAATGACATTTTTATTAAAAAAGTAAACAAAACAGCCATTTTTATTAACATATATCTCGCCTACAATAATGCCTGATAATTATGCACAAACCTAATACATTGATTTTTTTTTTTGGTCATTATCGTTGATTTTAGTGTTTTTAAATTCAACATTTTGCTTCTAAAAAAATAAGACCTAGTGTTTGTTTGAGAGGAAGTGTGAGATTCCTTCGTTGGGATAACTGCATTTTATTGCATTTCAGCCTCTGTAGACTCGTTCATAATACACTTTCGATAATTTTAAGATATTTTTATGTTTTTACATTTTTTTTATAGATACAAAGTAAATGCTCTGTTTTATAATAAACAGTATTTATAACATTTACCAACCTGAATTTCCGAGAAACTTTCATAGAAAATATTCGACCTCTGACAGGAGTCGAATCTGTATCCTATACGGAACCGTTATATAGTTTCTCAGACATTCAGGCCGGTAAATGTTATTAATACTGTTTATTAATACTTTGTCCATTTCATAATATGTGACATTCGATAATGTTTTCGGAATATAAAACGGTAAACCTCGTTGGTGCTTCTTGTTTGTCTGAAATCCTGCGTTATAGTTCCTGCCTTTTAGAACTCTAGTGAGCTGTCAAAGACCTCGAATTAACAGCTGTTAGTCTTTTACCACTTTTTGGCAATATACTAGAGGTTCTAATGAACTTGGAATTGGTTAAGCATCTCACTTCTCAAAGCTTTTCTTTCAGATATTCAATATGGCTTTCGTTTCACTATGTCAACCGTTAACGGTTATTACTAAATTTCTCTATTAGGCTTTAATTAAGAACGGCGAGGCTCGAGGAGCGGATTCTGATATCTCGAAGGCAGTTGACAGGTTTTGGTATGCTCTGCCTTTCTACAAGTTCAAGGGATACGGTGTCTATGGCCAAATATTTTGCTTAAACCAATTTTTATTTATTTATTTATGCTGATGACACAATTATTTACTCGTGTCTTAAGGCCCGACAAATTAAAACTAGCAGCTGATCTGGTAAATGACCTTCAAGCAGTTGTTAAATTGGGCAAGAAATAGCTTGTAAATTTTAACGTCTACAAAACGAAACAGCTCTCTTTTAGTATTTGCCTATATTTCTGAAGAGATATTGTGTGCATTATTTACATAATTCAGACTATTGTCCTCATCTTTGTCGCTATAATTATTACGTTTTGGTCTTCTTCAGGTGGTTGGAATGTCGCTCACTGGGATAGACTATTCTAGCTCCACATGCCATGTTTAATGGATGTCAGTTATCTCCTGTTAATTTCTCTCTGAAAGTTCTCCACCGCCTTAACCGGGTATTGAACTCACACTCTTTTGGTCCTGGATCTAACTAACGCCTTTATCCACTCTGCCATGTGTCGTTGAAGACATCTATGCATGAATTTCTGGGTATTATAAACCTAATATCTTCAGCAACTAATTTTTTACCAGTACTCATATCTCAGAAATATAGACAGATTAGTGAGATTCATGAATAATTAATTTGTAGAAATATGGTGATAGGATGTAATGGTTGTAACTGAGTGTTTATAGTTTGTAGAAATGCTATGAATATATTTTCAATATATTTTCTCCTTAAAAATACAATTAAATTGAAACAACCGCGCGCTTTAGTTTCCTTTCTTTCACCTATATGCATGTCAAGAGCATGTTGGGATATCTCATCTCGGAGAAGAGTATTAATAAGAGCTCTTATGGATCTTTTGAAATGTTCACCAGCTTCGGCAGTGTGGGCAGAAATTAAGTCCTTGATGTGACTAGATCTCAGGCTGTCTATACCGCCACTGCTGCTTCCTGAGAAAGACTTCAGAGGGCAACCATCGCTTCCTTCAAGATTACAATGTCGGAATCATTGTTTTCCAGTGGAACATCTCTGTCATCTGATGGTGGCGCAGGATGTTTCTGACGTAGAGCTGTGAGAACTTCTGGTGTAGTAGCTAGTATATTATCGGATGAGGCCAATACTCTCACTGCAGCTGAGACATCACCCTCGATCAACTTATTGACGAGGGCACGAAGTCTCTCAGAATCGTCGACGAAAGATGAAATCTTTTAGGATTAGGAAGATTAGAAAATTCTGTGGCATTTATTTTAGACTAATTGAATAAAGAAATATTATTTTTCATAATAGATGAGACAAATGATGTAGAGTTCTTATTGAAAGTGTTGCAAAAGAGAAAGGGTGATCCCATTCAAGCGAACTGTTCAAGTTAAGAGGTTTATGGCAGTAGGCAAGGCATCGGCTGCCGGGATTCTGACAGATTTAGGGATTTTTAAATGTACCTTTCGGAATTGCCTGAAGAGTGAGGTTGGTCTCAGAACTTCACTGGCATCTATTTGGGTGGGTTTATTACGTTGATGGTTCACACTGTCTTGTGTAGCCGAGAGTCAGACAATGTGAACAATTCCAAACAACCAGATGCGCTGAAGCATTTCTAGTCAATGCCACGCAAGATAAATGAAAAGACCGTTGAAAATTTCAACAACTTCTGACTCTTTTACGCTTGTTAATGCTGCCACAAGGAAAGCAAGGATCAGATTCCAGCAAAGAAGATGGAAGAGACATTTTTCTTTCTTTTTCCTAAAATTAACGTTTAACATTATTTTTCTGTTAATTTTTGTAATCCCCGATTGACATTAATTTCAATTTTTTTTCATTGAAATCAAATCTTCCCAAAAAATATTGTCTTTTAATTACGACTCCTTTACAATAATATTTACAGCTTCCAACTATTAATTCAATAATAATTCTTTCATTTAATATTCAAATTTGTATTTGCCTTACTTAATATTTAATCCGACATTTTTACATTGCTAAAAAATTCGTTGAAGTCAGCAGAGCTTTGAAAAACATGTCTTCTTTTTTCGAATTCTTTGTGAGAAAACAGACGCGCGCACGCACGCACACACACATACATATATATTAGGTTGGTGCAAAAATAATGACGTAATAATGTCGTTTTTTTGACGTATTTTTAACGTCAAAAAACGGCATTATATATATATATTTTTTTTTTTTGCACAGTGGAATGATGGATAGCGGTTCGGGTTGAGGAATCGGAGAGCTGAGTTCGAATTCCTTGCGGGTCTTTTACATTAACTTACATGCTAATACCCTTGGGAAAGGTAATGAATCCTTCTCTTCCCACCCACCCCCCAGCTATGGGTAAAATAGCAGTATTGTAAAGCGGTGATAAGAACTGAAACGGTTAAATAAACACTTGTTTATCGATGATGAGATTTAGAAAGAACATTATTAATGAGAGTTGTTTCTCTTATTTCTTTTTAGAAAATGTTATTCGAGAACAGTGGCGTAGCTAAGGAGGGTGCGAGGGGGAGGACCGCTCCGGGTGCTAGCACAGGAGGGGTGACACAATGTCACTCCCAACAAAAATTTTCAACCAGGCTAAGGTGCCAAAAATAATCTGAAAACAGTGGTGAGCACAGGGTTTCGCAGGCTGGCATACGACCCCCCCAGTTTTGTCCCCCCGTCAGAAATTTGTGAGTAGGAAAAATAGCAAAATTCAGCTTTCATGTGTTTCAATTGCTACCATCTTGGTTACTAACAAGAGACATTGTTGTAACATTTTATCGGATGATATTGTGTTTTAACTCTGCATCATTAATAACAACAAAGCGAAATACGAAGCCAAAAGTACAACAATTTCAGTCTTGCCTGTGTATCAATTCGCTGAGATACAATTTTCCATTGAGTGAACGATATACTTTTGAATATATCTACTAGTGTTGGGACGATTAATCTTAATCGGATTCGAGAATCGGAAAAATCGGAACTTTTTGGAGTATCGGAAATGGTATTGGAATCGGAAAAATTTGTGCCTATTTTCCGATTCCAAAAACGATTCTTTTAAATTTTTAACTTAATTTTCCATTATTGGTACTAATGATAAATATTTATTGTTTTTAAATCATCAGTAAAACTAAAATCATAATAACATCAAAATACGATCTAAATTTATTTTACTTGTATAAAGAAAAACAAAAAAATAAACTTTGCATAAATTCTCTAGGTAACCTTTAAAAGAATGCAGTTGATTTACAATGTTCCGAAAAATGCTTAAAAATTAAATAGAAAAATAAGAAAAATACTTTCAGACTTCATTGATAATTAAATGGTACCCAGAAAATGATGCAACGGAAAATTGGATACCGGAAAATTAGCAACAGAAAATTGCGTCAACCATGAGCCAGTCGAGACTGTCGGAACTGGCTGTGCTGTCCACTGAAAACGAGCTTACAAGACAAACAGATTTTGACGATGTCATTGACCAGTTTTCCACAATGAAAACAAGAAAACATCCATTCTAAGACCATAGTATCGAATGTCATTCTTTTGTGTATTGCCGTGTTTTGTATTTAGTTGTTCTGAAAGTGAACAGTTGCATTTTAAAAATCTTTTGATTTGAACTGATTATTTTGTGGTATTGGATTTTGTCTTGGATCATACATGTAAACAGTAACGTACCAGTCAGTAGAGTAATGTAGAGGTAGAGCATGTATGAAAATTTAGCTACAGCTAACCATTCAGCATAGGGTGAATCGGGGTCATTGGGGTGACATTTGAGCCGACCGCCCCGGGTGACGTTTATTCTAGCTACGCCACTGTTCGAGAAAGAGATGAATCTCGTTTTATTATTGAATTTTGTTATGTGATGAGTGTACTTCATTTTAGAGTTAAGAAAGCAGAAGTTTTTGCTGGAAGTTTATTTCGTCATAATATTAAAAATCGATATTAATATCATGACTACTCGATTAAATAAGGACTTCGAGAAAAAGGGATGTTTTTCTTGTTAATATTTAATTTGTTATCAAAAGGAACAGCTCTGCATGCATATTACAGATTCAAGATACCGGAATCAAAAACAGGTGCAACAGTTTAGATATCTGGAAAGAGTATTAAAAAAGGGAAGGAAAGTACTACACGGAATTCAGAATGTACATCGGGATAGCAAATTATGCCTTCCAAAAGCTAAGCAAAGTATTAAGAAACAGAAAAAATTCGTTAGAAACAAAGAAAAATGTACTCAAATGTGACGTCGTATCAGTCCTCCTATATGGCATTGAATGCTGGACAATCTCATCAAAAATGAATCTGAAGCAACAGAAATGTGGTTCTACAGAAGGATACTGAGGATATCATGGATTGAACATGTGAGCAATGATGAGAAAACAAAAGACAATGGCAAAGACAAAATTAAAACTTTTCAATGCTTTCATGCAGGTGATTTCAACCGTATAACAATGGCTCTTTTTATATCTGGGAAGATACGAGTTATAAATTGGAGATCTGAAAATAAAGAAGTATCTATGCTGAAGACATAGCTATTTACTCCTGTCCTGTTCGATTGTCAAATTGGCAACTGATCCTAAAAAATGATCTACAATCTATTGTTAACTGGGGCAACTGTTAAAAGAGTGCAAATAAAATGTTTTAACATTTACAAGATTTTCTATTTCACTGAAGCAGACGTTAAACGCATAAGAGCATTATCACCTCCTCTCTCTTTCTTTTCTTTCTTTCTTTCTTTCTTTCTTTCGTATTATGTATGTTTTCTTTTTCTTACTAAAACCACACAGCAACTCTGATATATCTTTTTCTTTAATCTTTCCACGCACTCAAAACGGAATTGTCTATTATTTATCTGAGCTAATGACAGGGCGTAACGGAGGTGTTTATTTACTTACTAATTAATAAGAGAACAAGCAGAATTATAACATGGTTATACATCAAAAGAGAGACAATCCAAGCGTAACCCAAGGTGCTGGTGCAAGGGTCTTGTGTCCTCCCAAATGTATGATACGGATCCCCCTCCACTCTACTACAATTCAATTTTCATAAGGTACTATTTATATAAAATACAAATTTTATTGTAATCTAATTATATACAATAATGGATCGTATACATTATAGGTTAAAAATTCAGCTAGAAAAATTGAAAATAAATCCAATATATCTAAATACAAATTACAGACATGTCATAATAAATTATTCCATCTTAAATAAATCAACAATGTTTTGCAGCAATTTTTAACATCAACTTGAGATTTTTCTTCTTAAAAAGTTGAAGAAATTTAACTCATTCAACATTATGGATAAAAAATAGTGAATTATATATATATATATATATATATATATATATATATATATATATATATATATATTGAGTGAGCAAAACAAATTCACGGATCTACAAAAAGAACGCAGGATGACGTCAAATATCAAGAATTTTTTCCATCCTTTAACAGTTGTGCTTAGTTTAATTTGCAATGTATATAAATGTAAGTAGAAAAAAAGCAAATGTCGATAAGATAGCGAGAGTGACAAAGCATTGCCCGTTGCCATCAATCATGCTTGCCATCCCCCAGTCTGTGTGTGTGTGTGTGTGTTGGTGGTGGTGGGGGGCGTTGGTAGTATGCACCGGTCTTGAAAAAAGAACAAAATTATATCAAAGATTATTCGTAGATTGCGGATTAACGATCATTTCGAACTATCGAAACAATGATCTGAAGATGTAACAAAATAATATCAATATCGATTCAGTTTTTATATACAATATAAGGTCCAAGACCCACTCAAAGTAGAGGGCTACTGTATTGTGTTGCATGAGCGTAAAAAAAGGCAAGAAATTCAGTTCATGTGGTTATTTAGGAAAGATATCGTTTAAGTCTAGATTTAAAGAGGTCAAGATTGTAGTGATCGGGAAAGAATCCCCACAGGAGTCTGTTTCACAAAACAGCAGTTCTTGGGAAGAAGCTGTCCGAGTGTAGCTTACTTCTTACTAATGGAATAATAATCTTCTTTAGAACGATCATGGCTCTCCACAATCTCTTGTCCTTTCTCGCTCTTAATAAATTTTGTCTTTATTTTTATCTCTCCTAAACCTTGTTCCACCATCTATTTACTCAAGCACAGTAAATTATGCGTTGTGTACCTCTGGCCCTCTTGCTTTCAATCTGCCCTGTGTGTAGGAGATTTTCCAAGCCCTCTTTCCTCATTATGTACCCTAGGAAGTTCAACTGTCTCTTCCTGATGGTACGTATAATTTTCTTTTGTTTCCATTTTCTCTAAAACTTCATTGTTGTTCACATGTTCGGCCCATGGTACCCATATTTCTGCTGTCTGAAGTCTACTCTTTATCTGTAGGGGGATTGTCCAGCATTTACTGTCATACTGGAGGACTTATAGAGATTTTCCAAGCGTAGCTTAGATGTGGTACAAGGTCGAAAGTATGGGGCACCCAGTGAGGATCGAACTCACTACTCAATCGTAATTGTTCTAGCAAGACAAGCTTACTAGTCCTTACACCACCTCGAGGTGTCCACTGGAGGACTTATATAACGTAACAGTTCACTACTCTTTGGTTTGTTTATAACGAAATTTTTCTCTTTCTTAATACTTTGCTTAGCTTCTGAAAGACATCTTTGGCTATCACAATTCGCCTCCGGATTTTAGTACCGCACTTCCCGTCTTTTGTTGAAACACTTCCCAGATATTTAAATTTTGTATTTATTTGATTTTGGTATCTCTGATTTGTAATTTGCACATTAGTTGTTCCTTATGCTGGCAACCATGCATTATGCATTTTGAAGTTGATGTTTAGTCCTTTCTTCTCGCTTTCCATCACTATTTTCTTTTCCGTCTCTGTTATCAACACTGTGTCATCTTATGTTGTTAAGATTGTGGCCGCCAATAATGAATTCTAGTAGGGCTTCTGATTCTCTCAAAATCACCTCACTGTATAGATTAAGTCCGGTGAGAAGACACATCCTTGTCTTACTCCGATTTCTATTTTTGTATATTTACTGAATTCATTTTCTATCCGTATGCAGGCGGTTTGCTGCCAGTATTGCTTCTGGATTAGACAAGAAAAGACAATCTGACAGGTGACCTGATTCTCGAGCTAAGATCGGATTAATTTTTTACCGTATCTGTTGTCTGAAGGGTTTAGCTTCTCGAAACGTTCAGGGCTTATTTCCCACCAAAAACAAAAACACTTACGTACTTGCCGGCTTATCACGTGACGTTGTTTATTTCGCTTTATTTACCGCCACTTTGAAATCTGATTGCATTGTTTGAAGCGAACAATCCGCCATTTTCCTACTGGTTGTCATGGTGATTCCATTCGTTTCCAATTGGTTGCTAAGGACCACCATTGGCAGAGCTGACTCTCACCTGCCAATTTTCAGGGTTAACAAGAACTCCATCTTTGAATTGCTTTTCCTTTGAGATTAAAAAAAAGTTGACGTTGTATTCGTTCATTAAGTTCACTTTTCCTGTTGTCTACCATCTTTGTTTTTGCTCGTATTTTTTTATCTTGATTCTTCTCTAATCTATTGGCACCGCCCCGCATACCTATCTATCTATCTATCTATCTATCTATCTCAATCTGGTCATATCTATCCATCTATCTATAGTAGTCTGTTTCTATCTATCGCAATCTTTTCATATCTATCTATCTATCTATCTATCTATCTATCTATCTATCTATCTATCTATCTATGTATATATATATATATATATATATATATATATATATATATATATATATATATATCAATTTATTCACATCTACCTATCCATCTATCTATTTCAATCTGGTCATATCTATATATCTATCTATGTCAGTCTGTTTCTATCTATCGCAATCTGTTCATATATATATATATATATATATATATATATATATATATATATATATATATATATATATATCAATTTGTTCAATTATCTATCTATCTATCTATCTATCTATCTATCTATCTATCTATCTATCCCACGATTGGCTTCTAGTCAAACACATTCGGTTGCCAAATAAAATATGACTTTGTATTTCCCTTTAATCCGATCACTAGGTTTCAAAAAAAACAAGTCCTTCAGAGGTGGACATCGACATGAAATATCGATTGTATCCAAATAAGCCAGTCAAACCAGTGATCATCAATTTCTTATACGTTTTATAAGGGATGGCGTTGAAGAGAAAAAAATAAATCAAAACAAATCAAGTATGATCAGCTTTAGTATTTGCGTAAGAGCGACACGAATCTCACCCATTCTACAAACATCAGAGATAAGGAGACCAGTTTCAATAAACATATCCGTGGTCATGCTTTTTCTGACATGTCTACACAATATGTAGGAAGCGTAACTTTTATTGGAATGTAGAATCAGCGAACCGAGTTCTAGTTCATTTCGCACTAATTCCCTTGAGAAAAGCAAGAATCTGTTTCATATGCTTCTTTAACTATAGGTTAATTGCAGTGTATGAGAAGGGTAATTCTGAATTTAAAACCGTAGAGAGAACAAAAGAAAATCCACTCCTCTACATTTCTCAACAAGTCATAGAAGTCATCTGACAATAAAGAAATGGAAACTGTGGAGAGCCATGACCGCCTAGATCCAGAAGGGATATATTATATAAGCTCTTTAGCTTTTTGTTTATGGGAAGGACAATTCTGAATTTAAAACTGTGGAGAAAACAACGGAAAATGCCTTCCACTATATTTCTTAAGTCATCTGATAAAGAAGACGTGGAGAGCCTTGGCCGCCTACGTGCTAAAGGGACATGATAAAGGAATTTACAGATATGAAAGAAAACGAAGTTGTGGAGAACTATGATCGCCTACGTACATCACTTATATATATATATATATATATATATATATATATATATATATATATATATATATATTAGACTCTTCCGTCGTATTTGACATATGAGGGCCAAGCCACTCAGTCCCTAGGAACCGACAGTCAGACAGCTGCACATATGATTTGGTTATAGAGGTGAAGGGCTTTATGCAGAACCAACCACACTTTTTGAAGAGCCGAATGCAGGGATTTGGTGCACTGTGCTTCTTCAAAACAACCCTTCAGAGGTTTAGAATTTAGAGTTGTCCTTCTCCTAGACCAGTTGCCATCTAAGGCTATAGAACACAGTCTGTCCTACTATTTACCCTTAGCTGTGGGGAGAAGAAGAGGATTCATATATTTTCCAATCACGTAAATGAATGCAATGGATTCGACTGGAATTTGAACTCTGCTCTCAGATTCGTCAATTACTCCATATTACTCCATATATATATATATATATATATATATATATATATATATATATATATATATATATATATATATATATATATATATAACAAATGACTTTAACAGTGCGTGTTCACGCGTGTTTTATGAAATCACTATCACAACGGAATGCAGATTGTATTGCATTTAAAATAAGTTTGTCTTTGTAATTTACACCTGAAGATGATCTTGGAAAAGTACTTCACCCGTTTTTCTTCAAACTGGGCTTGCGGCAATATCACGTTGAAACACCGGTTCCCGTTCGATCACCGAAGCCAAGCAACGTTGATCCTAGTTAGTAACTAGATGGGTGACCGCTAACAAGCGACCCACGCTGCGTTTATTATAGTAAAAACACATCAGAAATATGTCAATCACAACTCTCAAGGAAATAAAAAAAAGAAAAGAAATGTAAATAGTGTACATAATACCTCATCTCAGAAATATAGAGAGATACTGAAAGGCCGAAACGTTGTAATAAACATGGCGACAAAGATGAGGACAATAGTCCGAATAATGTAAATAGTGTACATAATACCTCATCTCAGAAATATAGAGAGATACTGAAGGGCCGAAACTTTGTAATAAATATGGCGACAAAGATGAGGACAATAGTCCGAATAATGTAAATAGTGTACATAATACCTCATCTCAGAAATATAGAGAGATACTGAAAGGCCAAAACGTTGTAATAGATTTGGCGACAAAGATGAGGACAATAGTCTGAAGAATGTAAATAGTGTACATAATACCTCATCTCATAAATATAGACAGATACTGAAAGGCCGAAACGTTATAATAAATATGGCGACAAAGATGAGGATAATAGTTTGAATAATGTAAATAATGTCCATAAAATTCCACTAATTACTGAAAAGAAGAGGTTAGGTATGTCATAGTAGTTTAGCATTTGTTCAGTTATTGCGAAGAATATATGCACGATTCCTTCGTTTGGCAAAACTTGTCAACAGAACATTCTTCCACTCGTAGTCCGATTTCAGAACTGCGTTGTCTTGGAAAGACCAAGAATGATATTAGCATTGGTGGCAAACTGTACAGCGTCCATAATAAAGATCAAAGCCCGTGCCGTTTAGTTGCCTGACTCAATTCAGATGTTCACTTATGCCACCAAATCAGAAATATAAACTGAAATAAATTATTATGTGTATCATTATTATGTTATTTGTCATTTTAAAATGCTTCATCTTAACTGATTTAAATCAAAGGATCTATCTTTTATATAACGTCCATTCCGGTGGTTAATTTTGATTTTCTACAATCTACCTAATCCCTTATAGGGTTGGCCTCATTACAATCCTTAATCGACCGAGATCTGCCATCCATTCGAGTAGAAAGAAAAACGTTTATATATTTACTTTTCCCTTTCATCTCTACTTCATTCGGTTTTGAGTGTGTTAGGTTTTCTAAGACCACTTTTCATTCTGCATCTTTTTGACTTGAAGCATTTGTCCGATTTCACTTCTTTTTTTAAACATTCCTCGTTGTGCATACGCCCAGGCCATAGCGTTATGTGTGTCCACCTGTAGAACCACAACTCTGTTACTTCGGGCCTTACAGATATATTACGTTCAAACACCAGTTCCTTTACGATCACCGAAGTTAAGCAACGTTGATCCTGATCAGTATGGGTGACCGTTTGGGAATACCAGGTGCCTTAAGGTTGAATGTGTGGGTGATGTATAGAATGCTTTCTAAAATGTAGGAAGCCACTCACGCTGTGTTTATTATCGTAAAAACACATCAGAAATATTTCAATCACAACTCTCAAAGAAAGAAAAAACAAAGGCTGAAAAATATGAAAAAAAAACAACTCAGAATTGTTACACTATTTACATTATTCGGACTATTGTCCTCATCTTTGTCGCCATATTTATTACGACGTTTCGGACGTTGTATGGTCTGGCCTTCTTCAGGTGGTTGGAATGTCGAACTGAATCCTTTATTTGGCTCACTGGGGTAGACTGTTCTAGTTCCACGTGCCATGTTTAATGGATATCAGTTAGCAATTATCTCCTGTTAATTCCTCTCTGAAGGTTCTGCACTGCCTTAACCGGGTATTGAACTCACACTCTTTGGGTCCTGTCACTGGATCTAACCAACGCCTTTATGCACTGTATCATGTGTCCTTGAGAAATTTTTAATCGGAGAGCCGAGGTCCAGTTCCCGTTGGGTTCGTTATATTCTCTTTCGCGCAAATAACCCTAGGAAAGGTATGAACTCACCTCTTCTCTCCCCAGCTACGGGTCAATTAGTAAGACTTGTATCACTAAAACCATTATAATCTAAAAAATATGCATACAAAATATTTAGATTTCGGTACTGAATAAGCCATATATGTTGATATGACGCTAAACAAATAATAAAAAATCATTTACCTTTGTTCAGCGTTTCCTTCTTCTACATAGGCTGCTAGCCAAGGCTAAGACGATGCCTTACCCTAACCCTAATCCATAGGTAGGGAGAAGAGATGGCGTCATACTTTTGCACGAAGTTGAATCTAATGAATGATTGGAATTTGAACTCGGCATTACAAAATGTCTACATGTGTAAAAGCAATTACTGTTTCATCAGAATCGCCTGCTCCTTTAATACACTTATTCTTTTCGTTACTGTTTGAATTAATTTCCCGCAAAAAATGGTGCCTTTTGCGAACCTACCTTAAAATAAGTGTCGTAAAATTTGAATAAATTAATTTCCAGCCTGATTTTTTTTCTTTGATAGGAAACATCAGAACTTATATTAAGTAAAAACTTAAAATGTTCTCTGTAAAAGGGACGCCATTGTGAGTATGTAGTCTCACCTATAGTCCAACCCGCACTCTTTCCATGTTCTATTGATCACAAGTAGAGGATCATACCTTGTTCACTGATTAAGGCATACTTTATCACTTTTATTTCCCAAGTACTTTCCATATATATATATATATATATATATATATATATATACATGAAAGTGAACATTGAACTCAACACTTAGAGGCAACAGTCTGTTTTATGTTAGACGCAATCGTCAGGCCACGAGTGGTGTTATTTTTCTCAGCTGTTTATATATACCAGTCAGTGGTGCATTGTGGGCAGTCTATTTTGGC